>OX439143.1:51479485-51916985 GCA_949318255.1 Pollenia labialis
CGTATAGTTGGTACCAATTATTACAGCTGTAAGTGGCTGGAGAAAGAGATATGTATGCACACTGTGGTATACACTATCACTAGCGCCATTGGAGTATAGCGTGAAAATGCCAATCATTTCGCCAGTCACTTACGGCAATGGTTCTTTCTTATACCACTGGAATATTATTCAATGTTGAAAGATTTATTTGAATTTATTACAAATATTTACATAGGCTTTATTATTTTTTTTTGTACTTGTCAAAGCTTTAATATACATATTCGAATAAAATTTATTTTTTATAACTAAGGTTTTTCTTCTATTTTAATGACAATAATGTGTAGGGGAAAGTTTTTCAACGTGTAGGGAAAAATCGGATTTTTTAGCATGTGTAGGTATTTTTTCGAATAATCCACTGGTAACACTGATCAGTTGTGTCGTTTTTTTGATACGTGAGCGGGTAAATAATTTAAAAGATAAAATTCCATAAAAAATAAGTTTAAAGAAACTAAACAAATTAAAATATAAGCGGAGTTCATTCAGTATTAGTGATTTAATAGTTAAAATGCAAAATATAGTGTTACGATATTTCTGTGGCTTTCATGGGCAACCGCGTATGTCTTACAACAATTTTTTCAGAAGAGCCGAAAAACCATTTTAGATCAAACAATGGGCTAGGTATTGCACTTTTTGAACTTTGTCATTACGTTAAAAAATTGGAATAGATCCATATTTTTTCAAAAATTTTTAGAAACATGTAAAGAGCGTTAAAAATTAGGCAATATGGCATCAACATATGAAAATCGGAAAAATTTACATACGCGGTTGCCCATGAAAATCATAGACTTTGCATTTGCCCTTTTGCAAGCCTTGTATTGAACTCCGCTATTTGATTTACATACATTAAGCATCATTGTAAAAAGCCACAAAATAAAAAATCATTGCAAACAAATTTCAATTTATTTTTTATTTTATGACAGTTATGAAAGGTGCTGTATCATAATATGATTGCTTCGAAATTTATAATGATTAATATGATGGTAATATGATTACTTCTTAGCTTATTATGATTAACATGACAATAATATGATTAGTTCTTAACCTTATTATGATTAACATGACAATAATTTGATTACTTCTTAACTTAGTATGATTAACAGAATACAATTATGACTAAGGGAAAAATATTTTGATGTAATATTACGAGTATAACAAAGGAATATTCAGTTATTTTATATAAATTAACTGTAAAAAAATTGTCTGGTGTTTTTTTTTAGAAATTCGGCTCTTTTGTGGGGTAAACGAAAATTACTTAATTTAATAAAACAACTGAATATTTTTTTCTGTTTACGGAATATTCAGTTATTTTTTTGACAGTAAATTTATATAAAATAACTGAAAATGTATTTGTTTTTACGGAACATGGGGTTTAATTTTTGACACTAAAAATTAAAAGGACTTTTCGTTGAAAATAAAAAAAAATAAGTAGACCGGTTTTTAACTGAATTTTCATTTATTTCATGTTACAAATTCAGTTAATTTTACGTAAAGAATATTGTGAGTGTATTTACACATTCTGGAAAATTTATAAACCCGTAAAAGTAATTTTAAGTTTACTTTTATTTAATGTGTTTTTATATTTATATAAATTTGACTAAATTTTGTGAACCTTTAATTTTTGGATTCGTTTTCAAAATAGATGAATGTTGAAAATGAGCAATTGTACTAAATAAGTGGCGGTAGTACCACCTTACCAATAAACTTTAAAAGTTGTTGGTTATTCTATAAAAAAAAAGTACAATTGCACCATAGTTTTTCCATCACTGATATGAATGAATGAAAAGAAAAAGTTAAATTTTGCAAAATTTAAAATAATTTTAATGAAAATAATGAAACCTATTAAAACAACATAAAAAAGTTGAAATCATTGCTATTGCTCTTTTCCGTTCAACAACAATATTTTCACTCTTTTTTTTTGCAGGTTAAGTATATTTCAGTCTCTCAGTCTGCTTCCTCACAGTGTTACCGTTCAAAATTTTCAAAAAGGGGCACAAAAAGGGGATTTTCAAAAAAAAAGTGTCACAAAAAGGGGAATTCTGAGAAAAAAAGGGGCAACTTTAAAAACAGGAAAATTTAAAAAAAACGAATGTATTTATTAAATTATTTTCATCGAAAACTAAACATAACAAAAAATAAACTTCATATTTATAAAAAATACATTATAGGTATATAATACAAATTTTTTGGGAAAAACACACATATTTATATATATACATATATCGTGAAAATATGTCTTGTTTGCAAGTAAACGATAATGAACTGTTGCATCAAATTATTATTTCAATTATTTATACAAAAACAGTTACTAATTACTTGTAAATAAAACGAGCTTAAAATAGTGTAATAACAATACTTACAAAAACAAAAAATAGTTCATAATATGATTTGATACAAATAACTTTACATTTAAATAGATAGAGATATGTATATATGTAAGTATATGTACATAAATATTTGGCACTTGGATTATTTTACTTTTTTACCAAAAAAAAATTAAGTTACAAAAAAACCTCGAGGAAAAAGCATATAAAAGTATTGATAGGAAGATAGTTAATATCAGGTACAGATCCATTTTATTATAAATTGCAGTGTTATGTTGTTTCTTCAACTACATATTAAATATCTATTTTTTTGAAAACGTAAATCTATATTTATTAATCAATTCATCACTTGGAATCCAATCTTCCAAGTCATTTTGATACAAATTTAAATCGGATAACATAGACTGACAGGTATCTACTTTCAGTCTATTTCTCACTTTATTTTTTAAATATACTAACTTAGAAAAAATCCGCTCAGCGGATGCACTACTATGTGGTAAAGTAAAAACATACGAAGCAAATTTATACAAGTTTGGATATAAATTGTCACCCAAAAAGTTTTTTAAATTGCCAATTTCGTAACAAAATGTTTCAGGCTTAGATATTTTAAAAATTGCTTCATAGATTTTATCGTTTGATCTGGTTTCTAAAAGTTTGAACTCTTTTACAAAATCATCTGGGTTAGTAATTATATCAATAAAAACGGTAACAATTTCAAAGTAATTTATGTCTTCAGCTGACTTAATAAATACTGGATCTAAAACCTTTAATGAACTCAGCCTCTTATCGCTAATATTAATTCTTGATAAAATTTCTTTGCACAGCTTTTGGTAAAAAAGTAAAATGTTGTTTTTTATTTCTACAATATCACTACTTAAGATGTTGTTAGTACATATTTCTAGCTCGGCTTCGTGGCCGATATATGTATATATTAAGAGTTTCTTTTATATGCAGAACATCAACAAAATCAATTTGTTCTATATTTGTTTGCATAACATACTCTTTTTTTAAAAAATGTTTAAAAATTTCTAATACAATATCTTTCGTGGATGAAACTAAATATATAATTTGTGATGATTCGTTTTGAAAATTAAGGTTTAATTTATTCATAATATTTAATACATATACTAGTAATTTGAGGTAAATTTTATTGTTAATAGAAAGCCCTTCCTGAATTATTTTAATTTTTTCCAAATTAGATGCTATTTTCTCTTCAAATTGAGCTCGGATTCATTGATTGACAGTATAAAAAAATTTGGTTCAAAAAGGGGCAAAAGGGGCACAAAAAACTACAAAATGATACAAAAGGGGATTTAAAACGAAGGGGTCAAAAAAGTGGCACGGCAGTCAAAAAGGGGCAAAAATGCGACTTTAGTCGCATAACGGTAACACTGCTTCCTCATCTTTTTCACTTTTCCAATTTACATATCGTCGTGCCGAAGTTATCTTGTAAAAATATCCAAAGTCATGGAAAACAATTTTTAAGTTATAGACATTGTCACTTCCGAAATTTTTTTAAATTTTGTCGTATACGCCATTTTTTGCGAGATATTTTTTAGTTTGTGGGATACACGTCAAAATAAGGTATTAAATAATAAAAAACTGCATTCATGTGTTTCACCATTAGTCAAATTTGAATTTTAATTGGGGGATTCACAAGGTGTCATAAAGTCATAAGTCTTAAAATAATAACATGAAAATATACGACTGTTGTGAACAACCCCTCATAATTTAGTGTGCTATTTTAAATTTAAGTCAGCTGATTTAAAACAAATATTAAAAATAAATATTTACCAAAAATAAAAATATTTTTTAATTCTAATCCATGAATTAATAAATTAAATTAGATCTTTCCTGACTATTTTCCATTTTTCAGACGCAAATCATTATTATTTTGTTTGCTTACTAAACATCAGATCTAAACATCTAATCTAAAGCCGATCTAATTTGACGGCGCAAGTGTTTTGTTGCAAAAATTGCTAGCCGCAGGTTCAATTCGGATGTTAGCCGAATAAAACTATACGTCTACAAAAACTAATGCGGATCGGCTTAGCCGCTCAGCGCAGGTCTCTTCTGCTTAATTACGACAGCATAATAAACATACCAAGCAAAGTTCTATTAATTTAAGACACTTTTTGCTTACAAAGCAAACAACAATTTTTTTATACCATTGCACACCTTGTGAATACCCCAAATAATTTTCGAAACGACAATTTTTGCTAGTGACAAATATATTTACGTATAGTTATAATTTTGATATTATATTATCGAATTTTCTTATGTATGAATACTTTTTAGGTTTATATTTACTAAATGCTGGTCCAACCATAAGATTTACAAAAAGTTTATTTAAATATGTTTGTTAATCTCTAAAACGATTAACTTTTTTAAATGGTGTTCTAAGTATTTTTCCATTTTATATACTCTCCTCTAAGAAAATACGATTTTTCCCATGCCAATATAAAAATTCCTTTCAAACTTAAGTACCAGAAAGTGTATTTTTAAATCTTTTCAACAATTTCTCTTTACACCATTTTTAGCCAAAAGTGTGTGTATTTAATCATTTATCTTGTTACAGCTAAATTTAGAACAATCAAGTTGTGTCATACCACTCTTTTCCCTCCGTTTACACTTACACAGCTGTTGGTTTTCAAATGCTTTTATGCAAAATAATTCTCAAAAATAAAAATCTGTTTGTTTGGGTTACAAAAAAAAATTCATTTAATATTACAAAATTTTCAAAAAATGTTTTCTTAATGATACATATTGGTGGACTATGTATATTGGGTGATTTTTTTTGGGGTGTTTTGAAAGTGAAAATGCGGCGTTAATTCAGGAAATTTCTAGAGATTTAAAGTTCAGTTTTTAATACAAAAAATTTTCTTTGCAATATTTATAAAAACATTTTGATACATCCGGGACCCTAGAACAAGAAGTTTCTATTTAAACCAACACTTCTTTTTTCAGAAATAAGTTTGAATATTGTTAATCTCTTTACTTAGACCGTTTCCAATTAATTTAAAAACAGTTTTTAAATAATTTGAATTTAGTTCTGAAATGTTGTAATGATTTTAAAGATATACATTAAAGATGTTCGGTCCCCATACAAAAAAAAAGTTAAGCCATTCGGCATCTAGAATTAAAGTTTATTTAAAAACAAATCCAGAGATATTTTTTTTAATTTTTTGCCACGCTATTTGCAGTTCGATCTTATACGTCTTTATACGAATTTTTCAATTTTTCCATATTTTCAAATTTTGGGAGGAGATGGGCGAATGAAATTTGATGGATTTTGTGGACAAAGTGGACCTTTATGAAAATTAATTATCAGAAGCTTAAAGGTGTTGCGTCTTTACACGAATTTTTCCATATTTTCAAATTTTGAATTTCGCTGTAAGATGAATTCCAGGAAAACGGGAGGAGATGGGCGTATGAAATTTGATGGAATTTGTGGACAAAGTGGACCTTTATGAAAATTAATTATCAGAAGCTTAAAGGTGTTGCGTCTTTACACGAATTTTTCAATTTTTCCATATTTTCAAATTTTGAATTTCACTGTAAGATGAATTCCAGGAAAACGGGAGGAGATGGGCGGATGAAATTTGATGGAATTTGTGGACAAAGTGGTCCTTTATGAAAATTAATTATCAGAAGCTTAAATAGAGTTGCTGAACACATTTTTGTTTCTTTGTGAAATATTGACCATTGCATGTAAGTTATTTTAATAGAAAAAGTATAAAAAATTCTATAAAGCGATAACAATGATGTTATGATAACCTACGACTAAAATATGATTACAGTAATCATAATATGATTCTTTCAGATTGTTATGATTACGTTAAACCATCATAATATGATTACTCTTAAACTTATTTTTGATTAACATGATAATCATATGAATACTTCTAAACTTATTATGATTAAAATGATAATAATATGATTTCTTCTTAACTTATTATGATTAACGTAATAAATAATATGATTACTTCTTAACTTGTTATGATTAACATAATAAGAATATGATTAAGGGAAATACATATATTCTGATGTAATATTACGAATATATTTGGTCATAATATGATTCAATAATAATCCTAATATGTTGTCTACAATCATGAATCTTATCATAATATGTTGCTATTAGCATATGTTTACCACAACCATGATTTTTCTTTGCGTGTATATGATTAATAAAGTGATTAAGTTGTAATCATGTCAATTTGAAATGATTACCAAATCACTCATCTCGATTTTGATGTGATTAAAGCTTAATCACGTTCAAGTTGCTTAAACGCGTTTAAGAACTCAAGTGTGAACATAGCATTATTATGAGCCCCTCATTCAGATATGTGTGCGCTTCAAATCTTGCTCAAAACATAATGAATGTTATTTAAGTTTTAGTTTCCAATTAAGATTTGGAATACACATACAAATATTGATAAAGATCTCATAACAAGGTCGGTCCAAAAAAATAAAATAAAAACATTGAGTATATGCCAATTTTAAAACCAAACGACTTCTTTATTTTGAATCAGATTTCAAAAATGTCGTTCAATATTTAAGGTTAAGCTCATAAGTGTCATGTGTAGTTTAAGAAACTTCCCTTATAATGTTCTTCGTTAAAAAACCGTTATACGCCAAATCCAGTTTATTTTGTACTTTTAATTCGGCTTCTGTGGTACATTGGAATATTGCACTAAACAAATGTATCAAAAATATTACCCTATAATTTTGATTGTACCCATGTGTCTCATTGTGAATTTATTTGGATGAATATGTGGAGACTTTTTTGTTTGTCATTGTATGACCCAAATACACCCACATCATTTTGTGCGGAACATAATTTGTAATTGTGTTTTTTTCCAGCAAATGTTAAATTAATTTTTATTTATATTTTTTTCTTCTTTTGCAAAAGAAAAGGAAAATAAACAATTTCCATTCTTTCAGTTTTCAAAAAAAATACAAAAGATTAAATGCCTTAAACAGGGACTGGTAAAGAAGAGGTGTTAGAAAAAACATTATAAATTGTAACATATCAAATTATTTTAAAAACAACAATAAACTTAAACTTAAACTTTGACGCGTGTTGTGGTGCAAATAGAAAACTAAATCTTTAAATTTTCGATTATTTTTACTAAAATTTTAGAGTTTTCTTAAAATGTTTTAGCTAAATTACTTTAACTTAAGACATATTTTTGCCTCTTCATATTGATCATGCCCTAACATCAGAATTGTGGCATCAATGTTATTACAAATGTCATCTAAGAGGCAAAAAGTGACATCAATCCAATGATAAACGTCATCATAAAATTTTGCTATATTTTATGCGTCATCTATTCGGTGCCACATTTTGTGTATTATGAATATTATTTTCATTCAAAAGATTTTGTTTGTCGTGCTTAATTTCCAAATTTTTATTTTTGTTAAAAACACTGAAATTTATTGTTGATGGGATAAGCTATTCCCATGCGCATTTCCATGGTTTCTTAGGCCAGATCGTCAGGAAACTTCATCAAAAGATTTCAGAAAAACTAAAGATATTAAACAAATAAAAATGTTAAGTGAATGAGAATTATAAGTAACAGATTTACTTGTAACAATATCAAAACAAGTAGGTTCAAGTTGGTTAAGGAAAAACAAAATGAAAACAAAAACAACTTGCTTAATTATTTCCGCAAAAAAAAGCATGTTGCCAGTTTAGTTTTTTAGCTGTGCACTTGCCAGCTTATTATCAAAGTAATTTCGTGGGAATAATCATGTTTAAAAAATAAAATAAGAAGCAAAAATTCCCATATTCTATATGTTATAACTATTTAGTGAAGTACATCAAATTTTCAAAACAAAATGATTACAAAAACCATATCGGTTATGCTGCTATTGTATTCTAATGGAGAGTTTTTCTATGTTACTGAGTCATCGCACTGATGACATTTTTAATTAAACTGACGCCGATTAGTAATTTTTGACTGAAAATTCAGAAAATTTTAGAGTTTTCTTAAAATTTTGGTATTTTTAGTAAGGATTGAGTTCATCAAATTTAATATTCATTTAATTATTTTTACTGAAGGAAGGAATTTTACAACTTGGTATGTTATTAAAATTTATTGATAATTTTCTTGGCTGAGCTGGGGCTTGAACCTGGGTTGAATTTACATGTTTTAATAATCACCACATTCTTTCATCAGAACTCTTTAAGTTCTAACCTCTGCACCACTGCGGTGCCTGCCAGCCAACAGTCAAACATCAATATTTAACCATTCATCATTTTCAATTTTATATCACATTTGCTTCCCTTCCTCTGTTTTTTCGTATTCTTTCTGTCAAGACGTTGTCTTAAAAACCGGAATACCTATGTTTATAATGTTGTTTGTCCACTTTCGTCGACAATTTATTTGCACAACTTGAAGTACAAATGTAAACATTAGAGTTTGTGCCATAGCTATTTTTAAGAACAATTGTGATTTTTAGTTGAACTGTTAATTTTAATTTTGATATTTTTAGTTTGGCTTGAGTTCATCAAATGTAATTTTCATTAAGTTATTTGTACTGAATGTAAATAAATTTCAGTAAAATTCCAAGTTTTAAACTTCCTTTCTTCAGTAAAAATAATTTAATGAAAATTAAATTTGGCGAACTCAAGCCTAACTAAAAATATCAAAATTAAAATTAACAGTTCAACTAAAAATCACAATTGTTTTCTTAAAATATTTAACTAATTTACCAAAACTAACACAACTTAATGCCCACCCACTTTATGTAAATGGCCCACTTTGTTACATGGCAAAGAAAAAACGTTATGTAAATATTCTTTAGCAAAAAGGATTGAGGGTTAATTTTAGAAGCAAGTATGACATTTTAAAGGTAAAGTACACATTTTAAAAATAAACGCACAATAGTCGGATGGGAGGCTGCAGTACCAGCTTCCACATTAATTTACAATCACATTTCCATTCATTTACAACCTTGTAATAGATTTTTTTTGTCTTTACATCATTTTTTTTATAATATATTTTCTTTTTTTTTTTTAATTTATGGAGTGTTTTTTTCTGTTGCTTTTACAAAATCAAATACAATCAGGTCATATGTGTTTTTCCTAATGGCATTTCCACCTCTGAACGAAAGAAAGAATACTACTTATGCACATAGATATATAAAATTTTCTTTAGTTAATAACATGAAAATGACATAGAGCACGTGGTGCTGCTAAATTTGTTCTATCTCATTTTTATATTTTTCAATTTGCTTAATTTATGGGTGAAATATATTCATCACCATTATCATCATCATGATGAACATTGTGATCATCTTTTATTTACTTATTTATTTAAAATAAATATGCTAATCATATCATGATAATTCGTACTGTAATCTTATCTGTGTTGGAATGCGAAAGAATTCGTTTTGTAGAGACTTTAAAATATAGTTAGTTTCTTTTTAAAAGTTAAAAGACATACGAATTTTCTAAAAAAAATCTAATGCTGAAACTATAATTCTAGTATTGTCGTTTATTATTAATTTAACAAATAATGTGTGGATTATCATCGAAATTTTTTAATCGTTTAACCCTAAAAAGATAACACAGGCAAGCAAAATGATAAGCAAAGAAGTATCGAAAACCTGATGTAATGGAGATTCAACCCTTAGAAAAGTGTACTCTAGTCCCACCCAGGATTTCGACATTTTCCAAATTTTGCAGGACTGTGTAATTTGCGGAATCTGTCCCTATAGACTTCAGACACCTCAGTCGTTGCGAATACCTTTTGTGAGGCACACACTTCGTTGCGGTAGGTATTGCCAATTTCGAAATATAACGAGGCCGGGTCAAAATGACGCTTGATTAGTGATAAGTTTTCAAAGGAACACTATTCCTAAGTTGATTACTGAATATGTGTAGTACTCAAGAAGTCTTAAAACTTTTTTTTTTAGAATGAAAAAAATTATCAATAAATATTGAATTTTTCACGACTCTGACGGATAGATCAGGCAAAATTTGTCTGAGAACATCGGTTATGTTGGTTTTAATAGTTGCTGTGATTTGTAGGTTATTCGCATAGACTGCGAAAAACCACAAGAAAAAGGCTAACGGGATCAAATCGCGCAATCTCAAAGGCCAGTTCAAATCACCTCCACGTGAGGTTGCCTTGAGCTGTGTGGCATGTAGCGCCGTTCTGTTAAAACATCAGGTCGGTTATGTTCATATTATCCAATTCATTTGAAAGGAATTAACAAAACCATCGACCTTTAATGCTCGCTATTGACGTCAAATGTCCTAGCCCAGTGCATTTTGCGTGGATTGTGTTATCGCACCAAATTCGAAAATTTGTTTGTTATCGTATAAATCGACCTAATCGCTGAAGATAATTTTTTGATGGAAATTACGGTCAGTTTGAAATTGTTTAAAAGTTTAACTTTTGCACCTGTTGTTGAACACTATCTATATCCGTCCATGATGATTAAGCAAAACATACTAAATAAATGACAGCAAATTCGACAGATATGACCGCTATCAACTGTCAAAGCTTAAAAGTGGAGCACCCTTTTTAAAATGTTTAAATACTAAAAAATACCAAAAACAAATTCATTAACAAAATTTGGAAATTGGAATATATATACAGTAAGGGTATTCACGTCAAAAGTTGCACCCTTGCGAAAAAGCAAAAGTGCAACCACACAGACAATTAGTTGTGCGTAAATAATTTTCATTGTGGTTGTTTTTATGTGTTTGCACTTTTGCTTTTTTGCAAGGATGCAACTTGTGAAGTGAATACCCTTAGTATTATTCGAATAAAAGTCTTACATTTTATTTTTAAGTAGATTTAATAAAAATAACAAAGTTAATTTTTATTATATTATGCAACTGCTTTCTAACAGTAACTACAAAAGATTAATTTTATTCCCTTGCAAGAAATAAACAAGTAAAAATTAAATAAACTCTTTTAATAACTGTGCGAAACATAAGCAACTTTCAGAACTTCGTATGTTTCTTATGACGTATGTTTCTTATGACCTCTGCACATCATTTTGACATAGAATCAATAAGATTTTTCGAAATTGTTGATCACATTGATTCCCACACTAACTTTAAGCAATCCAACAGCTCCTGCTTATTTTTGAAACAACCCACTGCTCCGCCGCGGCGTTTCAGAATGCCGAAAATGTTCTCTATGCGATTTAAGTTTGGTGATTGAGCTGGCCAATCCAAGACTCGCATCCTTTTACCAGACAATTAATATTTGATTAGTTTTGGCGAGTGTCTTTGGTATTGTCATATTGAAACACCAATAGAAGTGGCATTTCCCATTTGGCCCAGTGAAGAAAGTAGTTGGCTAACAAGTTCCTAGAAAGGGAATTTCGGAATTTTCAAAAGTAGAACAGTTCTTGAGATTTTCCAAAATAACCGATATTTGTGTTTTTAAAAAAGATGATGTGACTTTGATTAATTTATCAAGACAAGTTGCTTAGGCTTCTAATACTGTCTTTAAAAATATATTACTTTTTAATTTGTATACCCAGGTTATTATGCGCTTGTGCTGATGTTTGTAATACCTTAAAATATTGTTCCTAGACCAGTGTTGCCAGTATATTTTTCGAAAACATACCTACACATGCTAAAAAAAATCCGATTTTTCCACTGTTCTAGACCTATTTTTGAGTATATCTATCGATTCAGAATCACTTTTTGAGTCGACCTAACGATGTTCATCCGTCTGGCTGGCGTGCTGACTATGTAAAGGCCCAACTATAATATGCATAAGCTGGCTTAAGCTACTGTCAAAAATTAAAAAAAGCATATAAATAAAAAATAAAATCAAAAAATATTTTGTTCCGTACGGAAAGTGCAATCTTTTTCGCACCTTGCTTCAGCAAATGCCCGTTTCATAAAATTAACCAAACAGTTTTCTTAAGTTCAATATGGTTCGACACATATGAATCACATGTATTCGCACAATTGCTTAAGCCAACTTAAGCATGTTATAGTTGGGCCTTAAATCTTGTGCGCGTAGCACAGGTCACATTTTTGGAGATAATTTGACAGTCTTTCGAAAATTGGGACAATCGGTGTATAATTTCACATAGCCCCTACACAAGCTTTTTTCCAGAATAGAGCCTTTGTGATCATGAAGCATATTTTTATGGTGTTATTTAGATTAAATTTGATCCAAATTTATTTTATTGCAATATGAATCTTATCAAATTTTATTGGAATCGGTCCATATTTGACTATAGCTCCCGAAAATAGCTTTTAGTGCCATAACATCCTTATAAATGTAGGTATTGACATTAAATTTGGCGACAGCTATTTTGACCATAGCTACTGCATATGTCGTGCCAAACAATTGTGTTGGTAGGTCCAGATTAAAACAAAGAGGACCTTTATAAACCCCTTCCCTACAATCATTTAATGACAAAGAAATCTCATAGATAAAGATATATACCTAAAAATTATTCGGCACAATAAACTTTTACAAAAACCTAAACCTCATACACACACAAAAAAATCAAGTTAAAAACGTAGAAAACAAGGTTGATTTAAAATGTGTCGGTTGCTTCATACGTTTTTCATGTTAATTCAACCTGATTTTACAATTACTTGCGAACAACATTGTTTTCTTTTAAAATAACTATAATTCATGTTAATTTAACATTGCAGTAAAGTTAGAGCAAAATGTCATTTATATTGAAATAACAATCCGAATCACGTTGAATGAAAGTTATTTCAAGTCGAAACAACGTGAATTTCATGTAGAATCGACTTGGTTTGAGTGTGTTATAACAGTGTGAGGAAGCTTCAGAGACAATATATGCATTTATTTAAGAATAATTCAATACACTTACCCCTGTAACACATGCTTCACTTATTTTGTATTCTCCTTTGTCAACAGAAGCATCAGCAGAATCGCCCGATATGGTTTTCGTCATCATTCGACTTTAAAAACTTGATGTACTATTTAACTAAATAATTTTAATTAAAAGAATACGGGATAACATATTTTAAGAATGAAAATAAAAAAATAAGCATACTTAACTATGTATGCATGTTAATTTAACAAGATAAACTTTTGATTTTAATATAAAACAGGTTTTTTAATGGATTCAATATTGAATCCATATTTATTGATATTTTAATATTTTTTTTTTTATTTTTTTTTACAGTGAATAATATTGAATAAGCGTGATTTAAGATTATTTTAATATTTTTCATTTAAAATTAATATGAAATAATAATAAATTTAAATAATGGGCATTCTTTTGCAGAAATTTACTATTGGTATTTTTACTGTGTGTAGCATAATTTTGCTCTGGCGGTCCCGAATAAAGTACACTCTTGAACATTGGACTCTAAGCCTGTGGTGTTGGCTATCACATGGTCGAGCTTGACCGAATATACTTTCTTACTTGTTAATTGTATTTAAGATAAAGATTTATTGCGATTTCGAATAGAATTTTTTAATAGAAATTCCTTATTTTGGCCACAAGTTTTTAAAGTTCTTATAAAAAAAATTCAAAATTAAAGTTTAATAAAGAACAGCTTTGAATATTAGGCTGAGTAACAAAACATCATAATATGTACTTCGCAATCTTAGAACAAGAAAGTTTTATTTGCACCTAAACTTCATGTAAGATAGAACATTGTTGCCGTAAAGTCGCGACTTTGCAATGAAATTCAAAAATTAATTAAAGAGTTTAACTACGCCCAGTTTGCTTATTGTGTACGCATCGATAACTTTTTTCGTACACTCTGGGACAGATAACATTGTAAAATTCTAAAAACGGTTGAAGTGTAGAATGCAATTAAAAATTGCGAGTTGCTTTTGCAACTGAAATTTTGGAACTCACCCTTATCTACGCTACTTGTTCTGTAGTTATAAAAAAAGATTTTTATATTTAAAATATTTACTTAAATAAATTTAAAGATAAACGAAATTTTCGGGAGGGTTTTTTAATTGAATCTTATCAGAATCTCCTTTTAAAAAAAAAAACACTCAAACGCAGTTAATGGCACTTCAGTTGAAATAACGTTAGGCAATTAGAGTAGATCAGTAACGGTAAAAAATAAAGATAACAACAAGGAACAGCGTCATAAATTCTCAAATAATATCGAAAATTCTTTAAACTCACAGAAGGTATTTTGCGTTTAAGCAAATTTGTGTAACACATAAAAATATTTTACTTAAACACCTTTCAGCATACCGATCGACTCAAAATCACTTTCTGAATCGGTTACACCGTTAGCAAGTCTGCCCGGCTGGTAGTCTATCCACGTAAACCTTGTGCGAAAAGTACAGGTCCCTGTTTCTCAAAATTACAAGTAACAAATCTACAAGTAAAATATATTTAAAACAAAAACAAAAATTGTGAAATTGTTGCATTTTTTAGCGTATTTTACTTGTAGATTTGTAAGTCGTAGTTTTAAGAAACAGGTCCCAAGTCACAATTTTGGTGTTTATTTTATTTAATTTAGTATAAAAATGTTTTTTTTTTTTTTTGTTAGAACCAGCACTCAGGGGATGTCCCCTAGTAATGCATTGCATTATGTTGGAACTAGAAAAAAAGGTTATAGAAAGGAGGATAGGGGCAGTATTGCTTGTGAACATTCGACTTGAAGTTATTCATGTTAAAAGTGAGAAGCAAGACTTCAGCAGAAAGGTTATTCCACACACGAACGGTCCGGCCAAAAAACGAATTCACCCATGGCCTCATGTGAAAAAGCGTGTATTTTGAACAAATGTACGGGTTTCGGGAACCATATATACGTTTTAAGGACCAAGCTTATTCAAAATAAAGAGAATCGATGCACAATTTCATAAAGCCTACTTCGGTCTAAAAATTACCTAGTGATAGACAAATATGTAACTCCTTTTTTCTTTCCAAAATTATGGTATTGGTTCAAATTTGGTTCAGATATTTCTTAAATTTAAAAAGTATTAAATATACAAGTGTCCTCCCGAATAAGAGATTTGGTACAAAAGGGTTAATACAAAACAAGATAGGTTTATAAAAATCTCAAATATATAATAATATATGAGGCTTATTTGGTTTCAAAAATCAGTAAATTCGGCCTTTTAGTTCAAATATGCTCGCTTAAAAAGGATTTTAACACGATAGCGTCTATTCCATAGTAAAAGGGCACAGCCGAATATAAGACTTTTACTTGTTTTTTTTTAGTTAGCAAATACAAAAAAAAACTCAATTAGGTACCAATTTTCATTGAAAGTTTTGTATATTTCTCCCAAAATATTAAAAAAAAAGCTTTAAGGAAATTTGTGGTTAGTTTGCGTATATTTGCAGTCTAAACAAAATTTTATGATTTTTTTTTAATTTTTGTGTGTGCTTATTTATTTATTTATTATTTGCTTTTTAATTTAGCACAGAAATTAAAAAAAAAACACACACACACACAAAATTTCTTTGAAACAAAAAAAGCCAAGTGTTTTTCCTTAAATTAGAACAAAATCGTATTCAAAATAAGACAAAATATTACAAGTAGATATTGTAATAGAAAACTTTGCCAAAATGTCATTATTACGTTTTTTACTAATAAAAAAGTTCTTACAGTCATTATAAAATCTTTATAAATTTTAATTACGTCTATTATTTTTTTTTTATTGCAGATTTTACAAAACTTGGGTAAAGTTGATCGGACTGCAGATGAAATTTTTGATGATCATTTAAATAACTTTAATCGACAACAACAAAATGCCAATAGATTACAAAAAGAATTCAATAATTACATTAGATGTATAAGAGGTAAATTGGAAATTGAAAAAGAAAAAACGGTTTTCGATTCGATTTTTATTTGGAAATTAATAAAAAAAAAAAACTTATTACGTTTACAGCTGCACAAACTGCATCGAAATCATTAATGGATGCTATAGCGGAAATTTACGAACCCCAATGGAGTGGGTATGATGCCTTACAAGCACAAGCTCAATCTTCGGAATCGTTATGGCAGGACTTTGCTCACAAATTAGCAGATCAAGTATTGATACCGTTAAATACTTATACAGGACAATTTCCAGAAATGAAGGTAATTTTGATAAAGTCTTTAAAATCAATAGAAATAATTTCGAAAATTGAAAAAAATGTCTGAATATCAAAATAAATGTAAATAAAATAGGTAAAAAACCGACCTTAAAGTTAAAACCAATAAAAAAATACAAAAGAATTCCTAATTTTTATTTCGAAAAGAATTTCGGCTTAAAAAAGCAATTTAAATATAATTTTTCGGTTTCAAAAAATAACATTTAAAACAAAAGTATATTTAATTTTTTTTTTTTGTTTAATTGTGAGTTTAGCGAACGAAATTTTCGTTCGAAACAAAGAAACAAGCGGTAAATTTTTAATTTCAAAACAATTTTTTGGATGTCAAACACAATTTTTAAATTTGAAAAATAAATTTGAAATTTCGAAAAGAACTGTTAAAGATGGGTATGTTTAATATGCGAAAAAGTTTCATTTAAAATTTCAAAAATCTTTTTTATATTTTTGGTTATAAAACAAACTTTTAAAAATAAAAACTAAATTTCAAAATGTTCAAACTAAAAGTTTTTCAATAATCAGAATCTCGTTCTTTCAAGCTTGATACTGCTGGCAGCGTTGCCAGAAGATTTGGAAGGAAAATCTTATTTTTAAGAGAAAAATCTTGAAATTTTTTATAACAAGGGCAAAAAAGTAAAAATTTTTAATTTTTTAAAACAACATGCTTTTTATTATGGAAACTATTTAAGGAGCATATAGACGACATGTTTTTGTCATCTGACATGTCAAATTTTCAAGTCACATGTAATTGTGCATGTCTGTCAAAACCGCTGTTTTACATAAGCTTTATAATATTCGGTCACAAACGTACATGTAATTTGCTTCTGACATTGTCTCTGTTTTTTTCGCATTGTTATTGCAGAAACCAAAGTAGGGATCGGTTTTAAAACAGCTTGCTGCCGCCATGAAATTTTTTGTTTGCGCCGTAAAATAGTTTTGCCATCTTAACATTTTTTTCTTTTAATTCAAAGATACCAATTTAGGATTTTATTATAAAACGGGTTTTATATATATATTCACATAAATTCTATTCAATGGTAAGATGATCAAACATATCTCGGTATTGTAAAAAATTAACTTCAGCCGGCTAATGATTCCGTTAATAGTGGACGCCGCTGCCGGTTTCTTCCCGGCATAGATTTCTGATGTCAGATGGTTTGTCAGAAGAAAATAGAGCACGCTCTAATTGAAATATTGTCAGATGACTTTGCGTCTGACTTTTACAGAAGTAAAGTTAAAAAGGTAACACACGACATGTATGTATTTTGAAGTGAAATACATAATTGCGGAATTTATACAAAATTATATTGTAGGTTTAAATTGTGTTTAAGCTATAAAATTTCATAAAATTCTTTCTAAAATAAATTTTTAATCCATTTAATTTTTAATCAATAAGAAATTAAAAAAAGTCCACCTAAATAAAGATGTTTCATTCAATGTAATTAAACTCTAAAATTAGAGATATGTACATTAGGGTGTCCCAAAAGATGTTTTCTTTATGATTTTCATTGGTGCTCAATCAAAATTTAAAAGCTTATAGGGTAAAGAATTTTTTATTTTTTTTTTCAGAATTTTCGGAATATATTTAGAGGTCGCGCAAATGGAGTATTCATAAAAAACCGGAGTTTTCGGCCTTTTTTTAACTTTACTGATAACTTGGTTAATACCACGGGTTTCTGCATTCCTGAGGAAATCGTTTTAAAGAAAAGTATCCAAGCTTTATTCCTGTGTGAAAAACTTATAAGATTTAGTTACTCATTTAGATACCCTTAATTGAAATGTTTCGTAATTTGTTCAAAAATTTTGTAATAACGCTTTACAACTTTTTAAGTTTAAATGAAAACGAAAAAAAAACTAATGATGCAGTTTGAAAGACAAATTAAATCTAATTAATATGAATAAACAATTTTTAAATTTGTTTTTACCGTTCCTGAGTTATACCCGTTTTTATCTTTATACCCAGTATATGTTATTAAAAAATCTTTGCAGAATTTGCATTTTTGTCGGCGGTTTGGAGGGATCAAGGGCATCTATAATTTTTCCCACAAGCCACACATTTCTTTTTTTCACAAAATTCATATCTATTTTGAATAAAATTACACATTTTTGAACTTAAAAAAAAAATAAATAAAAAAATTCTTACCGGTACGTCGATGAAAACTTTTATACATATATGTGACGCGCAAAATATAAAGGGACCTAAGGGTGAAAACCGGTTTTGTTCAGGAGAGCCATTTGGTGTACCATCACTTAATAAAACGAGCATATCTCTGGGAGGGAAAACTTTTGAGGCATGAAATCGGTCTCATTCGATTCTCAGATGTTGTCCACATCAAAAAAAAAAAAAGTGAAAATTGATTTTTTTACCCTTAGTTATCTTTTTCTATGCGCTGCCACATATACAAAAAACTTTTCTATTTGATTCGTCGGTCAGCTAACTGAAAAAATTGTGTTATGTAAAATCGTATAGCGACAATATTAAAGCGGAGAATACACATAAAATAGAAAGTGAAAATGACAGCGTGTAACGATTTAGATACATAAACAAATTTATGGAAATATACAATAATTATAACAAAAAAAGTATCACCATTTTTAAGGTACAAACTATAAAAATAGTGTAACTCAGAAACTGTAGGACAAAATTCCATTTTTGATTTGTTCTTAATTGCTTAGAACTTATCGTTATTTAAAATCGCGTCACTAGTTTTTATACCTTTCATATAAATTTGAAAAGTAATAAACCGTTTTTTACAGAATTTGTTGAAAAATTACAAAAATACTTAATATGTGGAATCGTAATGGACAAATATATTCCCCGAACATAAAGTTTTTGCATAAGAAAATAAAGTTTGGGAAATTTTCTTTACAAATATTCGGTCAAAAAATTAAATGAACGTGGTTATTGACAAAGTTGTGAGTCAAGTTTGAAAAAAGCCCGAAAATCCAGATTTTTAACAAAGACTTGAATTGCGCGACCTCTAAACCTGTTCCCAAAAATCTAAAAAAAAAATTCAAAAATACTGGACCCTATAAGCTTTCAAATTATGCTTGAGCCTCTGACAAAAAAAAATATTGGGACACCCTAATGTACATACATACATTTTGAGCAAAAAATTTAGTTTGGGAGCTCATACTTTATACGAAGAATCCTCCATATTTGTACAACAGATTAACCTTTGCGAGGTCTAACAGGGGTAATAAAATAATTCCCTTTACACACCGCAGCCAGATATCTGAATATCAATTTTTTATTCATTCTGTCCGTCTTTGGAACCTACTGCCCAATCATGTCCAAACAAACAACAATGAGTACAATTTTAGTAATCAATTAGTCAATTATTTCATAAGCTAAGACCTATAAAACTAATACAATTAATGTTTGCCATCAAAGCTATCTATTTATTTAGTTTATTTTTAATTAATAATTTATATGTTACATCAATTAATTTAAAAGTAATCATTCTTTAAAGTAAATGTTTAATTCCTTGCCATTTTGATATATTGTAAACTTTTTTCTTTTTGTTTTTTTTTTCTTCTTTTCAAACTTTATCGTTGAATTGTGATAACCTATTTATGTTTTAAACTAATTTAATTCCTGCACTTTAACTATAAGATTTATATCTTGTTGTGTAGGATAAGCAAGAAATTCTTAAATAAATAAAATACTTCATATGAAATTTTAAGGGTTTTTAATTTAATATTATGTTTGTTGACACCGTTCTTATATCGAATGCATTTCGAGAAAATTGCATTTAAAAAGAGCTAATTGAAAGTATATGGATTTACTTAAATATATTCCTTATGATATTGTTATTAAAATAATATTGGTACATCTTTTAAAAAGATATTCTTAAGCACTTATGTTTATATACCTTTTGGTACTAAATATCTGAACTTTTTTGTTCTTTAATTTATGAAACTTTATAAAAGTGTGTTTTTTCTTTTCACAAATAATTTTTTTTCATCAGTATTCCTAAAATGAACAACTGCTAATTTAAGATGCTCTTTTAATATTTTGTATGCCCAGAAATAATGATGTATTTTTGTGTATGCCAGACAATGGGTTCAAAAGTGTGCAAAACCAATAGTTAGACATCAAATATGATACAAAACCTCATTGTTTTAAAAATTTGCTGTTTAAAAAACTGTAAAAAAATTATGTATTTTGTACAAACTTAAAGTTAATAATCTTTATTTCTAAAAATAAAAAAATCTTAATTTGAGAAACAAATCTTCAAATCTTATTTTGGTCAAAAATTCTTTAAAAATAAGATAAAATCTTAATTCTGGCAACGCTGACTGCTGGTAACGCGTTTATTTCCATTTTTTTTTTTTGAGTCGCATTTTTCGGCTAGTAAAGTAAATGAACACAACTAAGAATATATAATTGAAAATTTAGAGATTATTATACATTTTGAGTTCGAAATAAATTTAAACCCCGAAATATGATCTAATTCGAAAATTTTTAAATTTAAAAGCAAAATTACACCCTCGCCTTTACAAATAAAAAATTTTTAAAACTTCGAAATAAATTAATCCTCCAAATTTTATGAAATTCTTTCATTTAAAGTTCGAAAAAAATTTAAACCTTGAAAAATTATCAAATTCGAAAAACTTTCTTATTAAATTTAAAAGCTAAATCACCCAACAAACCAATTAAAAAATTTCGAAAACATTAAAGTATTTTAATTCTTATTAATTTGAATAATTTGTAGAATATTTAACGAACATTTTAAAATAGAATTCATTTTTTAATTAAAAATTTTTTTTTAGTTTAGACTTACAGTTTTGAGTTTTAAAAAAAAATCTGAAATTTCGAAAAAACATGGCGAGTTATCAATTTGTGTTTAAAATTCGTTTTTCATGTCAAATAAAAATAAAATTATATGAAAAACTATATTTAAATATGTATTGATATTTAAAAAGAGGTAATAAAATAATTCCCTTTACACACCGCAGCCAGATATCTGAATATCAATTTTTTATTCATTCTGTCCGTCTTTGGAACCTACTGCCCAATCATGTCCAAACAAACAACAATGAGTACAATTTTAGTAATCAATTAGTCAATTATTTCATAAGCTAAGACCTATAAAACTAATACAATTAATGTTTGCCATCAAAGCTATCTATTTATTTAGTTTATTTTTAATTAATAATTTATATGTTACATCAATTAATTTAAAAGTAATCATTCTTTAAAGTAAATGTTTAATTCCTTGCCATTTTGATATATTGTAAACTTTTTTCTTTTTGTTTTTTTTTTCTTCTTTTCAAACTTTATCGTTGAATTGTGATAACCTATTTATGTTTTAAACTAATTTAATTCCTGCACTTTAACTATAAGATTTATATCTTGTTGTGTAGGATAAGCAAGAAATTCTTAAATAAATAAAATACTTCATATGAAATTTTAAGGGTTTTTAATTTAATATTATGTTTGTTGACACCGTTCTTATATCGAATGCATTTCGAGAAAATTGCATTTAAAAAGAGCTAATTGAAAGTATATGGATTTACTTAAATATATTCCTTATGATATTGTTATTAAAATAATATTGGTACATCTTTTAAAAAGATATTCTTAAGCACTTATGTTTATATACCTTTTGGTACTAAATATCTGAACTTTTTTGTTCTTTAATTTATGAAACTTTATAAAAGTGTGTTTTTTCTTTTCACAAATAATTTTTTTTCATCAGTATTCCTAAAATGAACAACTGCTAATTTAAGATGCTCTTTTAATATTTTGTATGCCCAGAAATAATGATGTATTTTTGTGTATGCCAGACAATGGGTTCAAAAGTGTGCAAAACCAATAGTTAGACATCAAATATGATACAAAACCTCATTGTTTTAAAAATTTGCTGTTTAAAAAACTGTAAAAAAATTATGTATTTTGTACAAACTTAAAGTTAATAATCTTTATTTCTAAAAATAAAAAAATCTTAATTTGAGAAACAAATCTTCAAATCTTATTTTGGTCAAAAATTCTTTAAAAATAAGATAAAATCTTAATTCTGGCAACGCTGACTGCTGGTAACGCGTTTATTTCCATTTTTTTTTTTTGAGTCGCATTTTTCGGCTAGTAAAGTAAATGAACACAACTAAGAATATATAATTGAAAATTTAGAGATTATTATACATTTTGAGTTCGAAATAAATTTAAACCCCGAAATATGATCTAATTCGAAAATTTTTAAATTTAAAAGCAAAATTACACCCTCGCCTTTACAAATAAAAAATTTTTAAAACTTCGAAATAAATTAATCCTCCAAATTTTATGAAATTCTTTCATTTAAAGTTCGAAAAAAATTTAAACCTTGAAAAATTATCAAATTCGAAAAACTTTCTTATTAAATTTAAAAGCTAAATCACCCAACAAACCAATTAAAAAATTTCGAAAACATTAAAGTATTTTAATTCTTATTAATTTGAATAATTTGTAGAATATTTAACGAACATTTTAAAATAGAATTCATTTTTTAATTAAAAATTTTTTTTTAGTTTAGACTTACAGTTTTGAGTTTTAAAAAAAAATCTGAAATTTCGAAAAAACATGGCGAGTTATAAATTTGTGTTTAAAATTCGTTTTTCATGTCAAATAAAAATAAAATTATATGAAAAACTATATTTAAATATGTATTGATATTTAAAAAGATTTGGTCTAATTGGCCATTAGAAAAGAGATTTTCAATTTTTAAATAAATTTTAAACTGGTGTAATTTTTTTTTTCTTTTAGAAAAAAGTTGAAAAACGCAATAGAAAACTTATCGATTACGATGGTCAACGTCATTCGTTCCAAAGTCTACAAGCCAATGCCAATAAACGCAAAGATGATGTTAAATTAACCAAAGGACGCGAACAATTAGAAGAAGCTCGTCGCACATACGAACTATTAAATACGGAATTACACGATGAACTTCCAGCTCTATATGATTCAAGAATATTGTTTTTGGTAACCAATTTACAAACTCTATTTGCAACAGAACAAGTGTTCCACAATGAAACGGCCAAGGTAAATTTAAAAAAAAAACATTAGAGTACACAAATTTTTAAAAATTATTAATTAAAAAAAAATTAACAGATTTACTCGGAATTAGAGGCTATTGTTGATAAATTGGCCACAGAATCACAACGCGGCTCAAATACTCTCAGAAAAGCAACAGGTGTGAATTCATTCAATCAATTAATTTTCAAACAATTTGGAAAATTGTTTTCTTTTCTTTTTTTAGTGAACTCCATTAAATCTGTCAGTCCTTTACAGTCACCAGTTAAACAAATGAACAATGCCAATATCACCAACAGCAATCAATATCAAAATACTAATGGTTCTGCTAATCGTAAGTAGCCACCACCTTCACTGATTTAAATTTTACATTTTGTTTTCCTAATATTTGTTTTTTATTTTCTAAAAAGAATTTGCTATTTTTTGTTATTTCTTTAGTTTAATTTGATTTCAAATTAACCTTGTTTTTAAAATTTTTTTTTAACATTATTTTTTTTTGTAATATTTAAAATTTGATTTTGTTTTCTTTATATTTATTTATTTTTGCTTTTTTTCTTTTATTCCTTTTGTTATTTTTAAATTGCTCAAAACTGTTCAATAGAGGAATCGTAAATCTATTGATTTGTTAAACAACCATTTTGTTTTTATTAATTTCACTTTAATTTTCGCTTTTTTCCTTTTTAAGTTTTTATTATTCAGTTACAACTTTATAACACCATTTATTATTACCATATACATATTCAATATATTATTTAAGAATTTAGTAAATATTTATACACCAGTAATTGAAAACAGAAAAGATTCGAAGTTCGTGTACATAAAATTTTTGGTAATTTAATTATACTTTTATAATTCTTTTCGTTTTTCTTTATTATTTTAAATATTGGATTGCTTATCTTTTGAAACTAAAAGGGATACATATTATAACAAAAGATATTCTTTATTTAATGCAATTTTAGGCGATCAAAATTTTTTAATTTTGAAATAAATTCGAAAATCTTAATTTTAAAATTTAGAGTACATACTTCTTTTTAAGAAAGTTTTTTATTTTTCTTTTAGATGATTTCTCTTTTTAATAAAATGTTGTAATTTTAATACAGAATTGGTAAGCTTTTAAGGCTTCGTTTACAATTTAACAACATTTTTGCTGGTGTTCACAATAAAGGAACCGTTTGCAATTTTGCCCAAAACAATATTACGTATTTATGATTATTTTTTAAAATATTTCATTCAAAATTAAATATTATTATTATTAACGTCATTTTTTATTTCATACAAATTGTTGCTGAAGTAGAGGTCGACTAAACTTAAAAAAAAACTTTAGTTACATTTTTGTTCAAAAGATTAGGGGAAAATATATGAATTACTTTAGTAAGAAAGAAGATAGATAAAAAACGAAATTGTTGTGAACGAAGCTTTAAACTTAAAATTTTCTTTTCAAAATTTGAATTAAATTTATCGATTAAAATTTTAAAAATAAACTATCAATTCATATTTCTAGGATAAATGTTGGAAAATAACTGCATTAAAAAAAAAATAAAAAAACTTTTTGGAAGTCGAAAAATTATTTTCTGATATTTAGAAATATCAAAATTCTAAACAGAATTATTTTAATTAGTATTGTGGTTATTTTTGTTGAACTGTTTATGGTTTTTAATCCAAATTATGATATTTTTTTTTTAAGAATGAAAAATTATCAATAAATTTTAACTAATTTCATGTTGCAAAATTCATTTCTTCATTAAAAAATAATTTAATGAAAATCAGAATTATTTTATTTTGAATTTATAAATTTTTTTTTTTTTGCTGTTTTTGTTAAAATTTAAATTTTTTTGATTGTTAATAGAAATTTTGAGCTTCTAAAAATAGTTTTTGCATTTCGAAATTATAAATTTTTTTGATTTCGAATTAAAATTTTAAATTTCTAAACAAAGTTTTGAATTTATATTTTTTGTTTTTATTTTGAAAAAAATATTTGAACTTTAAAACATTTCGAAATAATGATTTCATTTTTCATTTGGAACAGTTTTTTCAAACTTCGAAACCGAATTTTTAAATTTATAATTTATTTTTACTCCAAATAGAAAGTTTGAGCATCTAAACAGAGTTTTTAAAAATTTTGAAATTATGTATTTTTTATTTCATATAGAACTTTTATGCCTGTATTCATAAAAATTTTTTAAATTTAAAAAAGGTTTAAAGAACAAATTTACTATGAAAATTATCCTTAATAAACGTTTGTTAAATTTAATAACCGTTTTTGAATACGGGAGTTTAGCTTTAAATCTAAAATTTTTAATTTTAACATAAGGCGTTTTTTTAATTCAAATAGAAATTTTGAATTTAAAAAGAGAAATTTTTTATTTTGAATAGAAATTTTGAACTCATTAATAGAATAAGTCTATGTTTTATTAGATTTTTAAAATTTAATTTCCTACGAATTAAAATTGTAAAATTCAAATTTCAAATTATGAAATAAAACTTTCAAATCCATACCGTATTTTATTTAATATCACTTTTATAGAGAGTAAAAATGAACTGAAAAATAAAAACAAAAAAATCATAAATCTAAAATTCAATCATTAGGAATGTCTTTTGTTATTGAAATCCCTTGCAGTTTTATGTGCGTGTAAATCTTTGAAATCTAACTTTTATGTCTTTGTATATTTTTTTCTTAGTTTTGGCAATTTAAAAATATTTTATTATTATTTTTTATTAGCTAAATATATTAATACGATTTAAAATACATTCCAAACGTTAAAAAAAAACCAGATGTAGATAATTTATAATAAATCAAAGGCGCAGAAATTTTGGTTGAGAAACACGTCTACAATTAATTTCATAAAAAAAATTGAAATGGATTTAATAACTATAAAGTAATTTTGTGTTATTAACAAAAACATTTCTTTTATAAATAATGTAACACTAGGGTTGGGGTAGAATGGAAAATAATTTTTCATTATGCATAAAGTTTATAAAATTGAATTTTATTTGAATCATATTTAATTTTATTGAAAATTATATTTGAAAATTATTTATTAAAAATTATTGGTTCTTTTATTTAATCGTGCTTGGAGCTTCCACTGTTTATAGATTTTAAATGAATAAAAAAAAGTATGTCTCAAAAAATAATCGTATAAATGTTGCTAACCTTAAAAAAGTTATATATGTTTAATTTTTTAATTTTGAATAAAACATCGAAATTTTTTCAATGTCGAAAAAGAAATTTAATTTCAATTTCTAACTAAAGACTCAACTTTAAAAAAAAACTTTAGTTACATTTTTGTTTGAAAAATTAAGGAAAATATATGAAATACTTTGGGGAAAAAAGATAAAAGAAAAAACGAAATTGTTTCTTTTATTGTGAACAAAGCTTTAAGTTTGAACTTCAAAGTTCTTAAAGAAATATTAAATTCTGAAAATACAAATTTGGAAATTTAAAATATAATTGATAGAATTTTGGTATCAATTTAAGAAATTTAAATTTAAATGTCTTTCTAATAAAAAATTAACGTTGGATTGTATTTTAAAACGGGCCAAGTACAAAATATTATTTTATATACTATATTTTTTGCAATTTGCATGAATACAAAATCAAATTTTAATATAATGCTTAAGAAAAAACAAAACAAATCTATTTTAACAATTGCATGAGCCAATTTTCTTCATTATTTTGGTCTTTCTTTTTTTCTCTTTTTTTAAATTTTTTTTATTACAAAAATTGTGTTGTTTTTGTTGGTTAAAATTTGAAAACTGTAAAATTTTTGCGTTTTTTTACTTTCATATTTTATATTTTTACTGTTGTTTATTGGAATGTTTAAACAAATAACAAATTTTATTTAACCAACATAACAATATGAAAAATATTATAAATAAATACAAAAAAAAAAAAAACAAAACATAACATGCACAAAATATGCATTATTTATTGTCATAACAAATTACAAAAACAAACAAACAAAATCGAAAAAAAAACCAAAAATCAAACACTAAACAAACAATAGCACCATCACCGAGCTCTTCTTCTACACAAGAATCTAGACTTGATAATGTTTCTCCAACACCAGAATCGACCGCTCACCTGTTTGGGGGTGAAGCCAGCGTAAGTGGCTTAAGTAAAATGGAGATAAGTAGCACATCAACTGGTAATATGGTCCATGATGCTACATCTATTGAAGATACCACAACAACGATAACCACTACTACTACTACAACAATGGCGGCTACAAAGGATACGGAAAAAGAAATGGAGAAACCAACAGCACAATTAAATAGTCCTAATGCCAATACAGCAAAAGCAAACGAAAACACATCAACACCAGAACCGGCAGCGGTAGTGGTGGAAAAGATTATTAGTGAAGCAACAGCAACAACAACCACAACCAGTTCAGCGACCAAAGAAGATGTGGATATGAATAATGCAACCGAAACAGCAGCTACGAAAGTTAACACAATCGAAGTAACGGAAGTGAAAAAAACTGAACAATTGAATGGCAATGATGGTAATGCCAATAGCAATACCACAGCCACTACTACAACGACAACAACAACAACAACTAACGGCAATAGCAACAAGACAACAGCGGCTCAAGAGGACGAACAATCGAATAAAACAAAATTAGGTAAAGATCATTTAATCGATGATAAAAAACTAAATAAAACCACTAGTACTAGAAAAAAATTAGTTGAACCAAGTAAAAACCCATTTGGTGAATACGGCGATGATCACGATGATAATGAAGAAATCTACGATTTACCCAGGGGTGAGTAGATGTGTTTTATTTAACTCTCACTCACACAAATGCTCAAGATCGCAGAACAGGTTACCACCTGAGCTGTAGTGAGTTTATTTTTCGGAGACTTAGCTGAGAAGTCGCTTAACGATCTGCTTATTATTCGGCGATCTGTATATATACTATACCTTCTTGATTGTAAATGGAACTACATACTATCCAAATCTAAATAGTTTTAAATTAATAGTTTTAAAAGTGTTTAATTTTTTTATAAAAAAATTATTTTCACAAACTTTATCTGGGGTTTTTAGAATAGAAAAATTGTATTTTAGCTAGTAAAACGCTGCACAAGTGCAAGAAAAATGGCTTACAAGCAACTTCACTCAGTTTCAATAGTGTGTGTATATTACACTCTCATTATAATACACATATGTACATACTTCCAAAAATATTTGTTTTGCTTTACGATTAAAATATTGAAGAACAGAACAAACCTGCAGTATAACAATGAACATACATATCGCACTTGTTCCTCTAAAGAAAGTTAACTCAAAATTTAAAAATTTTTAGTTGAGACAAAAAACTATTTTCTTTTTATATGTACTCTTAAACTACGAGGGGAATATATACAATTTTTTTTTCAAAATATGTACAAGAGAAATTGATCTAAAATTTTTACAGTGCGTAGATATGACCACTTTAAATTGATTTCTTGCAAAAAGTGAAAATTTAAAAATTGAGTTGACTCTTTAGAGGAACGAGTGCGATATATAAAATTTAAACGTTACTTATTGATTCATCATCGCACAGCCTTAACGCCTGAAGCTAAAAACTTGAAATTTGGACAGGAGGTTGGTCTCTCCTCAAATCGATCCACTAAGACGGGATTTTTAAAATACGAATGCTTAGGGGGTAAAAAGGGTAAATTCGGTAACCTTATTGGAGGTATAATAAGAGATACAAAAAAAATATAATACTTGTTTTTGTTGTTCTTTAGAAAAATAAGCGGACAGGTGACGGGTATTTTTTTTTTAAATTCGGCCCTTTTAGCGAGTAAACGGATGAAACCTGTATTTTGGAACTTTTTTGTCACCCCATCTATCTTTTAAACTTAAAAACATAGAAATGAAGTTTATATCACATTCGAAACTAATCTAAAAAGTACATAAACGAATTCGGTATTTTTTTCGAATTTCGGACGTTAAGGCAGGGCTGCCAGCTTATGGGTTTTGACCCCAAATTAGGGATTTTCTTGTTGCTAAAAGGGACAGAAAATTGTATTTGGGGTTTGCATTGGGGATATTAAAAATAAAACTTAGGATTTTTTGGGGAAATTAAAAATATGAGCTTAATTTTTCCATAAAAGACAACTAAGTTGAATGTACACATAGTATGTGTCAACATACACATTGATATCAATTAGCACCGGGCAAAAAAAGTTTCGTTTTTATTAAAAAATTAAGTTTGAAGTTAATCTGTCAATAATTCGATTATGTAAAAAAAAGTCCAAAATTTGCATTTTCCTGGACAACTTCATGTGTATAAGAGGTGTTCAAAAAAATTAAAGTGAACTCTAAAGGCAATGAATGGGCTAATTTGTTCCTTTGCTTATAGAAATATTTAATATGATGTTTGGTGACGATTGAAATGTCAAAAAGTGTGTACAAGGCAAAGCTTTTAGTCTAAGGATATGAAGGCCGACGGCCACTATAAATGTGGACGGCTCTTACAGCCTTGATGGACTGCGAATTCCAACTAGTGAATTCCAAACTATTAAATGATTGTAGAAGGGCTCTAAGGGAAATATTAAAAGAGTATGAAGTGAGTGTTTGTCAGGTACCTGGTCACTGCAACATCACTGCTAAGGAAATGGCCGATGAGTTTGGTAGAGTGGGCTCGAAAATAGGGGATAATGGCTGTGTGGAGACAGACAGACCTCCAATAGGCTTTTGGTTAAAAAGGGAATGTGGTTTGAACTTAACATATGGCAATGTAGTCAGCAGAAACATTAATTTGTTTGTGCTTCTTGGCCCATCAATTCACGTTTTTTCAATTTCACAATTGAAGCACAGACGCGAATAACGTTGTATGTTACAAAATAATTATTTTTCAGAAGAGAAAAAAAAACGTTTTTAACAGACAGGATTATTTATTTAAATATTTTTTTTTTTAAATTATAAAAATAATTATGTATAATAAAAGAAAATATCAAAAAATTTTAATTTTAAATTGCATACACATTTAGAGTTTTTAATTTTTTTTTAGAAGAGGACAACGCAAGCGACCATTGCATGCATTTTGTCGTCAGTGGATTGAAACACGACAATATTCAAGACAGATTTAAAAAATGTCTCCAAAAAATACGTAAATACGATTTTAAACACGACAAAATACACGTGTTGTTACTTAAGGTGTCGTCATCAATGTTATAAAGGCGCCTAATTCAAAAATGTCCTGAAGACATCGTTGATGACATTTGCGTCTATGACGATTTTGCCAACTGGGATACGACTCTTCTTTTATTCAACACCCAAATTGTCATATTTAAAATTCACAAATGAAATTTTTTACTAAACGATGTAAATTTTACTTAACGTTGAACTTTATTGCATGATTTAAATTGATTCAAATTTGTTAGCGTAAGTTTGGATTAAATCAACTAAAAAGGTGATTTTTGCAGTTCTCTGACTCAGATGTTCCCTTATCTGAAAAAAAATTTCACTATGATATGCTCTTTGAAATTTTTGGCTTGTATGGGTTTTGCAACAAGAACTTTGTTTTTTAATTGTGGCAAAACCAACAACATGATAATTTTGACATTAAGTTTCTTGACGAATTCGTAGTTTCGCTCGAAAATCGCATTAAAATAATTAAAATCCACTATGAAAATGGTGGTTCTGTTAAAGTTACATTTCGTAAAATTCGTGATATTTTCGGAACATTTTTCAGACGAAGCCCATTTTCACTTGTCAGGGTATGTCAATAAGCAAAATTTCCGCATTCGGGTTTCTGAAAACCCTATAGCGCATATTGAGAAGCCTTTGTATGCTCAACTTGTTACTGTGTGCTGCGCTTTGTGGTCTGGAGGCGTGATTTGGTCGGTTTTTTTCGAAGATGAATCATAATCATTCAAAATTGCCGAACTTTTCTCTTCGTAATGCAATAAAAATTTTAATCATCTTAATCAAAATTTTTTGTTTTAGAAAACAAAGTTTTTATTGAAAATCCCGATACATAAAAACCGGAACTCTAACAGCCTCGTCGTCGAACAGGCTGTAAATATTAGCAATTTTTGTATATTTGAATCATCAGTGTATTCCAATTTGTCTTTGAGGTCTTTTTGTTGGCTGTAACATAAAAAAACATCGGATTATGTCGATGTTTCGACATAATACATCGAGTGTTTTAAAAACATCGATGCTTTTTGTCCATCCCTACTGCTATTCGAACTGGGCAAGAGTAGTGCACTAACCACTAATGCCCCCACGTAGCACCCAGGCAGATTCGCCAGCAGCAGAATTTCACTTCAAGGTCGGCTGTTAAGCCGACTTTTTAAGATCTCCATTCTCGCGCCTGTTAAGCCGACTTTTTAAGATCTCCATTCTCGCGACTTTGGGTTTAAATTACAGTCATGACGTGATACCCAAAGGGGCCTCAATCAATAGTCAGGATGTAACTGAAATTCCAGAGAAAGAGATCTTTCAATTATAAACTCAAGGTATTAACTGCACTTGGTTCCCCTGGAGGAAATAACACCAAAAGGTGAAATATCCTTAGAAAAGTTTTACATGAAACTAGTACTAATTTTGAGCCATAAATAGTCGACAACTTTGAATATCGACGGTTTGGCTAAGCCAACCATGATTTAGCGTTAATTTCTCTCTGCTAAAAAAAAAAAAAAATAATTAAAACATTTTTATATCTATTTTCAAATTATTAAAAAACCACAGGATTTATAAAGTTTGTGAAAATATTAGTTTTTTAATTAAAATTTTTGAAATTTCCTTCTGCTTTTGTAAAAAGAAAATATTCACAAAATGGTTTGCAGACTTTTGTACAGTAAGTTTTCTAGTAAATTGGTTGTGGTACTCTTATTATTTCCATTATTAATTTTTGTAGATTTAATTAAACGTTTTACATACATCTCACTCACTATTCTTCATTATTATCACGAATTACACTCGACATAATTTTTAGTTTAGAAAAGTGAAAAAATACAAATAGTTTCTACAGATAGAGAAATGTAATAAAAAAAATAAATGTTTAAAAAGTATTCTATTTAAACTTTTAAATAAGGTAATTAATTTATCATTCTCATATTCAAAATCATTTAAAAATGTGTGTAAAAACCCTTAACAAACATGGCCATATTTATTATTTTATATATTTACTCTACATCCAATTATTAAATCATTATCCTTATCATATTTATACATATCACATACCGTTAGCTAAAATGCAAAAAGGCGTAACTAATAAAAAAATTAAAAATCGAGTTTTGATTGATTATTTTGAATGCCATTAAACTATATGTCTTGACAAAATGACGCTTTTATTAATAAAAAGTAAAGAGACGTAACTACAGGTGTATTCATTTGATAAATGCAAAACGACGTAACAACACATTGTTTTTTCCAACAAAATATAATGAAATGGTTTCCTTTGGAAATTGTTTGAAGAATTCCATGGATGACTTATCAATGCATGTTTTTCTGACCTGCTTATATTTTCATTTACCAAAATTGTTTGCTTCTCCTGTAAAATTATAGTTTTGCTAGTTACGCCCTTTTGCAGTTTAGCTTGCAATATAGTATATACTACATTGCTATTCAGCCAGATCAGTCCATACATGGTTATGATATTAGTGAATTTTCGTACCCAAAACTGATTTTTTTGAAGTCCCTACATTCATATGCATATAAGTAGCAGTATGCCAAAGTCGACTTTTTGCGAAAAAGAACTTTTTTATCGCTGAAAATAGTTCTTTAGGGCTTCAGCAGCCAGGGCTGACAGACTTGGTGATTTATCCCCAAAGTTGGGGATTTAATGCGAGCAAAAAGGACAAAGAAAGTCATTTGGGGATTGGGGATTTAAAAAAAAAATTCAAAGATTTTTTTTGGGGATTTTGCACATTTTTAATATATTTTTCCTTCTCTTATTCACCCCTATCGTGAATAATTTTTCCCTCGTAATTTTTCCCCTTTTCACATATTTGCGATCATGAAAAACTCCCATGAAAAAAGTTCATTCAAAAGAGAATAATAACGTGAATAAAATTCCCCTTATCGTGAAAAGTTTTTTCCCTCGTAATTTGTTCACATTCCCCTTAGATTTTCTCATTTTATTTTTGCTAGGGAACAGAACATGTATGTTAGTAGTTTCTCCTATAAATCGAATATTAAGATTTATTTCCGTTAATATGGCACCAACCTATATATTGGTCCACAAAATGCAAAACAAGAGGTTGATTGCCGGCGGATTTTTAAAGCTTTCGAAAGACGTGGTGGCAGAATTTTTGGAAATATTTTACTATATAAAATTTGAAAAGTTCAAAAAACTAACGTTTCAATGAACCTATCCCTCCAATACTAATCATTTAGCTTTATTATTTTCACTTTTCTTTAAAATATATACGTGTATATTTTTGAACATAAATTTCATTGATTTTTAATATTTTCTAAACTTTCTTCTTTTTTGTTACATTCACTGGAACTGATAGCGTGAAAAATTTTTCACATGAGATTCATGATTGCTTTTTTCCCTTCGAGGGGAATGAAAATTTCATGGAAACAAAAATTCCACTTGTTATTCACGATAGGGGTGAATATTTAAGCTTATTTTTCTTTGTTTCCTATATATAAAATATGAAAAAAGTAGCGCAACTTTAATCTTACACTTATAAACAACTTATACGGCCTAAAGGGTCCTATTTAAGATAGTCATTTTTATTAAGTGCTTAAAAGGTACTTAATAAACTTATGTTATTATTCTTGAGTGAGTGTTTTAAAAAAGAATCTAAAACCGTTGACAACACATACAATTTGTGATTTTTTAAATACAATTTCCAAACCAATTTGTCTTCCCCAAAAAGTCGCTACAAACAAAATAAAATGTTTTTTTTACTAAAAATGTTTATTTGGGGATTTCTTATTAAAATTGTTCTTACTATTTCTAAAAAAATTAAAATTTGGTCAGAAAAAAAAACTAAAAAAAAAATATTTACTTTTTAATTTTTTATTTTTAATTTGGGGACTTTTGGAGATTTTTTTTAAAGTTTTTGGGGACAAGGAAAAAAGTTCCTGTCAGCAGCAATTATTGTTCTGCGACTTTTTCATAATTCCGTTATTTACAAAATTACCGTTATTTTTAGGTAATTGAAGAAAATCAAAATTGTGACCTTTAAATGTCCAGAATTCGACCAAATGATTTTACAAAATTCCTTGTCGAGTATTTTTGCTGAACATATTTACTCATAATATTGCAAATACAGGGGGTCGGCATTAAGCATCTCGGGCGATATGTTGTCGGCCCCTGCAGCCTTCTTCCTTTTTAGCTAATTCACAGCAACCATAACTTCTGCGCTATCTGGGCATTCAATGGAGATATCTTATCTTATTTCGTGGGAAATCCCCCAGGTGCATATGTTTTGGTAGTAAGAAGTTCTTAAAGAAAGCATATTGGAATAATGTTGTTTCCATATTTCCAGTTGGTATTTCACAGATGTTGTGAGCTTGCCTTCGGCACTGCTCTTAATTACTAATGAATAATTAATTTCAGTAGCTATATTTTTAACTAAATGAATAAAATTTGCCGAAAATAGGCCTAAATGTTTTTTATACGGCACAAATTGGGCTGAGTATTATGCCTTGAAAGTCAACATAGTTGTTTTTTTCGTTCAGGAGAATAATTTATTTTATATTCGCTTAAATAGATACTGATTTTTTCTTACCATGTTAAAATTATTGTACTTTATTTGTAAAAATTAAGTTTTTATCAACTGTAGCTTAAGTTCGAAAATTCGAATTTAATTTAGAAAGTGTTTAATGCTTTAAAAAAAGGTTAGAATTCAAGTATTTTAAAGGTAATTGCGATTTTGTAGAAAATACATTTTATACAAACTAAATTGTTTAGTTCAAAAGAAGTTTTAACACTTCCCTAAATAAATTGATTAATTAAAATTAAAATATGCGCATAAAATATGCACTAAAAACTCGAAAATATGCATTAAAAGAATAAAAAATATGCACTAAAAAATGAAACATTTTCAATAAAAAAGCGTTTTTTTTTAATTTTCTTTAAAACAAAAAATAAAAAATTCTATTTATGTTTGTAGTTTTTTGTTATTTAAAGGTATAATATTTTTAAAAACTTAATTTAAATAACTACATAATATAAAATTTTTATATTATAAAAAGTAAACCTTTGACTCTTAAAAAGCTTTTGTACATGAAAAATTATCTCTCAACATTAACCAAAGTTGAAGAATACTTTAAGGATGTGAATTCAATTGGAGAATATTTATTTTCTTATTCAGATCCCACGTTTGATTCAAGATCAAAAATAGTTGAAATTTGTTTTATTTTTTGAAATCCTATATTTTTTTAAAACGTTTTGGATTTTTTTTATTTGTCTTGTTCTTCCTTTCATATTGTTAATTTTACTTTCTGCCAATCAAATTACTTGAGATGACTATTAAGTGAACTAAGTCCATCCAATTTAGTTATAGTTTCACCAATATATCCGAAATTGGAAAATACAAATGCTAATTGACTTTTGTTGTTATTCAAATCTAATATTTTTTACTTATTTAATCACATAAGCATCGGTAGCAACAAGTTCTTCAATAACATTCTGAAAAAAAAGTTTTTTGAATAGTTTTCTAAAGCATCTAGTTCCCCTTCTTGTAAATACTGTCGCCGGTTGTAAGGGATACATTTCATTAAAAGTTGCAACTCGTGAAGGAGTCTTTAAAAATATTTTTTTCCGTATAAAACCAATAAATCAATATTATCGAATGGGCTTCTAATTTCTTTTGCAACTCGGTGTAAACATGTGCCAAGCAAGTAACATGTAACAGTTTTGGATAAATTGCTTTAGGCCAATTGTCAGCATCGGTTAAAAATTGAAGGAGCTCTTGACGAAATCTTGAAATTTTTGTATTTTAAGCAGCGCTCCAAAAAAAATTTTAATTGATTTTAAAAATTTGTTAGGAATATTTTTTTATTATGCAATTTGGAAATTAAAAAAATATATCACTCAAAAATGTTAAAATATGCAAAAATATGCATTGAAAACCAAAATATGCAAAAATATGCTTTTTCCCCAAAATATGCAACAATATGCAAAAACAAAACGATGCCATTTTAACGCAAATTTAATGCATTAGCATAGAAATCGCATCCCTACCTATAACTAAACTAAATTCTTAATGCTGAAAATAATAAAAATACTTAAGGAGTTCCAAAAATACATATATCAGAAATTAAAAATCAAACTATTGAGCTTTAATTAATTGTTTGATTAGTAAAGTTCGAAAACGTAATTTTCTACTTCTTATTTATGATTAAATTTATTAAAACAATTAATTTTACTTTAAATCTATAAAAAATAATTTGTTCATACATTTAAGCTTATATTCGAAAATTCGAAATTAATTTCGAATTTTTGTTTTTTAGCCTAAAATATGGTTTAGTATTTTGTTAATGGAAATTTTCATAAAAAAAAATTTAATTTCATTATTTTCTTTTTTAAATCAACTTGTAAACATTTGCCCCTTGTTCAATGGAATAGAATTATGTATTTTGAGCTTTAGGCCCAACTATACTATGCATAAGCTTGCTTAAGCATGAATGTATTAGCACAGATGCTTAAGCCAACTTAAGGCATTATACTTGTGAGTTGTGTGATCAAAATGTTGGTTGAATTAAAAACTACTAAGGAGTTTGTTTGTATGTAGAAATAAAATCTTTATTAAAGCATAGACTAGATAAATGTTTAAATTCCATAAAAAAAAAACGTTTTTCAAGTCATTTAGAACTTTAACAATCTCAACTTCATTCTTTTTCAATAATTATTTTTTTTTTATCTTAAGCATTCTTACTTTCTTTCTTAAATCTTATTTTAAAAATTAAAAACACCAGCAACTAAAATCGCCTACAAAAACGCTAAATATTCTTAACAAATATTTGCTACATTAACAAATTAACTAAATAGCGACAATAATGTGGCCAGCATGTCTGTTCTATTTTCGTTTGGTTGTACTAAAAAACTGTTTGTATTTTGGATTTAATTCATACAACAATAACAAAAGTGTAAAAAAAATTTCGAAAAATAACAAAAAAAAAAATCGAAATCGAAAAACAAAATTACGCTTTTAAATGTTTTGCCAAATATTTCTACTTGTTTTACTTTTTTTTCTTGTATGTTCAATTAATTAAATTCCGTATTGATTTGTATTAAAAAAATATAATTTTCATTAATTACATTTTGTGTATTTATTTGTTTTGTTTTAATTCAATTTAGATGCCACTACAACTGATTTGCCACCAGGTGTTCTTTATCGTGTCAAGGCAACTTATGGTTATGTCAAGGAGGATGTTGATGAATTAAGCTTCGAAGTCGGTGATATTATACGTGTTATTGAATACGACGATCCTGAAGACCAGGTAAATATGATTTCTTTTGTCCACTAAGAGCTATGCTATGTTTGTAAAATGTGTTTTAAAAAAGTCTAAATGGTAATTAAAAAAGGAAAAATTGTATGCGTTTTGTTAATATTTAATACAAATTTTCTATTAATGTAATAATTTCGTAGACAAATGCAGTTTCAAAAGTTATTCGAATTTAACTGAAGAAAAAATCCAAACTTAATTATTTTATTTGTATCTTCTAGTTCCTATTTAAAAAAAGAAACAAGAATTTTTAAGCTCTGTAAGCAATGTTTCGAGTTATCACTACTCGTATTTTGAAACAAACAAATTTTTAAACTTATGTAACAAAAGGCTGGTTTAGTACCACGGTAGGCTAGCTGGTAATGAGCTAGTCTATTAGTGCGGTGGTTGCGGGTTCGATTCCCGCCAGAGACTCTGTATAGCTTTGCGGGATTATCATACGAAATAACAAAACTTATCGTTATATAAGTTATATATCGTTGTTAAAGTTATAGACCGATCTTAAGAAGATTTAACGGAGGAATATCTATTATTTTGACTCTATGACAGACTAAATTTCACTAAAATTATTAGTTATGGTTTTGGGCCTACTAAATTATTTTCCAAGAGTGGGTTTTACGCCCCGCTGCATGTGATACATCATAGGCCGATCTTAGTCATGTAGGTTTATTAATTTGTGCAAAACTAAGTGAGAATCAGTGCATTATGTCACCAATTTATGTTAGTTTTTGTAACAAAAATATAAATTTTTGAGGAAGGGTTTTTCGTATTAGGGTTCATAACTCTTATCGTACTGAACTGATTTTGTTGGATTTTGATTTAAAACTGGGGGTCTACTCTCTATAGCGATGCGAAAGAAAATTGTAGAAAATCTAGCGATTGGTACTCTGTAATACGTTTGCGCATATGTCTTTCGCATCTATTAATTTTTTTCTTTTCGTAAATCATCACTTTATTTTATTTAAATTTTCCAATTTCAAATATTTTTACACACTTTGGCATTTCATTACTGTAAATCCGCGCCATCTTTAATTTTTATTGCCACTATTCAGCTTCTTTTTCAGAAAATTTTGCGAAAGTGGTAGAGAGTACCAAGTTGGCATTTAGCTTTCGCATCGAAAATGTTTTCGCATCGCAATAGAGAGTAGACCCCCTGCTTAGGAGAACTAAAAGAATTTAACATTAACGTTGTTCTTTTCTTTTGAGTTTTTCGAAAGCAAAAGTGTTTTCAACATTCGAACAGACAGAAGGGCATGGCTCAATTGACTAAGAATTACTCAAGAACCCAGAATATATATGTACATATGTATGTATGTACATAATGGGGTCTTAGATCAATATTGAAAAAGTTTCACACGGAATTACAAACTTAGTATTCCCTCATTCACCTTTTGTAATAGAGGGCATAAAAACTAATTATTTAGTCAAATGTGTGTAAAGATAAATATGCCGAGTTAAATATGTTTCGACGCTACAGCTTGCGTCGCTTCATATTTAACTCTGGATGAATCGACGTAACGAAATATTTAAATATGACATATTTAACTATCATATTTTTTAATATGCCATATTAAAGTATCACTTATTTCAAAACGGGCCTTAAATGAAAGATATTATTGTTTTAAAAAAATATAAACCTTCAAAAATTCAGAAAAAATATCCAATTATTATATTAATTACATACATACTTCCTTATAATTTCTAAAGACAAATTTTAAGAATCCAACAAAAATTATTTGAAAATGTCACTTTCTTCTTTGTTTCTCATCCGGATCATATGGAAAATGAGGACTAGGGACCAGACTATTCCTCTATGGTACCCATATGCCTGAATTGTATTTGGGAGTGTTTTAAAAAAATTTCAAAAATTAAACTATGCAATTTTTTGGTGTTCTCTATGGGATTTTGGCCATATTTAGACAGATCCTTCTTTGTCAGTCATCAGGACCATATTTAAAATGAGAACTAAGGACCAGCCTATACTTCTATGAAAATTTATCAAAAAACTCAGAAACACAATTCAGGCAAATGGGTACCATAAAAGCAGGGCTGTGAGTCGGAGTTGAAGAGTCGGAGTTGAGGTTTTTGTGCCGGAGTCGTAGTACCCACAAAAACTCGCGACTCCGATTCCAAAATATTTCGGCATAAAAAATTTTAAAAAAATTTTCCAAAATAAAAATTATCTTCTTAAAACACATTTAAATATTAAATAAATGGTTTATAAATACTGCTCTTATGTGCTGGTTCCAAATGACAGGCGATGGACTGAGTGTTTTTCATATAAATTTTACTACATAATCAATCGCCTGTCATTTGGAAGCAGCACATTAATGTTTGCGTACGATAATTTCTTCTCAAAAACTCTAATTTTTATAAGGTCGTACGGAAATGAAAAAAAAAGTTAACATCACTGAGTCTCATATATATTTAGCATCAAGGAGTCGGAGTCGTGAGTCGGAGTTAGTACTTTTTTCGGACGACTCCACCGCCCTGCATAGAAGGATAGTTTGGTCCCTAGTCCTAATTTTCCATATGGTTTAGACGAGTGACAAAGAAGAATGTGACATTTCCAAATAATTTTTGTAGGATTCTTAAAATTCGTTTTAAGAAATTATAAGGAAGTAATTAGTATAATATTTGGATATTTTTTCTGCCTTTTTTAAGGTTTATTTTTTTAAAAAACAACCATAACTTACATTTAAAACTAAGTGATAGTTAAGTATGTCATATTTAAATATTTCGTTACGTCATTTCATCCAGAGTTCAATATGAAGCGACGTAAGTAGTTACGTCGAAACATATTAAACTCTGCATATTTATCTTCACACACATTTCAGTCAAAAATAGTAAAACGTTTATTATCAATTTATGAAAATTTTAAGCACTTTGGGGGAAAATTCAAGATATTTACCATTTTTTTAAATTTCAATATTATTATTAGAAAAAAAAATGTTTTTAAAAAGTATTTCAACTTCAGCTGTTATTTGAGGCTATCAGCGCAGAAGTGGTGTAACCCACAATTTAATTTGGTTACGGTTCTGGTGTAAGATATGTTCTTTGCACTCTTCTTAACAGTGCCATAGTCGAGTAAACAAACTGTTTGCATCCAAAACAGACGCCGCTAGAAACATAGTTTTTGAACGGGCCGTTACAACCAAGTACTATAGTGCAAAAGTAGTGTTAACTCCTCATTATCTCATAGAAAGTAGTCTGGGGTTACACCACTTCTGCGCTGATAGCCTCATTTTAAACTTTAAGTAAAAGTTAATAATTATGTAAAGCATATTCGAAAAACTTTGAGTATCTAATTAGTAGTTCTTTTCATAGAAAAATCGTTGATTGCACTTAAACATATTGTCTCTTGTCCAATGAGTTTGCTGTTTTTGTGAAACAATTTCAGCTTCAAGTGTAAACAATTATTCCCGCTTGTACCCGCTGCATGTTCCTCTTTATCAATACCATCCACTAATTATACTCATCCATATTTCTCTAATGTAGTTTTTCAATTGTAATTTACAGGAAGAAGGATGGTTGATGGGCGAAAAAGAAGGCTCAGATGAAAAGGGTCTCTTCCCAGCAAATTTTACAAGGCCGATTTAAGAAATTCTTTTGTAAACAAACATTAACAATAATTTAATAAAAGAAAACAAATCAAAATACATAATAACAATATTTAACCAGCAGCAAAACTAAAACAACAACAACAACAATATAGAAATCTAATTGTATTCAAAGAGCAGCACATTATAGAAATTTAAATTAAAAGTTTATTATTAATTATTATAATAAATTAAATAGAAAACAAGTAACAAAATTAAATTTAAAAAATTAAACCCAGTTGAACAAAACATTTATTTTAATATATGTACAATACAAAAACTACAAACAAATATTATTTTAATATACATACATAAACTATGCAACAACAATTTTTAATTAATAATTGTTAAATTTAATTTAAAAAAAAGCAAAAACAAAAAATATATAGTTTACAACAAAAAAGAAACAAGCAACTGCAACAAGAACCAAAACCATTTTTAAAACTTTATATTAAAAAAAAAAAAGATTTAAAGAACAAAATAAAAATTATTTTTCTCTTCAACCGTTATTAATTTGAAAAAAAAAATTAATAAAACTTTAATTTATTGAGTTTTTATTTTTATTTTCTAAAAACGCTTTGACAATTCTTAAATTACTATTGTTTTAACTTTTTATGCTTTGTATTTACAACAACAAAATTATTGTTTGATTAGTTTTAAATACAAATTAATTTATTTTTTATTTTTTAAATATTCTTTTTTTTCTGTTTTAATTATTATTATGTTTATTATTATTACTAAATTTCAAGTAAATATTATTAAAAACAAAAACAACAACTATAAAAAATTATAAAATTCAAATAAAAAAAACAACAAAATTATGTATCTTTATTTATTACTTATTTTAAAAGTTTTATTTAATACTTTACGGGTTTTTAAGTAAGAAAATGTAGTCTATTTTAAGGAGTTTGCAAAAAATAGAAAATGAGAATATTTTTTTTTATAATTTTTGTTTGAGTTTAACTCTATAAAGTTAAAACAATTATATTAACTTTTTTAACTTGAAAAGTTCAACATTACACAAATGACTAACTTAGTTCCATCAGAGCGACATTTTTCATTATACGGGGACTTAAATCGATTATGTATATCGAAAGAGCTATAAGCTCTATATTTTAAGATGCGATGGACAAGGCTGCCATATTAAAAAAACAGGTTTCGAATAGTTGTAAAAACCGAATTTTAAAGAAACCGGTTCGTTTAAACGGCTTATCTGTTTTTTATAATTTTTTATTTATTTATTTATTTAACAAGAACAAAGACTATAATGGGTATTCATTTCAAAGTTTTTTTGGTTGGAAAAATGGAAAAAAGAAAAATTACACTCTTATTGACGTGAACGGAGTTTTTTTTTTATTTTTTTTTTTTTTGTAAAAAGTACAAACTGTCAAAAAAAATCTGCCAAATATGTATGTGTAAAAAGTGAATTAATTAATTTATTTAATTGTCACATCATTAACTAAAATTGATAATATTTACGAAAATAAGGGCATGTAAAGATACATTTTCATGAAAACAATTCAATATAAACTTTGAAATATTAAATTGCAGAAATGTTTACTTCATTCATTTCATTTCTTTTTTTTAATTCTTTTCTAATAACTTTTCTTATTGAACTCATTCTTAATATGTGTTCTTTCTTTTTGAAAGTTAAATGAGAAAGAAGTTATGTTTAAAATGTTGTAACTATAAAAAATAATTTTTAAAATCAGAGTTGTACAATTCAAGAGTTTATAAAAAGAGATGGAATTTTTCGTACTTTGTATTAAAAATTAGCAATTTTTTAATGAATGGCAACATCATTTCGTTTGACGTTTATAGTGGAAAATTACATCTTTTATCCTGACTTTTTTACACTTGGTTATAGTTTGACAAAATTGTAACTTTTGATGGAATTTTTTTCTTGTGGTTGTTGTAACAAAAATTACATTTTTCCAACACATAAAAAAACTGAAGTGAATACCCTTATAATATATTTCAGTTTTAAAAACGAATGTAATTCAATGATTATGCGAATATAAATCTAAAACACTCAACACAAAAATGGCTGATGCATATAGTGTCAAAAATGTAACCAAACTGCGCAACAAACAAGAGCCCTCTTGACACCCCCACATATTTATTTTTCCAACTGGCCATGTGCCTTAATGTCCAAGAAGCCATGGGACCCACCCTGTGGAAGTAGCTTAACTCTTTAAGCTCGATATGGCAGAAGCCCCTATTAAATTGTATACATTGTTTATGCTGTTACAACAACAACAACAAACAAGCACTGGCATCAGCTAATTTGCATAAGCATCTCAAACGCATGCGCATCCGATGCAGCGCAGTGATGCGTATTCATCTTGGGTTTAGTTAATAGAACACTATTATTTACTTCCATATTGTTGTAATACTTGATGACATTTCGAAGTTTAAACTCTTTAGGTGACCCTATACCATTTTTGATTTTTGTAAAGAATATACTGAAGTTTCATATTCTGCAACACATTCAGCTAGTATGCCGGCCAGGGCTTTTAATTTTTAAGAATTTTTTAATATTGGAATTTTTGTTTTTTTTTTTCTTTTTGGTGGGGGTTTATCGTCATCAATAGTTACTTTGTGACTGGTTTTTTAAATGGCTTAAAATTTATAATGTTGATGGCCCTTTACATGGCAAGACTTTTGGAAACTTAAAGCATTCAGATTTTCCATTTACTTTTGCGTTTTAAAAATATTGCGGCAAAATAAAGCTCATATTATTTGCAAAGTAACTTACTGTAAAAAGGGTATACATATTTGCTTTTATGAACAATTTTTCTTATTAAATTCAAACTTGGAGTTTTGTTTCTTTTTGTCACAATTACTTTTTAACTTACTAATCCCGCATAGACCGTGCCGTTTCACATTTTCTGGGCTTGGCCCTGAATGGGGAACCCCAGAATAATAATTTGTATAATTTCAGATGTTACAACAAGAATTCTGTCGTAAACATATATTGTTGTCTTTTTTTAATAATCGTCCTTTTTTTAATAATTATGAGTGCCGTAAACGAAAACCAATAGATTTGAAAAATTGGTACAGTCGAACTTCCCTATAATGAATCTGCATGGGACCATAAAATTACTTCATTATATAGAAACTACATAATACAGAATTTATATTGTTTTCACTTTTATTAAAATATGTTACAAAAAAAACGTTTTAGTTTGGATTAAGCTTTTTTACTCGGAGGTTATCACTGTTTGGAAATTGATCATAAGGAGATAAAATTACACCAAAATGTATACAAAAAAGCAGTGATTCAAAAATCATTTCATAATAGGGAGCGCTTCATTGCAGAGACTTTCACAAAAGAGAAGTTCGGCTGTATTATGATAGTCGTTTTACATTATCATTGACGTTGTTTTTAATTTATATCGTCAAAACCTTTAAGCGGCTACGACTTTGACCCTGGGTTACCGTTGGAAATTTTTGAAAAGGGGATTTTTAAGAAAAACGGATCAAAAAAAGGGTACATATATCAATTAAAAAGTATTTGTTTGAGGACTACTCTTTCCTGTTTTTAGTACCTGTCAAAAAGTTTGTTCTTTATTATTATAGCTCATATTTTAATGCTTTTTTTTTGTTATATTCCGACTTTTTTTTTGCCGATTTCAAATAAAATTAAGGGTTTGTTTCGAATTTTGCAATTGTTCTCGAATTTAAGCCATATTCGCGATAGGAGCAATTTTTTCTGAAGGTTTTCTGATTCTAAAAGTTGGAAGTAGAATCACAATCTTTTTCTTTGAGATTTTCTGATTCTTTAAAGTTGTTTACAATCTTTACTAAATATAAGGCTTTGCTATTATACCGCTGTTACCAAATGTTTGGGAATTTCCGCTAAATTGGCAATTGCTTACGGAATTTTCGCCATTCCTTTTTGATTAAGAGAGTTTTAATCATTTTTGATATATAAAAAATGTTCGCTAATTTTTGCAATCGTCGCTGTTTTAAAAATAGCTCCATATGTAATCTGAAGTCACCTATTTTACAGGGCACTTTCGATACTGTCGATTTATACGGGCAACAAGTTCAATGCCTTATGCGATTAGTAAGGGTGAATTTTTAAGAATAAAACGTTCTACCCTTTTGGAGAGCAAAATATTTAATAAAACGAACAACAAATTGCATTTTTTAAATAAAATATCACATTTTTTGTATACAAGAAATCCTATAAGTTATTCAATAAATAAAAAATATATATATACAGCCCAATTATGAATAAAAATTCCCCGGGAGTTTTCTCCCTTCTCCCATTTTTCCTATGTAAATTCAATTGTAAAAATGGGAAAAGGGGAAAAACTCCCGGGGAATTTGTATTCATAATTAGGCTGATAAAAAATAACAAATATTTATGATTATGAGTTTTGTTTGCTATAAGAGAAATTATGTTTTACTATCAAAAATCTAATTTAGAAGTCGTAAAAAATATTTTAACGAATACTAACTCCTTTTTAGGTATGTGCGTTCTATACTTTGTAATTTAGGGCCTGTTCGTCGATAACGAATGAAGACTTCGTTCGCTTAAATAATAATAAAAATTATAAAATATTGTTTTTGTTTTACATGTAAATTAAGCGAACGAAGCCTTCATTCGTTATCGAAAAACCGGCCATTAATCTTCACTTGAAGTCCATTCCTTCATTTCCGCTTTAAACAAATTATGAGAAGAAAGCATGGAATTTTAAGTTTCTACTTTGAGTCTGTTTCAAAGTTTATTTTTAAGCAATGCTTATTTCGAAAACATTTGTTAAGCAGAAGCACTACTGTTCAGCAGTGCTGAGTAAAACAAAATGTGAGTGATATTTCCAAAAAGGGTAAAAAAGTGGCACAAAATAGTTTAAAAAAAAGGGTCAGAAATGGTATCAGGACCGTCGAAAAAGCGTAAAATTAATACTTTAGTATCACAACGGTATCGCTGTTTTGACCACGACAAGGACTCTCGTAATAAGGCCGAATATCAGAAGATTTTATATTTATTCAAATATGTAGTTGTTCAGGGGTGTGCTGGAAATCGCAAACGCAAAACGCAAGAATTTGGAAGTTGTTTTTAATAAACTTTAAACCTAATTCATATAATTTTTAGTTTAAAATCCTGTTTAATAAGGTAATATTTGTTTAATATTTGTCATAAAATTCTTTTATTACAGAAATATTATTAAATAACGACGTTTAAAATTCTTGCGTTTTACGTTTGCGATTTCCAGCACACCCCTGGTTATTTTTTTTTTTCTTTTTTATTTTGTTTTGTTTTTCATATAAATGATGTACATAGGTAGAACATGTTGGGCTATATGTACATATATGTACATATACATGTATATATAAACTTTGTTTAAATTTACCACGTCACATTCATCCGATAATGGTACATTTGTATTTTTCGATGTGCATTTCTTTTTTAAATCACCAGTGAATTGAAATGAATTGTATCTTGTTTGAAAGGCTACTAAATTACGAGTCGAATAGTAGTTGAATATCTAATTAACTTTAATCGGATAACAAAAATGCCTGATTCACAGTGGATCAAAACTAAGATTATAAGAAAATGTTAACGTTTTTTACCACTTTCCCTGAATTAGATCAATGTCGACGTACGAAGAAGATACGCATTTAGGTTTGCGCCACCTATTTTTTTTATAAAAAATAGCATCAAAATTTAAGCTAATTTCTAGAATTGTCTTTCAAAAAGATTAGACAGTTTAAATGTGTATGTTTCTTTTTTTATTTTTTTTTGTTTTGATGGAACTTGATTTAGAAAAGATTCTTTCACTTATTGCTGACGTAAAAGAGATTTGTATCATTTATTTGCATACCGCTTTAATCTATTTTTGATTTTTTTTTAACAATTTTAATACCCTTGTTAAGGTCTAGTAGAACGTTCTTTTCATTCGTCTGAAAAAATCATCTGAATCATTGCGGTAAAAGTCTGTTCTAAGCACTCATAAAAATAAATTATTCGCAAATTCTTTGATTTCATTCTTTGAACTATACTAAATTTTAAAAAATTGTTACTTGAAGGAAATGTTCCTGAGTTAAGAAAGAATAAAAGGGTATTTAAAAAGTACCGGCTTGTTTTTTTTACATTAAAGAGACAACCAATATGTACCGTAAAAAAATTTTGATTAATCGACATAAATTATTCGAATTATTCTTTAATCGAAAATAAGCAATTTTAAATTATTCGAACAGTTAATCGCCCAAAATTAATCGATTAATCAAACAACAGATTATAGCTTGAATACCCTAGTTCCTACACTAAAAAGGCTAGACTTACGGGCATGTTTCGATAATCGCAAAACGCTTAACATTGGCGATTCTGTATTGAAATCGCATAACAGGTGATCTGTAAATGGCAATAGAAAGAAGTTTGGCGACTTCAAATTGCAAAATTATGCTCAAGGGAACTAGAATATTTGTCAAATCGTGCGATTGTCAGAACATGGCCGTTAATAACAAATAATAGCAAGAGACAGCTCAATCTCTAAAATGTGTAGAAAATTCTAATGTAGTATAGGGTGTTTTTTTTAGCTGTTCGAGAACTTTCGATATCGATAACTATAGTTATCATATCATATATGATTTGACAGCTCAGAATGTAAAACTGTGTTGACATATTTGTTCAGTAAGTTTTGGCAAGTCATCATAAATTAATAGTATAACGCTCAAAAAATGCATCCAATTTGCAAAAATTTACTTTGAATAAAATAAATCTGTTCACGAAGTTTATAGAGCACTTTGTCCATTTTACGAAGTTTATATCTGGTTAAATGGTTACGTCAATTACCAAAATTTGCCGTATGTGAAGCGAAGACAATACTCAAGCCGTTAATGAATCTCCATTACATCCATTAAAGTTGACTGTTTGGTGCGGCTTACACCATCTTTCGAAATAAGCAACGGTGAATGGCGAGCGCTATCGAGCAATGCTATCAGAATTTTTGTTTCCAAAAGTTTATTAGCTAAACATTTGGTTCCAATAAGACGGCTAAACTTGCCATACAGCGCCCTTAACAATCGATTTATTGCAAAATCAATTTGGTAACAACTTTATTTCCAGAAGTGGTCCTGTTAACAGGCGCCCTTGTTCGTCTGATTTGACGCCTCTGGTGCTTTGTCAAGTCGTTGGTTTATGCCGACAAACTAGCAACTCTTGAAGCAAATAAAGCCAATATTCAAGCCATACGGCCAGATTTATTAAAAAAAAAAATAAAAAATTAGACTGATCGAAAGGACCGTGTAATTCGTAGCCGCGGCGGACATTATGCCGGAAATCATATTTAACAAAAAGCCATGAAATTATCTTTCCAACAATATTTCTCTTTTGTATAACCATTTTAAGTTCTTATGCACTTAAAAAAAATACTACAGAATATTTCGGTGGCAAAACGAAAAAGTACTAAAGTTGACTTTAGTTAAATTTGAGTTTACGTTAGAAAGTACTCATGGGAAAAGCTAAAATTATTTTATACGTTTTTTAATAAAGTTATATGACGCAAAATTAATTTTTGCTTACCTTTTTTCAACCACTATAATTGTACTGTTTTATAACGAAAAGAAGAACATTGCCTGATGTTTTTTATTTTATTTGAAAATAGTTAAGAACGGTATTAAGGGTTGTGTACCAATACGCAAACACTAAAAAATAGATATCGTGAGTGTACCGTATGCTTAATAATGTTCTTTTTTTTGATTGTTTTATATTCGATTAATCAAAATGTTAAATAAAACTGATAAATATCATTGAAATTGAAAAAATTACAAAGATTGCATAAAATGTAGCCTACAGTATAGTATACAAAATAAGTAATTTCGAAAAAATAAATTCAAAACTATTTTAAAAATTCAAAACATCAACAACAACAAAAAACATTATAATAACAAATTGTTTTTTAATGCAAATTCGAATTTTTTTATTGTAATAAAAATGTATATAGTATACTATGTACATTTATTTTTTTGGATTTTGCTATACAGCCGGTTTTAAAAATCACTTTAACTCAAATAACGTGATTTCAAAAGTCATGTGCCTTCTAAAATCACACGTGTGATATTTTAATGTCTCGTTTTTGTGTGATCTTCATTTGCCAAAAGCACACCTAGAAACACAAAAACGGTATGACTTCAAATTAAATTTAATTTTAAAAAGTTGAATTGTTTGATAAAAAAAATTGAACTCATTTGAAAAAATTTTTGTGGGAAACAACAGTATAATAAGTACCAGGTATGAAATGTCGAAATAATTTATTTGATTTTTGACGCTTGTTTAAATTTTTTTTCATATTTGCTTTTGTTTGACGTTATATGGGTTTGAAATTGATGCGAACAAATTTTTTCAAAGATTTTAATTCAGCATTTCTTATTAAATAATTAATAAGCTTCATTCGTTTACCTTATTATATGGTTAAATCATTTCTCAAATAAATTCTTTCATAGAGTAAAGTTTACAACTCCTTTATATGATTCAAAATTTCTTTCTGTATTTTTCTAATAAAATCTAACTCCTTGAAGTCACCAAGTTAAAATTATTTTCGCATTGAAAACCATTTAAGTTTGCTTTAAAAAATACTCTTTAATTAAAAAGGTTTTTTTTAATTGCAATTCTTTTTAAAATATAAAATTACGTGTTGAAACCTTTTATTTAAAAAATATATTTTATATATTTTGGCATATCAGTCAGTGGTAATTTTTATGTAGTTAAGTAGAAATCCCGTTTTTACAAGATAAATATACAATTTATACTAATAAATACTTCTTTTTAAATATACATTCGTATATAGAAGGCATATTCTTATACAAAATTAAAAAGTAAATTTACAATTTATACAAAAACAAATATATATGATAAAATTAATATAAAATAGTAAAACCAAATATTTAGGTTATACACATATGAAAATTTAAATAATAAAACTATCTAAATTATATGATAAAAATTACTTTTCACAAATTAAATTTTTGTATATTAAATCTTTGGTTGTTAAGTTTACGTGTTAATTTTATAAAAAATAAAAAATGTTTGGCTATATTTTATAACGATTTATTTATTAAATTAAAATAAATATTTTGAAAGAAGATTGTTTAAACCTTATTAAAAGAAAATTTAGAGCCATTAGCAAAAAACTGGCAATAAAATAAATATTTAAAGTTATCAAAATGTGTTTAATTTTCTAATTTTTTTGAAGAACAAAAAAATTTTATTAGGAAGAATATTAAAAAATTTAAAAATACAACCCTGTAACAGTATTATCAACATCAAAACTCAGTGGCCCATCAGAGTTGTTAATTATGCCGTCGTTACAAATAATGCTATACATACGAAATGTCAAATAAAAAAACGCCGTAAAATTTTAAGCAATCTGCAGGCTTAGAACTCTGCTCGTACGTTGTGTTGTGTGTGGTAATAAAGAAGAAAATTTTCTATTTGAAAATAAAATAAATTAAAATTTGGCATTTTAATTTAACAAATATTACAATTGACAACGAACAAAATGTAAAGCAATACATTTAAAGTGAAATAAGAAGAAAATGTGATATGATTTTAACGAAAATCTTAAGAAAAAGCATGTGGAAAATTTTATAGAAGTAAATTTTCTTTATATTGGGGCTCGTCATTTTTTTCGCCAAAGCAGAACATTTCATCTTAAAGCAGAGCTGAAAAAAATAAAATATATCCAATAGAGAGCGGGAGCGAATGAGAACAAATAAATAAGAAAAGAGTGTTGTTAAAAAATAATAAGAATCAAAAAAGAATTAAGAAATAATGTTGAAGAAAAGTAGTGATCAAATAATAAGAAAGAATAAATTTATGGAAAATTTACAAAATATGAATTAATAAAATTTAATTGAATATCAAAAGAGCTATTAAAATTTAACAAAAGCTATAGGGAAAATTATACAAAGGCGTTTTATAAATATAAAAAGTGTGAATATATAGAAAACGATAAGACAAAATACTACAAAAGTCAACAGCCGGGGTGAATGTAATTTTTTTCTTTTCTAAAAGAAAAAGGACGACAGTTTTTAGGGGCGAGTTTTTTTTGTCGTATGGCATTTCGAAAAAGTATGAATGTAAAGTTTGGACAGACGTTGAAAAATGTATAGACCGGTTAAGTTTTGTCAAGAACTAAAATCTATAAAAATTCTAATCGAGGCAAAGCCAACAAAGAATATATGTAAAACGGGAGTACTAATTGAATTTAATTCTTCTAACTAAATTAAATAACCTTATAAAAAGAAAAAAATATATGTGTAAATAGGTATACAAAGTTACGTTGGCAGTAATAGTTTTATGAAGTTGGTTATAATTAAAGTGTTAAGTTCAATTAGTTATTTGCTAAAACAAATATTTTGAAAAGTATTTTTGCAAAATACCTATTTTAATATAATTTTTTTATTTGAACAATAAAATAAAAAAAAATTATACCTATTCGTTTGGGAACCTCGCCCTGCAATATGTGTATTCGTGCGCAATGTTGATAATAACGTGAGAGTAAAAGAGTAAGCAAAGGAAAAAGAGTGCAAACTTAAGCTCATATAAAAAGGAAACCCGTTAATTCCCCTTACCGCACAATAGTGTCATAAATAATTGAAAAAAAACAAAATGTCATTTTAATGTTTACTTTATTTGTGGTCGATAATGCAGACCTATCATTAAAAAAACCTAATGTCACGCAATTTTTCTTTCTTACAAGTTTCGCTTTACTAGCATAAAAATTTTTATTAAGTATATTTAATCACAAAAAATATTTTAAAGAAAAGAAATAAATTTTTAAAAATATAACCCTAAAATATTAGTGAATACAAATTCCATTATTTTCAATTCAATGTTTTTTTCAGGGATTTGTATTCACTATAATTATAACAAATACCATTAACAGTAACAAAAATATCTTAAAAAAGAACTAAAAAAAAGAAAAGCTAACAAAATTTTTACTTAAAACATAATTAAATTTTTTGTCTAAAATCAAATTTGTATCTAAAAGTGAAAAACAATTATCATTATAGTTCGATTTTTTTATGGTTACTAAAAAAGGATTAAAAACGCAGAAGTAGCAGTAGGAACAGCATTAAAATTACTAGTAGTACATAGTAGTAATATCAACACCAACAACAACAAAAATAACTATTTAATTTTAGATCAACAGAAAGCAGAACCTTTTTATACCAAATTTTTTTATAATTTTTAAGTTATATTCAAAAAATACCTACAATAAAATTATAACTTAACTCAGCTTCTTTTGTAACGGTAAGTACATTTTCCACTTTTAGTAATTAATTAACTTAAAATTATTATAGAGTAATTGTTACAAATGCATGTAGGAACCTTGGTATGTACAAGTTTTGTGAAATGTAACTATGTATAGGTATTTGGTACCAAAATATTTTGAAAATGTTTAAATTTCTCAATTCAGACAAAATCGTAGCAGGCTGGAAATGTGCATGGCCCAACTAATTGGACCATGGAAATGTGCTGGAAATCGCAAACGTAAAACGCAAGAATTTTAAACGTCGTTTTTTAATAAGATTTCTATAATAAAAGAATTTTATGACAAAGGTATTAAACAAATATTTCCCTATTAAACAGGATTTAAACAAAAAATTATAATAATTAGTTTTAAATTTTATTAAAAACAACTTCTTGCGTTTTGCGTTTGCGATTTCCAGCACACCCCTGTAAGTCAAAAGAGACCTAAAACCAAGTATGCTTGAAAGGGAGTTCAACCGGTGTAGTATATCGTGTGGTCCCTAGTTGTACGCGGAACAGGTAGTTACTATGTTCCATAGGTATTTGATTCCATCTCCCAAGTATAATAGTATCCTTGGGTATTCCTAATATGGGACCTACAAATAAACTATATTTATAAACACGGAGTGTTTTTAATTCGTCGCGCACAAAGTTTTTTGATTTTTTTTGTCCTATAAAACAATTTGACCTGCTTTAATTCAAATACCTATGATTTTCTTCAGTTTTATGCATACCTATTAAAGTGATTTTCGGGTGGTGGTTTTTTATTAAAACTAAAGTAAATTAATGTACCAATTATCACAAAATTAAATAGTGTTCTTTCTAGTAATATAAAGCTAAATTAGGCCAAGTTTGAATACAATTTCATTATTTGTTTGGGACTTAATCGCATTAAGGTATTTGAGGTAAAGGAATTTTTTGAGTCCTTTAATAAATTATGGACCAATCGGCACGAAGTTCTGTTGTTTGGTTTCAAGTCTTATGTAACTTTGACATACAACATTTTACTACAATAGCAATAGTAATAATGTGTTTTTCGAGATAAGAGGTTTATATAGTGTCTATGCTCGTTTGTGGACCGTTCTTCACGAATTTTGATGGTATTATTTCTAGTCTTATGAAACTGCAAGCAAAATATTCATTCTCTTTTCATGGACTCGTGCTGTCCAATTATGAATAAAAATTTCCCGGGAGCTTTTTCCCTTTTCCCATTTTTACAATTGAATTTACATAGGAAAAATTGGAGAAAGGAGACAACTCCCGGGGTATATTTTATTAATAATTGGGCTGGTGTTTTAGGCTGAATTCATAAACGCAGTATTTCAATGCAACACTAATTGGAATAGCTTCATAAACTCCACAACTTTTCTGTAGACAATGCTTTGAGTTTATTATAGCATGGTAACTGCATTCACTGCTCAACGGTTGCGAAATTTGTGCATTGTTTTTATTAGTAATGCCTTTTTAACGCATTTGTTTTTTGTGATGCTTTGCAATACTGCGTTTATGAAATTAGCCTTCTTCTTTGCGCTTTGCCGAACAGTCCTAACTTTTGGCAAGAATAAGGAACCGCCTTCTTTTTTTTGGGGTTTCCTTTCCTATATCCCCTTAAAGTGTGCTACCTAATGGCACATCGAAAAATTTGCAATTCCCAGTGCTCGCTCTAAAATCACTTGGGAATAATTTTCGGAATCGCCATGTAATGTAAATAATTTAAAGGCGGTTTGATTAATGTAAGTAAACTGTTACTTTATAAAAAATTTACATTTCTTATATACTAAAAATGAGAATAAAGCTTAGCATAGAATTGAGTTTCTTAAAGTCAATCAAGCATTGGGACTATTGGTCCTTGTAACAGTTAGAGCATAAGCAGCAAAATTTGTCAATTTATCTATAAAATAGCGGCCTATACATTGTGCAAAAGGTTTACATGGACAGCTAGCCAACCGTACGGACGGATGGGCATCTTTAGATCTATTCAAAAATTGATTTTTAGATGATAAACTAAAACAAAGTATGTAAACAATTTCATCGACATCTCTTTTTCGCCTTTCAACTCCATTATGTATGGTACAGCACATCGTGTTAATTTGCGCCTACGATTCGGTGGGTTACGTGCATCTAAAATTTCAAATTTTCCATGACTCTTATGCAAGTCTCTATGGGGAGAACATTAATTTTGCGGTGCGCAAAATGACCCCTGGAAATATGGCCCCAAAAGGAAAGTGAAGAACGGCCCAAAAATTTTACATCTAACACAACAACACGCAATTTTGGGGCAATTTTTTGTTTTTTGGTGCTAGTTTTCATTTTTTCGTTAGGGTGTTTTTGCAATTTAAGTGAAATGAAAAATCACCAAAATATCAAGGAATGAAAAATGGCCCCAAATAAAATCACAATTTTTTCTTTGGGGCTATTTTTGTTTACTAATAAAAAATGCAAATTTTAAGAAATGAAAAATCACCCCAAACTTTTTTAAAACAAATTAAATAAAATTTTATGTAAAAGTTTCTAGGGATAGTATAAAAAACCCGAATTCTTATACCAAAGAGGAGAAAAGTAGGCCAAACCTAAATTTGGTCGCATTTAGAAAATGTACACGGAAAAAAGTTTATTTTTTTTTTTAAGTAATCAATTTCGTTAATTAAAACAAGAAATCCAAAATCCAAAAATTATTTCATGATTTTAACTTATTTTGTTCGTATTTAGTCAAATTTTCTTTAATAAAGAATAACGTTTCATGATCAAAAAAATCATTTTAATGTTAAGTTTTCATTAGCTTACTAATTCTACACGTCTTATGAAAAAATTCAGTATTTTCTTCGTATTTTGTAAAATATTAATGGCCGACTTCTCCGACTTCTCCAACTTATTTAAATATTAATTAAAGGTCCAACTATAATATACTTAAGTTCGCTTAAGTCATTGTTCGAATACATGTTATTCATACGTTAACCTTTTTGGTTAATTTTATAAAACTGACTTTCCGTACGGAAAAAATATTTTTTGATTTAATTTTTGTTTTTTAAATGCTTTTCTTATTATACCCACACCACCGATTGACTTAAAATCACTTTCACAGTTGATCTAACGATGTCCGTCCGACTGACTGGCTGTCCATGTAACCTTGTACTCAAAGTACAGGTCGCAATTCGGAGATTATATAATAAAATTTGGCGCATATGTTCATAGTGTCACGAAGGCAGATAGGGGGCAATTTCTGCCTCTCAGAAACTATTAAACCGATTTTAATAAAATTAAAAACATAGATAAATCCATATTTATATGGGTGCATAAGCTATGCAATAGGACCACCAGGGGAGATAGGGAAAATTTCTGCCTCCCAGAAACTAACATACCGATTGTATTGAAATTTAAAATACAGATAGATTAATTATTTTTTGTTAATTTTAGACAGTAGTTTAAGCCAGATTATGCGTTTTCTGGTGATTTAGTAAATAATTTTTTCCATGTGCATACTATATTTATTTAAACAAATTATGAACACGGGGCGCAAAGCACACAATTGCAAATCTAATATCTTTATTACAAAACATAGCATTTGTTTTTTTTAATGTTGATGAGACTGTCGATGTGGCAATGAAATGAAATTTATTTTGTTAGTAGCAAGTTTCTTTGACGGCATAAGTTTTATAAAGGATTGCTTTGCCAACTTATTTAAGCTTATAAAGTCAAATTCCATATAAAGTTTTCTTCCTATAACATTTTTAAAAATGTTTATCGGATTGGCAACAAGCGGAGCTAACGTCATGACTGGTAATGCCAAAAATTTTGAAGTCCTAAAAGAATAACATAAATAAAAGATTTCCAGGAATACTGTTCTGTACCACAATATAAGATATTAGGTGTTTCATATACATTTTTTCATATTATATTTTTTACGTTGTCTCCAAAGTTTTAGGATGTTTTAGAGCTCAGCCTATGTCTTATAAAGTTAAATAGTATTTTTCAAAATATGTAAACTTAAGTTAACAAATTGTGATTAATTTTTTTTAATGTACTATAATATGTTCAATGAATAACTTTAGCTTATAATTGTTTTTTAATTAACTTTTATATAAGTTTTACTTTTGTTACTTTTTTGTTTTTCGTCATTTTAAAAAAATTTTCCGGAGAAATAAAAAACCCTAATAAAAAGGCCACTATTGTGATTAGAACTACGATTTTCTATCGCTCCCAAAGAATTATGATATGTGCTTTTGCATTTTATTTGATAAAATTGTATTTTTTTAAATATTTAAAAAATTAAATTAAATATTTACTTGTTTTAAAAATTTGGTCGGTTTCAAAGCATTAGAGTAGACAATTTTGGTCTGTTAAAAATTGTATAAACGGCAATCTAGCTAAAAGATAAAAAATTGACCATAGGTCGCATATAAAGGCCCATCCAAAAATCATTTGTAGGCAAACAAATCGTATATAGACATATTTTTTACAATTTCTATTAATTAACTAAACTTTATTTGTAAGAAGATTGTATAAAGTTAGTCAGAAACTCTTAAATGGTGTTTGATCCAGCCAAACGTTTTGCAAAAGTAAACATTTTTTTTATAAAACTACACCTATAGAAAAGGCGTCATAACGCTAATGTATTTTGACATCAGTACTATGACAAGTGTCTTCGTTTTTGACCCCATGACACCTTTCATCATTGTGATGTCAACCTTAACATCACTTGGCCAAAGTGTCATCAGGGTCAAAATGAAATTATGTCATCAATGGGATGACACATCGGCATCATAGAAATGACACGAACATGTCCTCAGTGCGATGATGAAGTAACATCTGAGAAAGGACACATTAGCATCAATTTAATGACAGTCAAAGTCATTGGAATTGACTTACGTCGAAGTGAGAGAATATTATTATTTATGTTTGTTTCATGTTTGTTGAATTACGACCGTTGTTTACAGCAGAACTCTCAATAATAAGACACCAGCACCATGGTTTTCGTAATCATTATACTTGAAAAATTTGTTGTATTTAACCAATTAATTAAAAAAATAAAATATAGGAATTTTTGCTTCTTATAATACATTAAGGGTCCTCATGATATCGTTTATAAGTCTCGTAATCTGTGCAAACTGTGCATTTTTACGCCCTCGTAAATGAACTGTCAAAAATTGTATAAGAATTCATTTACACAAACTTGGTAAATTTGCCCAACAATTTTGTCTCGTAAACTTGCGCTGTTCAATTGTGCATTTATACAAACAGATCTTTTAATGATTTTAACGTCGTTTTCAATGAAAAATCCAAGTGTCTATAAATCACAAACAATAAATTCTAGCAATAATTTCAGTACATTGGTCTTTTGGCTTTCTTTGAGCATTTTTAGAAGCAAATTTCTCATACATATTAATCACGAATTTAAACACAAATTTTTATATTTTTGAATTTTAATTTTTAATTTATTTTTGTATTGACGTTTCTTACAAACTGACATTAATTGTTTAAAATTACACAAAAGTAAAAAAAGGGGCTTCATGAAACAAGACTCGTAAGTTTGCGCATTTGCACAAATGGCAATTTTAAGCGACATCATGAGGACCCTTATTGTTATCATGAAAATAATGTTAATAATACACAAAATGTGTCATCGAATTGATGTCACTATAGTCATAAAATAGATGACACGCAAAAAATCACAAAATTGTACGAAGACGTTAGTCATTGGATTGATGTTAAAAAAAATCTTTGTAGACAAAATAGCGAAAAATCAACAAAGACCGTCAAGTATATACCACCTAACTGGATATGTAAAATGACTTTAGCATAACCGATTTCGGTATCGGTATTAAAGTATTGGTTATTTCTGTATCGTTATTAAACTGTTTCTTATTTTGGTATCGACATTTAAGTTATATCGGTATCTGTATATCGGTACAGAAACTTTAAAAAGGTATATCGGTTTTACAATATTTTATTTTTTTAATTATTATTATTTAATTAAGCTTGAGGTCTCTTTTTTTAAAAAATGTAATAAATGAATTCAAGAAAAAAACCCTGAAGAAGGCACACAATGGAGTGCCGAAATATTAGTTCAATAAATTTAATAATTTTTAAAAAAAGAGACCTCAAGCTTAATTAACTAATAATAATAAATTTTGTAAATGTCGAATAAAAGTCAATTTTTATTTTTTTAATTTTATTTATTATTTAATCAAGCTCTTGGGCCATATACGATCAATATAGTTATTTAAAACTTTGTAATGATAAATTTGTATACTATTAACCTTATTAGGGAATCAATGCAAAAATTCGAAATTAAATGTATTGGTTATCAAAATTGCTCATTAATAATTGTTGAAAAGTGTATTTCGTAAAATTAAATCTTCTTAAATGTACAGGTAAAGCGTTCCACAGTCTACACGCTCTTATTAAAAATGATCTTTCAAATGTAGAATTCATTATTCTCGGATAAATTAATGTCGGGTTCCTTGTAGATCTAGAAAAATGAAATAGGCAAAAGAAACTTGATGGTAATTGAGTAGTTATTATTTCAAAAAGGTGATTATAACTCTAACGTTTATAAAATCTTGAAAATAACAATTTAAGAAACTTTTAGAATATTGAGAAACATGATCAGAAATCCTAAGTCCATAAATATACCTTATAACTCGGTTAAAAATGAGTTTTATCCTTTTTAAATTAAACGCTGTAGTACCACTATAAACTTCAAAACAGTAACGCACATTAGACATAAGCAGATCATGCGATATTTTCCTTTTAACACTTACAGGAAGGTATAAGTTCAGCGTATATAAAGATTTAAGTAATAGATTTACTCTAGCACCAACTTTCATGATATGTCTTTCAAAAGTCAACTCCTTTTCAGTTGTTAATCCCAGGCAAACAATTGAGTCCACACAAGTTATACTTGCTGCACCAAGTTTTATATTCATTAATATTTTTGAACGATTGTGTGTCCTAAAAGCCATTATTTTTGATTTTTGTAGATTAAACAAAAGTTTATTGTATTCTACCCATAGGATTGCTCTAGATAATGTATAATTAATAACAGACTCGTGACAGTCCTGATATTGACTATCACCGTTGAATACCAACTTTATGTTATCAGCAAATAAATAACTTTTGCAATGAGAAGTGCCAATAAATTCTTTAAAATTATGTATATATATCAGGAGAAGTAAAGGTCCAATGATCGAACTCTGGAGCACTCCACTATAGCATTCAGAAATAGACGATCTTTTATCCCGAACTCCATCAAACTGTTAACGACCCTTAAGGGAAGAATATAATAGTCTACATGAGGATGAAGAACACCTAAACTTCATAGCCAGTTTCTCAATTAAAGTGCTATAATTAACAGTATCAAAAGCTTTACTTATATCCAGGGATACCATCGTAGCAATTTTATTAAAATTCAAATGTTGTCTAATATTTTCAGTCATACTTAATAATAGAGAAGTTGTACTCCCTCCCGTTCTATATAGTGGGATATATGTGCAACTCCCTATTTTTCCATAATGGTCATTGATCTTCTCCAGAAATTTCAAATAAATATGACTTTTTTCAAAATTAATTTTCTCAAATTCCAAAATTATTCCAGAAACGTGACTTTTGGAATCGTATTTAGGACCCTCTGGACTACCATTTCTATATAGTGGGATATATGTGCAACTCCCTATTTTTCCATAATGGTCATTGATCTTCTCCAGAAATTTCAAATAAATATGACTTTTTTCAAAATTAATTTTCTCAAATTCCAAAATTATTTCAGAAACGTGACTTTTGGAATCGTATTAAGGACCCTCTGGACTACCATTTCTATATAGTGGGATATATGTGCAACTCCCTATTTTTCCATAATGGTCATTGATCTTCTCCAGAAATTTCAAATAAAAATGACTTTTTTCAAAATTAATTTTCTCAAATTCCAAAATTATTTCAGAAACGTGACTTTTGGAATCGTATTTAGGACCCTCTGGACTACCATTTCTATATAGTGGGATATATGTGCAACTCCCTATTTTTCCATAATGGTCATTGATCTTCTCCAGAAATTTCAAATAAATGTCTTTTTTCAAAATTAATTTTCTCAAATTCCAAAATTATTCCAGAAATGTGACTTTTGGAATCGTATTTAGGACCCTCTGGACTACCATTTCTATATAGTGGGATATATGTGCAACTCCCTATTTTTCCATAATGGTCATTGATCTTCTCCAGAAATTTCAAATAAAAATGACTTTTTTCAAAATTAATTTTCTCAAATTCCAAAATTATTTCAGAAACGTGACTTTTGGAATCGTATTTAGGACCCTCTGGACTACCATTTCTATATAGTGGGATATATGTGCAACTCCCTATTTTTCCATAATGGTCATTGATCTTCTCCAGAAATTTCAAATAAATGTCTTTTTTCAAAATTAATTTTCTCAAATTCCAAAATTATTCCAGAAATGTGACTTTTGGAATCGTATTTAGGACCCTCTGGACTACCATTTCTATATAGTGGGATATATGTGCAACTCCCTATTTTTCCATAATGGTCATTGATCTTCTCCAGAAATTTCAAATAAATATGACTTTTTTCAAAATTAATTTTCTCAAATTCCAAAATTATTCCAGAAACGTGACTTTTGGAATCGTATTTAGGACCCTCTGGACTACCATTTCTATATAGTGGGATATATGTGCAACTCCCTATTTTTCCATAATGGTCATTGATCTTCTCCAGAAATTTCAAATAAATATGACTTTTTTCAAAATTAATTTTCTCAAATTCCAAAATTATTTCAGAAACGTGACTTTTGGAATCGTATTTAGGACCCTCTGGACTACCATTTCTATATAGTGGGATATATGTGCAACTCCCTATTTTTCCATAATGGTCATTGATCTTCTCCAGAAATTTCAAATAAATGTCTTTTTTCAAAATTAATTTTCTCAAATTCCAAAATTATTCCAGAAATGTGACTTTTGGAATCGTATTTAGGACCCTCTGGACTACCATTTCTATATAGTGGGATATATGTGCAACTCCCTATTTTTCCATAATGGTCATTGATCTTCTCCAGAAATTTCAAATAAATATGACTTTTTTCAAAATTAATTTTCTCAAATTCCAAAATTATTCCAGAAACGTGACTTTTGGAATCGTATTTAGGACCCTCTGGACTACCATTTCTATATAGTGGGATATATGTGCAACTCCCTATTTTTCCATAATGGTCATTGATCTTCTCCAGAAATTTCAAATAAATATGACTTTTTTCAAAATTAATTTTCTCAAATTCCAAAATTATTTCAGAAACGTGACTTTTGGAATCGTATTTAGGACCCTCTGGACTACCATTTCTATATAGTGGGATATATGTGCAACTCCCTATTTTTCCATAATGGTCATTGATCTTCTCCAGAAATTTCAAATAAAAATGACTTTTTTCAAAATTAATTTTCTCAAATTCCAAAATTATTTCAGAAACGTGACTTTTGGAATCGTATTTAGGACCCTCTGGACTACCATTTCTATATAGTGGGATATATGTGCAACTCCCTATTTTTCCATAATGGTCATTGATCTTCTCCAGAAATTTCAAATAAATATGACTTTTTTCAAAATTAATTTTCTCAAATTCCAAAATTATTTCAGAAACGTGACTTTTGGAATCGTATTAAGGACCCTCTGGACTACCATTTCTATATAGTGGGATATATGTGCAACTCCCTATTTTTCCATAATGGTCATTGATCTTCTCCAGAAATTTCAAATAAAAATGACTTTTTTCAAAATTAATTTTCGCAAATTCCAAAATTATTTCAGAAACGTGACTTTTGGAATCGTATTTAGGACCCTCTGGACTACCATTTCTATATAGTGGGATATATGTGCAACTCCCTATTTTTCCATAATGGTCATTGATCTTCTCTAGAAATTTCAAATAAATATGACTTTTTTCAAAATTAATTTTCTCAAATTCCAAAATTATTTCAGAAACGTGACTTTTGGAATCGTATTTAGGACCCTCTGGACTACCATTTCTATATAGTGGGATATATGTGCAACTCCCTATTTTTCCATAATGGTCATTGATCTTCTCCAGAAATTTCAAATAAATGTCTTTTTTCAAAATTAATTTTCTCAAATTCCAAAATTATTCCAGAAATGTGACTTTTGGAATCGTATTTAGGACCCTCTGGACTACCATTTCTATATAGTGGGATATATGTGCAACTCCCTATTTTTCCATAATGGTCATTGATCTTCTCCAGAAATTTCAAATAAATGTCTTTTTTCAAAATTAATTTTCTCAAATTCCAAAATTATTCCAGAAATGTGACTTTTGGAATCGTATTTAGGACCCTCTGGACTACCATTTCTATATAGTGGGATATATGTGCAACTCCCTATTTTTCCATAATGGTCATTGATCTTCTCCAGAAATTTCAAATAAATATGACTTTTTTCAAAATTAATTTTCTCAAATTCCAAAATTATTCCAGAAACGTGACTTTTGGAATCGTATTTAGGACCCTCTGGACTACCATTTCTATATAGTGGGATATATGTGCAACTCCCTATTTTTCCATAATGGTCATTGATCTTCTCCAGAAATTTCAAATAAATATGACTTTTTTCAAAATTAATTTTCTCAAATTCCAAAATTATTTCAGAAACGTGACTTTTGGAATCGTATTTAGGACCCTCTGGACTACCATTTCTATATAGTGGGATATATGTGCAACTCCCTATTTTTCCATAATGGTCATTGATCTTCTCCAGAAATTTCAAATAAATATGACTTTTTTCAAAATTAATTTTCTCAAATTCCAAAATTATTTCAGAAACGTGACTTTTGGAATCGTATTTAGGACCCTCTGGACTACCATTTCTATATAGTGGGATATATGTGCAACTCCCTATTTTTCCATAATGGTCATTGATCTTCTCCAGAAATTTCAAATAAATGTCTTTTTTCAAAATTAATTTTCTCAAATTCCAAAATTATTCCAGAAATGTGACTTTTGGAATCGTATTTAGGACCCTCTGGACTACCATTTCTATATAGTGGGATATATGTGCAACTCCCTATTTTTCCATAATGGTCATTGATCTTCTCCAGAAATTTCAAATAAATATGACTTTTTTCAAAATTAATTTTCTCAAATTCCAAAATTATTCCAGAAACGTGACTTTTGGAATCGTATTTAGGACCCTCTGGACTACCATTTCTATATAGTGGGATATATGTGCAACTCCCTATTTTTCCATAATGGTCATTGATCTTCTCCAGAAATTTCAAATAAATATGACTTTTTTCAAAATTAATTTTCTCAAATTCCAAAATTATTTCAGAAACGTGACTTTTGGAATCGTATTAAGGACCCTCTGGACTACCATTTCTATATAGTGGGATATATGTGCAACTCCCTATTTTTCCATAATGGTCATTGATCTTCTCCAGAAATTTCAAATAAAAATGACTTTTTTCAAAATTAATTTTCTCAAATTCCAAAATTATTTCAGAAACGTGACTTTTGGAATCGTATTTAGGACCCTCTGGACTACCATTTCTATATAGTGGGATATATGTGCAACTCCCTATTTTTCCATAATGGTCATTGATCTTCTCCAGAAATTTCAAATAAATATGACTTTTTTCAAAATTAATTTTCTCAAATTCCAAAATTATTTCAGAAACGTGACTTTTGGAATCGTATTTAGGACCCTCTGGACTACCATTTCTATATAGTGGGATATATGTGCAACTCCCTATTTTTCCATAATGGTCATTGATCTTCTCCAGAAATTTCAAATAAATGTCTTTTTTCAAAATTAATTTTCTCAAATTCCAAAATTATTCCAGAAATGTGACTTTTGGAATCGTATTTAGGACCCTCTGGACTACCATTTCTATATAGTGGGATATATGTGCAACTCCCTATTTTTCCATAATGGTCATTGATCTTCTCCAGAAATTTCAAATAAATATGACTTTTTTCAAAATTAATTTTCTCAAATTCCAAAATTATTCCAGAAACGTGACTTTTGGAATCGTATTTAGGACCCTCTGGACTACCATTTCTATATAGTGGGATATATGTGCAACTCCCTATTTTTCCATAATGGTCATTGATCTTCTCCAGAAATTTCAAATAAATATGACTTTTTTCAAAATTAATTTTCTCAAATTCCAAAATTATTTCAGAAACGTGACTTTTGGAATCGTATTTAGGACCCTCTGGACTACCATTTCTATATAGTGGGATATATGTGCAACTCCCTATTTTTCCATAATGGTCATTGATCTTCTCCAGAAATTTCAAATAAAAATGACTTTTTTCAAAATTAATTTTCTCAAATTCCAAAATTATTTCAGAAACGTGACTTTTGGAATCGTATTTAGGACCCTCTGGACTACCATTTCTATATAGTGGGATATATGTGCAACTCCCTATTTTTCCATAATGGTCATTGATCTTCTCCAGAAATTTCAAATAAATATGACTTTTTTCAAAATTAATTTTCTCAAATTCCAAAATTATTTCAGAAACGTGACTTTTGGAATCGTATTAAGGACCCTCTGGACTACCATTTCTATATAGTGGGATATATGTGCAACTCCCTATTTTTCCATAATGGTCATTGATCTTCTCCAGAAATTTCAAATAAAAATGACTTTTTTCAAAATTAATTTTCTCAAATTCCAAAATTATTTCAGAAACGTGACTTTTGGAATCGTATTTAGGACCCTCTGGACTACCATTTCTATATAGTGGGATATATGTGCAACTCCCTATTTTTCCATAATGGTCATTGATCTTCTCTAGAAATTTCAAATAAATATGACTTTTTTCAAAATTAATTTTCTCAAATTCCAAAATTATTTCAGAAACGTGACTTTTGGAATCGTATTTAGGACCCTCTGGACTACCATTTCTATATAGTGGGATATATGTGCAACTCCCTATTTTTCCATAATGGTCATTGATCTTCTCCAGAAATTTCAAATAAATGTCTTTTTTCAAAATTAATTTTCTCAAATTCCAAAATTATTCCAGAAATGTGACTTTTGGAATCGTATTTAGGACCCTCTGGACTACCATTTCTATATAGTGGGATATATGTGCAACTCCCTATTTTTCCATAATGGTCATTGATCTTCTCCAGAAATTTCAAATAAATATGACTTTTTTCAAAATTAATTTTCTCAAATTCCAAAATTATTCCAGAAACGTGACTTTTGGAATCGTATTTAGGACCCTCTGGACTACCATTTCTATATAGTGGGATATATGTGCAACTCCCTATTTTTCCATAATGGTCATTGATCTTCTCCAGAAATTTCAAATAAATATGACTTTTTTCAAAATTAATTTTCTCAAATTCCAAAATTATTTCAGAAACGTGACTTTTGGAATCGTATTTAGGACCCTCTGGACTACCATTTCTATATAGTGGGATATATGTGCAACTCCCTATTTTTCCATAATGGTCATTGATCTTCTCCAGAAATTTCAAATAAATGTCTTTTTTCAAAATTAATTTTCTCAAATTCCAAAATTATTCCAGAAATGTGACTTTTGGAATCGTATTTAGGACCCTCTGGACTACCATTTCTATATAGTGGGATATATGTGCAACTCCCTATTTTTCCATAATGGTCATTGATCTTCTCCAGAAATTTCAAATAAATATGACTTTTTTCAAAATTAATTTTCTCAAATTCCAAAATTATTCCAGAAACGTGACTTTTGGAATCGTATTTAGGACCCTCTGGACTACCATTTCTATATAGTGGGATATATGTGCAACTCCCTATTTTTCCATAATGGTCATTGATCTTCTCCAGAAATTTCAAATAAATATGACTTTTTTCAAAATTAATTTTCTCAAATTCCAAAATTATTTCAGAAACGTGACTTTTGGAATCGTATTTAGGACCCTCTGGACTACCATTTCTATATAGTGGGATATATGTGCAACTCCCTATTTTTCCATAATGGTCATTGATCTTCTCCAGAAATTTCAAATAAAAATGACTTTTTTCAAAATTAATTTTCTCAAATTCCAAAATTATTTCAGAAACGTGACTTTTGGAATCGTATTTAGGACCCTCTGGACTACCATTTCTATATAGTGGGATATATGTGCAACTCCCTATTTTTCCATAATGGTCATTGATCTTCTCCAGAAATTTCAAATAAATATGACTTTTTTCAAAATTAATTTTCTCAAATTCCAAAATTATTTCAGAAACGTGACTTTTGGAATCGTATTAAGGACCCTCTGGACTACCATTTCTATATAGTGGGATATATGTGCAACTCCCTATTTTTCCATAATGGTCATTGATCTTCTCCAGAAATTTCAAATAAAAATGACTTTTTTCAAAATTAATTTTCTCAAATTCCAAAATTATTTCAGAAACGTGACTTTTGGAATCGTATTTAGGACCCTCTGGACTACCATTTCTATATAGTGGGATATATGTGCAACTCCCTATTTTTCCATAATGGTCATTGATCTTCTCTAGAAATTTCAAATAAATATGACTTTTTTCAAAATTAATTTTCTCAAATTCCAAAATTATTTCAGAAACGTGACTTTTGGAATCGTATTTAGGACCCTCTGGACTACCATTTCTATATAGTGGGATATATGTGCAACTCCCTATTTTTCCATAATGGTCATTGATCTTCTCCAGAAATTTCAAATAAATGTCTTTTTTCAAAATTAATTTTCTCAAATTCCAAAATTATTCCAGAAATGTGACTTTTGGAATCGTATTTAGGACCCTCTGGACTACCATTTCTATATAGTGGGATATATGTGCAACTCCCTATTTTTCCATAATGGTCATTGATCTTCTCCAGAAATTTCAAATAAATATGACTTTTTTCAAAATTAATTTTCTCAAATTCCAAAATTATTCCAGAAACGTGACTTTTGGAATCGTATTTAGGACCCTCTGGACTACCATTTCTATATAGTGGGATATATGTGCAACTCCCTATTTTTCCATAATGGTCATTGATCTTCTCCAGAAATTTCAAATAAATATGACTTTTTTCAAAATTAATTTTCTCAAATTCCAAAATTATTTCAGAAACGTGACTTTTGGAATCGTATTTAGGACCCTCTGGACTACCATTTCTATATAGTGGGATATATGTGCAACTCCCTATTTTTCCATAATGGTCATTGATCTTCTCCAGAAATTTCAAATAAATATGACTTTTTTCAAAATTAATTTTCTCAAATTCCAAAATTATTTCAGAAACGTGACTTTTGGAATCGTATTTAGGACCCTCTGGACTACCATTTCTATATAGTGGGATATATGTGCAACTCCCTATTTTTCCATAATGGTCATTGATCTTCTCCAGAAATTTCAAATAAATGTCTTTTTTCAAAATTAATTTTCTCAAATTCCAAAATTATTCCAGAAATGTGACTTTTGGAATCGTATTTAGGACCCTCTGGACTACCATTTCTATATAGTGGGATATATGTGCAACTCCCTATTTTTCCATAATGGTCATTGATCTTCTCCAGAAATTTCAAATAAATATGACTTTTTTCAAAATTAATTTTCTCAAATTCCAAAATTATTCCAGAAACGTGACTTTTGGAATCGTATTTAGGACCCTCTGGACTACCATTTCTATATAGTGGGATATATGTGCAACTCCCTATTTTTCCATAATGGTCATTGATCTTCTCCAGAAATTTCAAATAAATATGACTTTTTTCAAAATTAATTTTCTCAAATTCCAAAATTATTTCAGAAACGTGACTTTTGGAATCGTATTAAGGACCCTCTGGACTACCATTTCTATATAGTGGGATATATGTGCAACTCCCTATTTTTCCATAATGGTCATTGATCTTCTCCAGAAATTTCAAATAAAAATGACTTTTTTCAAAATTAATTTTCTCAAATTCCAAAATTATTTCAGAAACGTGACTTTTGGAATCGTATTTAGGACCCTCTGGACTACCATTTCTATATAGTGGGATATATGTGCAACTCCCTATTTTTCCATAATGGTCATTGATCTTCTCCAGAAATTTCAAATAAATATGACTTTTTTCAAAATTAATTTTCTCAAATTCCAAAATTATTTCAGAAACGTGACTTTTGGAATCGTATTTAGGACCCTCTGGACTACCATTTCTATATAGTGGGATATATGTGCAACTCCCTATTTTTCCATAATGGTCATTGATCTTCTCCAGAAATTTCAAATAAATGTCTTTTTTCAAAATTAATTTTCTCAAATTCCAAAATTATTCCAGAAATGTGACTTTTGGAATCGTATTTAGGACCCTCTGGACTACCATTTCTATATAGTGGGATATATGTGCAACTCCCTATTTTTCCATAATGGTCATTGATCTTCTCCAGAAATTTCAAATAAATATGACTTTTTTCAAAATTAATTTTCTCAAATTCCAAAATTATTCCAGAAACGTGACTTTTGGAATCGTATTTAGGACCCTCTGGACTACCATTTCTATATAGTGGGATATATGTGCAACTCCCTATTTTTCCATAATGGTCATTGATCTTCTCCAGAAATTTCAAATAAATATGACTTTTTTCAAAATTAATTTTCTCAAATTCCAAAATTATTTCAGAAACGTGACTTTTGGAATCGTATTTAGGACCCTCTGGACTACCATTTCTATATAGTGGGATATATGTGCAACTCCCTATTTTTCCATAATGGTCATTGATCTTCTCCAGAAATTTCAAATAAAAATGACTTTTTTCAAAATTAATTTTCTCAAATTCCAAAATTATTTCAGAAACGTGACTTTTGGAATCGTATTTAGGACCCTCTGGACTACCATTTCTATATAGTGGGATATATGTGCAACTCCCTATTTTTCCATAATGTTCATTGATCTTCTCCAGAAATTTCAAATAAATATGACTTTTTTCAAAATTAATTTTCTCAAATTCCAAAATTATTTCAGAAACGTGACTTTTGGAATCGTATTTAGGACCCTCTGGACTACCATTTCTATATAGTGGGATATATGTGCAACTCCCTATTTTTCCATAATGGTCATTGATCTTCTCCAGAAATTTCAAATAAATATGACTTTTTTCAAAATTAATTTTTTCAAATTCCAAAATTATTTCAGAAACGTGACTTTTGGAATCGTATTTAGGACCCTCTGGACTACCATTTCTATATAGTGGGATATATGTGCAACTCCATATTTGTCCATAATGGTCATTCAAATCATTGATTTGTGTCTCCGTAGTATATTACTATGACTGTTAAGTCGTTAACATTGCTCTGTTAACTGCAAAATGAGCAATGCTAAAACAAGTGGTTTGCGTCTCTGCTAGTTAAATTCGAATTTATCTTCACACACATAATAACTTTAACGCGTTGCTCGATTGTGTATCTTCATGGTTCAAATTATGTAAGTCTGAAATTGAGAAATGTCAAATGTCACATTCAATATCGGCCTTTAAAATTTAACCAATACACAAATATGTATGGGGCCCTATGCTCCTTATAGGATCTTCGGGAACATATATATATATATATATATAATACAAAAATATGTAACTGTATAGAAAAAAGTACCAAAAAGATTTATATATTGGAATTTCCGAAAACTACCGAAATGTTGTCTAATATTTTCAGTCATACTTAATAATAGAGAAGTTGTACTCCCTCCCGTTCTACAACCAAAGTGAGAATCACTTAATAATTTACTCATGTTAATATGGTTCATCATTTGATCTTTTAAAATAACTTAAACAAACCAAACAAGAATGTCAAAAAAAAAACACTTAAAAAAACACAAGCATTTGGCTTCGCTAACTAAAGCTTCCAAATTCGATAAAATATTTACAAAAGTAGATAGAGGATGTAAAAAATGCAATTTAAACTTTAGACAGAATGCAGATGTCCCAAAATGCATTATATGCCTTGTGGAACCGAACAATGTATTACTGATGCCATGCAATCATTTCAAAATTTGCTCTACCTCACGGTGGTCAATTTCGGCCTAAAGTCAGTCCATAACTTCTTAATTTCTTTAAGTAAATAGCTTAAATTTAGTATCCAACTATTTTATTAATATTTTTTTTTTAATTTTATTTATATACTAGCATAACCCGCTACTTCGTTAGCGTCTCCTTTTACTTTGTGGACATATTTTTATGCCAAAGTTGATTTTTCTAGGTTGAAAGGTTTTAAGGGCCGATGTTGGTTTTGAATAAAACACAATATATTTAGGAAATTATTGTCATTTCTTTTTATTATGATAACATTGTTATGGTTCAATTATGTATGGAAAAAAATATCGGCTAAATGGCCGCCGCGACCTCTGCGGCACACCTCCATCCGATGGTCCAAATTTTCGATGACGCTGAAGCATAGTTGAGGTTCTATCTCATCCTTTAGCTCTTGAATTGTTGTTGGCTTTACGACGTACACCTTTTATTTCAAATAACCCCAATGAAAGAAGTCCAACAGTGTCAAATCACATGGTCTTGGCCGCCAATTGACATCGCCACAACGTGAGATTACACGGCCATTGAATTTGTTGCGCAAAAGAGCCGTTGTTTCGTTAGCTGTATGGCAAGTGGCACCGTCCTATTTAAACCACATATCGTCCACATCCATTCGGGCCATAAAAAGTTAGTTTTCATCTCACGATAGCGAACACCATTCACAGTAACTGCCTGACCGGCCTCATTTTGGAAAGAATACGGCCCGATAATGCCGCCAGCCCATAAACCGCACCAAACAGCCACTCTTTGTGGGTGCATTAGTTTTTCGACAATCATTCTTGGATTATCTTGGATTATCATTCTCCCAAATGAGGCAATTTTGCTTATTGACGAATCCACTAAGGGGAAATTTGCCTCATCACTGAAGATGATTTTCTTTGAAGTGCACGATATGCATTTTGATTTGAACGCCCATTTTCATAGTAAGCCTAAATAACTTTAACGCGTTGCTCGATTGTGTATCTTCATGGTTCAAATTATGTAAGTCTGAAATTGAGAAATGTCAAATGTCACATTCAATATCGGCCTTTAAAATTTAACCAATACACAAATATGTATGGGGCCCTATGCTCCTTATAGGATCTTCGGGAACATATATATATATATATATATAATACAAAAATATGTAACTGTATAGAAAAAAGTACCAAAAAGATTTATATATTGGAATTTCCGAAAACTACCGAAATGTGTTTGAGTGCTTCTTAACGAGAGGAGAGCACAATTTAAATTTTATTTCTATCTTTATTACTTTAGAAAATAATTCGATTACCAAAAGAGTATCAAATTATATTTTTGCAGATTTTCGTCCCCAAAAACTTTGTCTTTAGTCAAGCAAGTCTTGAGTTTATAGAATGGATGGGAAAAGAGAACAGCAGGGGAGTACATACTTTGCTGTACTCTCAAATTATATATGTTTTTCGTTCGTAGTTTGAACCTGAAGTTGGTTGCAACTTTATATACAACCTTGCCAGAATATTTGGAAAGAAAATCTTCATTTATCGAAAAAAATCATATTTTGAATAGAAAATTTTTAAATTTTTTTCAAATTTTTTATAACAGGGGCAAAATAGTAAAAATTATTAATTTTTTATAAAAACATACTTCTTATTATATAAAGTAATTAAATTGAAATACTTACATACATAAATACATATTCGTAATATATCGCTAGCTAAAAAGCAAAAAGGCGTAACTAACAAAAATATAATTTTACAGAAGAAGCAAAAATCTTTATAAAATAAAAACTATAAACATGTCAGAAAACATGCATTGGTAAGACTTCCATGGAATTTCATTATATTTTGTTGGAAAAAACGGGTTATTAAATAAAATCGTAATTTTTGATCGCAGTAGTGTAATATTTTGTCAAGACATGTAGTTGCATGGCATTCATAATAACCAAATAAAAACACGATTTTGAATTTTTTGTTATTAACGCCTTTTTGCATTTTAGCTTACGATATGAAACTTTTTAAAAATACGTTTTTTCTTTTCACAAAATTTTTTTTATCAATATTCTCAAAACTTACAACCGCTTGTCGAAGATGCTTTTTTATTATTTTGTATGCCCAGAAATAATGATGCAATTTAATGTATGTATTCTAGACACTGGGTACAAAAGTGTGCAAAACCAGTAAACCACAAGCTGAAACAAAACTCCATTGATTAGAAAATTTGCAGTTTTAAAAAATTTTGTATTTTGTACAAACAAACTTAATGGTATAAACACAACTGGGATGAACGACGAACTTCGCATAGTACGACGAATTCGTCGGCAAAAATTCGTTGTGTAAATTCGTCAAATGAGACACAATAAGTGCGTAAATTCCAAGTATTACTAAGACTTGAATTTTTTTTAATTTATAAAAATAAATACCTTGGACGCTTGATTATATAAACATTTTCATAAATTTTCATCTTCTTTATCTAGCAATCATTTTATTAAAATATCTTTGTTTGTTAAAATTTATCACATCATAGGTTGACCATATTTCAACAAAAAAAAAAAAACATAAAAAACTATTAATTGGGTGTGTTCTAGAATCCGAATACACTCGAAAGTGGATTACTTAAGCATTTTTGGGGTTCTTCATTTCGATTTGGCAAGCTCAAATTAGTTTTTGGGTTTGTTTAAAATTTTGCAATTTTTCGCGAATTTTCGCTATTTTTGCAAACTTTTTTATGTTATTATCGGATATTTTGATATTTTAAACTGATTAAGCGATTTCAAATAAATTTTTGCGTTTGTTTAAATATTGCAATTTTTGCGAATGCTATGTTTGCGATATAAGCGATTTTTATCTATAAGGGTTATGACTCTTTACAGGGGTCTAATCACCGCATTCGATACTATCGTATCGAATAAACTATCGAATGTTTTTGCATACGATAGACACTGACGTATCGAATGAAAACTCTAGAATTGTAATGTCGAGTTACTCGATATCGAATGCTATTCTTTCAAATTCAATAAATTTCATTCTATATCGATATTCATGATACCAAAATAAATAATTTCGATCCATTTTGCTCGATATCGTATGCGGTGATTAGACCCCAGGTTTAACGATTTTTAAAAAATATTAGACATTGTTTTTATGCCGCTATTAGCAAATTTTTGCGAATTTCCGCTAATATAGAAATTTTTATCGAATTTTTGCCATTCCTTATAGTTTTAGAGACTTTTAATCAATTTTATGGCTTGTTTGAAATATTAAAAATTTTCGCGAATTTTCGCAATTTTTGCAAATTTTAGCCAAGTTCGCATTAGAAGCGAGTTTTCCCTTAGATTCTTTACAGGTTTCATGATTTAGCTGTCTGTCCCAATTTATTCGTCGTTCGTCTGCGTAAGATATAGAAATAAACCTATCGCAGTGTTCGTTACGCATGACGAATTTCGGTCTACGCAACGAATGTGTGTATTCTCATACATACCAATGTGTTCTATTTCTGACGACGAATATTCGTTGCGAATTATTCGTCGTTCGTCCCAGTTGTGTTTCTAGCATAAAGAAAATCATAATTTCTAAAAATAAAAAATTATAATTTTAATGATATTTTTGTCAAAAAATAATCAAAATTATGATAAAAATCATCATTCTGGCTACGCTGTTTACATATTATGTTCGGACAAAAGAAACCAAAACTTTGTGTGTCAAAACACGAAACAAAGTTTAAAAAAGAATTCAACAAACTTTGCCTGTATAAAAGGGGAGTTATAGCACTATAAATAACCATATAGGTACTTTATATCCAAAATAAAAATTATACTGTATATTTTGAAGTTTAAGGAATAAGTTACCATCAAAATGTTATAAAAATTAAAAAAACCGTTTTGGCCGGGATTTACCACCGTGCACATGTTTTAAAAATTTTAATATCAAATAAAAAAGAAAAGTATTTAAAAATTTAATGTTTTTTTTTTGTTGCTTAAAAAGTGGACATTGCGACACATTTGAATGTGAAATAACACTAACAAGTGTCACAATGTGTCAAATTGCCATTTGTCGTTATGACATGCCACCTACCATTTTCAATACTTACGGGTGCTAATAAAAAATGTGTTTTTTGGCAAACGAAACTAATTTCGGTATCGATACCGGTATTAAACTATGTAATTGTTATTTCGGTATTAGAATCAATACCGGTATTCAATTATAAACGGTATTTAAGCGGTAACGGTAGCATTGGCCAACTTATTCTTTTACTATGAAATGTTATTTTTTCGATTAAAACATAAGCACGCGACTTTTGGAATTTTCCGCCGTTTAATTGAAAGAGTAACACCGCGGCTGCCAAGAGCCATCTGTCAACTGACTCCAGTGTTACCGTTCAAAATTTTCAAAAAGGGGCACAAAAAGGGGATTTTCAAAAAAAAAGTGTCACAAAAAGGGGAATTCTGAGAAAAAAAGGGGCAACTTTAAAAACAGGGAAATTTAAAAAAAACGTATGTATTTATTAAATTATTTTCATCGAAAACTAAACATAACAAAAAATAAACTTCATATTTATAAAAAAATACATTATAGGTATATAATACAAATTGTTTGGGAAAAACTCACATATATATATATATACACATATATATGTATATATATACATATATCGTGAAAATACATGTCTTGTTTGCAAGTAAACGATAATGAACTGTTGCATAAAATTTTTATTTCAATTATTTATACAAAAACAGTTACTAATTACTTGTAAATAAAACGATCTTAAAAAAGTGTAATAACAATACTTACAAAAACAAAAAATAGTTCATAATATGATTTGATACAAAAAAAACTTTACATAGATGTAAGTATATGTACATAAATATTTGGCACTTGGATTATTTTACTTTTTTACCAAAAAAATTAAGTTACGAAAAAACCTCGAGAAAAAAGCATATAAAAGTATTGATAGGAAGATAGTTAATATCAGGTACAGATCCATTTTTTTATAAATTGCAGTGTTATGTTGTTTCTTCAACTATTAAATATCAATTTTTTTTAAAACGTAAATCTAAATTTATTAATCAATTCATCACTTGGAATCCAATCTTCCAAGTCATTTTGATACAAATTTAAAGCGGATAAAATGGACTGACAGGTATCTACTTTCAGTCTATTTGTCACTTTATTTTTTAAATATGCTAACTTAGAAAAAATCCGCGCAGCGGATGCACTACTATGTGGTAAAGTAAAAACATACGAAGTAAAAACATACGAAGTACCAAAATGTTTCAGGCTTAGATATTTTAAAAATTGCTTCATAGCTTTTATCGTTTGATCTGGTTTCTTAAAGTTTGAACTCTTTTACAAAATCATCTGGGTTAGTAATTATATCAATAAAAACGGTAACAATTTCAAAGTAATTTATGTCTTCAGCTGACTTAATAAATACTGGATCTAAAACCTTTAATGAACTCAGCCTCTTATCGCTAATATTAATTCTTGATGAAATTTCTTTGCACAGCTTTTGGTAAAAAAGTAAAATGTTGTTTTTAATTTCTACAATATCACTACTTAAGATGTTGTTAGTACATATTTCTAGCTCGGCTTCGTGGCCGATATATACATATATTAAGAGTTTCTTTTATATGCAAAACATCAACAAAATCAATTTGTTCTATAATTGTTTGCATAACATACTCTTTTTTTTAAAATTTTTTAAAAATTTCTAATACAATGTCTTTCGTGGATGAAACTAAATATATAATTTGTGATGATTCGTTTTGAAAATTAAGGTTTAATTTATTCATAATATTTAATACATATACTAGAAATTTGAGGTAAATTTTATTGTTAATAGATAGCCCTTCCTGAATTATTTTAATTTTTTCCAAATTGGATGCTATTTTCTCTTCAAATTGAGCTCGGATTCATTGATTGACAGTATAAAAAAAATTTGGTTCAAAAAGGGGCAAAAGGGGCAAAAAAAACTACAAAATGATACAAAAGGGGATTTAAAACAAAGGGGTCAAAAAAGTGGCACGGCAGTCAAAAAGGGGCAAAAATGCGACTTTAGTCGCATAACGGTAACACTGACTGACTCCTGTCAAAATTTTAAACAGCTGCGTCATTTAGTTTGTGTGATTTGATAAGAAAATGAAAAATGTGAACTGCTCCCTTTTCGCTGTATATAGTCCCTTTTGTTAACTACATTCGAATTAAAAAATCGCACCGTTTATTATGTCAAATCATCATTACATTTTTTTTGTTAACCTGTATTTAATCTATGTATGTATATAAAAAAATCAAATGTTGTGTGTTGCTGATCGCATAACTTGAGACCGATTTGTGCCAACTAAGGTTAAAGAAAATTTTGCCCCGCCCACTTTTACACCCATTTTTTTCGAATTACCTAAAATCAGAAAACGGCTCCATCGAAAGAAAAATTTTAAATTTTGTTAATTTCCTGACGATGCTAACCAAAGGTTAGCGAAATATAGAGAAAATAAATATAATTTTTTATAAAAAACGACCTCAAGCTTAAATAATTAAAAGAAGTTATGAATCCATATTTATTTATATTTTAATATTTTTTTTTTCATTTTTTTTAACAGTGAATAATATTTAATAAACGCGATCAAAGATTATTTTAATATTTTTCATTTAAAATTAATATGAAATAATGATACATTTAAATAAAGGGCATACTTTTGCTGAAATTTACTATGATTCTCAATCAACATTTTTAAATGTTAATTTTACATTGGTATTTTTTTCTGTGTGTAAGGAATTCGGAAATAAATTTTTTGCAGAATGTTCTGTGCTGAGCTTTGCCACGACAAGTCAAATGATGACCTAACAACAGAAGAAACTCTCGCTAGGAACACAAACAATATTTTAACAGAACTTTCCGAAACAATTAGAAGTGTTAACAATTTAAAGAAAAACCGAATTGTAATTGCAAAATGGAAGTTTTTATATGTTTAGAGAAGTCCTGGAAAAGGACTGAGAAATAAGATATTCTGTATTATGGGTTGCTTTCGATTTCTCCAACATCTTCGATAAGTAAAAAAAACTTTTTTTTGCTCGTTTTTGGTGCAAGAATTGTTTTGTTGTTTATGTTATTGTTTTTTTTTGCTAATAAACTCCAAATAATAAATAATTTTAGCATTTTTATTTATTGAAATTACTTAATTTATACAAAATTAACCGTTTAAACCAAAACCTCGGTTAATTAATCGAGCGGTTAAACAATGGAAGCAAAAGCCCAATTAAATGAATACCCTAGTTCATAATGAATTTTTTATGGAAGATATTTTTTAAACTGAGTGTGCCTTTAAAGAAAATTTCTATGCGAACGTTAACGTTTGAAACAGTTGAATAGACAGTAATAAATTTTTTAAAGGAAAGTCATACTTATATTTAAAATTCCTTTGACTATCATATTCTATTATTATGAAAGTAATATATAGAAAATAAAAACCAGTTAAAAAGCGAGCTGATCTATCTTCTCATCATTAGAACGCTCATCATCACGTAAAAACATTTATGGCGTATTTAGCGCATAGTTTACACTTTATTTTATTAAGATAACATTTCTAAGATAACTTCAGATTGGTTATCTTTAAGAAAATTATAATAAATAAAATATAATTTATGTATATGTATTTACTTTACTGTTTTCTTTATTTAAAAATGAATGCATTAAAGTAAATTAAAGTGCAAACAAAGTTTTTTTAAGTTAAATCAAATTTGTAATAACAGAAAAAAAATTTTGAGGAATAATTTTCATACATACATACATATTTGAGTCCTAAATTTGTACGGCTATATTTACAACGAAAAGTTGGCATGAAGTTAACACAAAATTTATTCACAATACACTTACAACACGATGACTAAGGAATGGCTTAACTCTTGTTAACGAGCTTTTAGTCATACAATTTTATTTATTTTTTTAATTTACCGTCTTTTTTTAATTTATTTAATTTTAAGAACTTTTTAAAATTTTTATATGAAATTGGGTTTTAAACTCTCTAAAAATTTGCCAAAATTACCTACGTTTTTGTTTTTTTAAAAACAACATCAAACTACAGAATTTGAATCCAGCGATTTATTTGCCGAGATAAGCGAGCTCCTTTCAGATTTACGAAAACATGCTTAACAAGAAAAGTAAATTAAAAACTAATGGTGTTTTCTTTTCTACAAAAAAGTGCCTTTTTTTTAAAAAAAAATGCAATTTGGTGTCTGTTTCTTAAAAATTTTGCTCCCGAAAAGCATGAGTTTTTTAGAATAAAACAAGCCACCCTTTTCGAGAGCAAAATTTTTAAGAAAAAGACACCAAATTGAATTTTTTTAAAAAAAAGGCACATATTTTTGTAGAAAAGAAAACACCATAAAACTCAAATATTTTACTTAAATGTCTGCAAGAGGTTCCCCCGTTTAGAATTATTTTGGCAGAATCCTAACTCAATTAGTATTATTAACAAAAAGCTAAGATAATTCTTATTTGTATAAATTGCCAATCGTCGTAGGTAATTAAATTTAGTTTTTTGTTTTTATGTAAAAATAAATAACCTATACACCGTTTGCTTACTACAGGTTTTAGTAATGTAGATGGTGTTAACATAGTAAATTTAAAATGTCTGCATTTTGTTGTTGTCAAGATTTACCAAAGCTTCAAGATGTAAAATGTCTACAATAGCAAACCGCGAATTCAGATAATTGCCTAAAAATTATAACTGTTGATGTTAAAACTTGGGTCTTTTTTTTATTTTTGAGGGGAATAACGACTATACATTACTTTGTTACCAGTTATACAACTACCATCCATTACCAAATATGTACATTAGGGCGGGTCGATTTTTTTTTTAAAAATCGTATAGCAAAAACGTAATCTACATAAAATTCTAAGAAAATTCTCCGAAGAAACCATGGTCTAAAACAAAATCCTAATCCGCGCCTCTCGACTTGAAAATTTGGCTGCCCGCCTTGGAAAAAATTTTTTTTTTGAAAAAATAGCTTTTTCCAAAAATAAATCGAATTTTTTTATAAAATGGTTTAGTAAGGTTATTCTTTTGCACTTCATATTTTTTTACAATCAAAATTTTTTTTACATTGAAAAAATTTTCAATCAAGTAAAAAAATTTTCAAGTCGAGAGGCGCGGACTAGGATTTTGTTTTAGACCCATGGTTTCTTCGGCCTAATGTACATATTGATTATTCCATTAACTCCCGCTAGAGCATATTATTACCATAACTATAAAAATTTAGCTGGCTAGCCACTAATTAATTGATTTATGTAACTATTTCTAAAAGTAGGAAAAATTGTTTTAAAGAAAATTAGTTATTAATTTAAAATTAATAACCACAATACTAATTAGAAATGAATTAATCAATTAATGTTTTGTTGTCGAATGCAACAATGGAAAAGTCAATAAGGCCCAGCAAAGCGGAGCTACTTCCAAGTAAAGCAAGATTTCAGTTTAAAAAATTGCATTAAAAAATAAATAAATTTGAAAACAATTGAAGAGCATATTTTATAAGAAATATTTGCCGAACTATGTCCATTTAAGAATGACTTTAGGAAGATTAGGCCCTATACAGGGTCAATGGCTAAGTATGGAGATTATAAAAACAGAGCTTTTGATTTACTTTGACATTATGTAAAATGCCTTAAAAAGTCTTAAGATCATACAAGAGCTTTAAATATTAAAATTTTACGTTTCGTAGTTTTTTCCAATAGTTTACGACGTCACAAGAACCAAAAGAAAAGCGAAAACTGTATGGTCATTCGCAGTGCATATTTCTAAGATGTGAAGAACAATAAAAAAAAAAATGTTATACTTTTTGGTAATTTCTCAACAAAATACTTTGTTTGTTTATATTTTTGCTAATCGTATTAATTAAATGTGTGGTTTTCTAAATGTTCTAAATTAATAACAATACACAACCATTTTCACAATGAATTGTTAAAAAAACGACTGATAATTATGTTTACAGACTGACTCACTTTTAACCGCAAACTATAAAATTGCCGTAAAACTTGTAGTATATTTTTTAGAAAAAAAAGTCTCGTACTAAAAAAGATAGTTCTATGTGAATAGTATTAGTGAAAATATAAAATATGGTTACAACATAAAATAATAAAAATAATTATAATTATAAATAATTAGTATTGTGGTTATTTTGTTGAACTGTTTATGGTTTTTTATCCAAATTTTAATATTTTAATTAGGCTAAAGTTCATCAAATTTAATTTCCATTAAATCATTTTTATGAATGAAGGAATTTTACAAATTAAATTAATTAAAATTTATTGAAAATTTTTCATTCTTAACTGCCGGGGAAATCGAACCCAGGCTTTCACGGATTGAATACAGTTACATGTTTAAATTGCAACCACTTAATCTCTTCAGAGGGTTTTGCCGTTTAACACTCACAGCCATTGACGACTGCAGGCAGTCAATAGTCAAACATCAATCTTTAAAGCAAATTGTATTTAACCCTTTGGTAGATCGAAATTTGCTTTTGAATGATTATCTATTTTAATTGATTTAAATGTTTTTTCTTACTTCTCTTTTGGTACTTTTTGTCAAAAATTCTTCTTGAAGTCCAAAGTACATTTTTCTGTCTTTCCTTTCTTCATAAAAATAATTTAATGAAAATTAAATTTGATGAACTTAAGCCTAATTAAAATATTTAAATATAGGCCCCTATTATGAGTTACATTCGATAAACGATTTTCGTTGGCTATCGAACATCGACTATCGAATGTTAATTTGGTACAAATTTGCTTTCGACGGTGAAAATAAATGTAAAAAACTTGTTGAAAATGTAACTATTTGTTCGTATACCAAATACCATATTCTTTATCCGTTTTGTTCATTTTATGCAAGTCCAACGTCGTAAACAGCAATTGGAAACGCCCATAATCCTTATGGAACAAAATTATTTTTTTTGACCAAATGATTTGCAGCAAAGTTCAGCATTTAAAAAAGTGGAATGAAACCCCACTTAAGCTAAATTATTTGAAAAGAACCATAATTCCGCCGTGGTCACGCTTAACTTTAATTTGATTTTTTAAATTTGTAAACAAAAATTTTTTATTTTAAGTGACAGCTGATCGAAAGTGTACTACTGTGAATTAACAAAATCACAATAGTAAATTTTTATCGAATGCGCGCCATAATACCAAAAGAAAATTCGTTCGATCAGCAAATTCGACTGCTGTCGAAAATCGAATTTAGTTCAAAATAGGCACCATAATTATAAAATTTATAATAAGTCCTTAAGGTAAAATGTTATACACAAGGCATGTCACAGATATCCTTTTCGATAGAAAGTGAAAGTAATAAATACGATAATTTAATTAAAAGAAGCTAAGACAAATTCGATAGGAATTGTGACTACGGAATTAGAACCATTTCGATCGAAATGTGTGACAAGCCAGGGTCTTTTTTTTTTTTTTTTAATTTAGTTGTTTTTTCAATTCTAAACAATAACTTCTTTAAACCTTAAGCTTTTTTAAGCTACAGATAATGTTTTAAACATTTAAGTCATTGTCAATGTGAACGTAAATAACTGAACAACAATTGAAATTCACGCCATTTTTTTCTTAAAAATATTCAATATTGTTCTGTTTTTAGTTTTATAATATTCCAGCGGTAAATATTGAAAGGGCCGCAAGTGGTAGGCCTTTTTGAAGGATTCTATACTCCTTGTTAAAAGATTCGCTTCGCATGACATCCTGCCTTAATCTAGTAGGTACAGTAGGTATTAACTAACTTCTTTTTGAAAGTCCTTCTAAAATTTTCAGTACACATTAGCTACTCCCTTCTTAAAGAAGGGTAAGAGAGTTGTTCATTTTTATTTACTTTTTATTTTTAGTGACCTTCTTTATTCCCATCTTTGGGAAGGGAGCCAAGTTGACATTAAAGGCAGTGTGAAAGGGCTTGCTGCCATTGACAACCTGTGTTTCAAATAAATAAGAATGAAATGCGGCGAGGAGGGATTGTGACTGCTAAATAAGACCTTCTATTAGGCCTCTTTACTCATTCTAATTACCACTGGGATGAATCAATATTTATTTATGTACCTATATGTATGTGCATGTGAAAATATTTAAAATAAATTAAATGAAAATTGTTTGTAAATATTTGGTTTTGCTGCTAGAAAAAAAGAAAGAAAAATAGTTTTTTTGTTTTTGAATGAATACGCTAATTAGATTTTGAAAGAAATATTAGCACTAATTTTTTATGGGACATTCCACGTCAAATCGATTGGTATAAAAAATTTGTTTTTGGTTTCCACAATTTGGCCCACCACCTTTAAAGTTGTTTCATGGATAAAAGTTTAAAATTACTCATTTTCAAAAAAAAAATAAGGATATACTCATTTTCAAGAACACGATTTAAAATTTCAAAAATACTTGGAATATTATATTTCTCTTTTTTCTAAAAAAAAAACAATATATCACAAAAAAATAAAAGTATACAAAAAAAAAATAAACTAAAAAGTATTCTTGAACAAGTAATAGGGTGTTCAATTAATCGGGTTTTATTTTTGTTCGATTAATCGATATTTGGCATTTTTAACTTATTCGATTAAACAAATAAAATTTTAAAATTAGTCGATTAATCAAATAATTCTGAATCCAGAAATTTTTTATACATATGACGAGATTTTTTTTCGATAATTTTAGAAAAAATTATTACTCGTAAACATTATTTTTTTAATAAAACTTGTCAATGTAGCTCCAAATTGTTGCTTAAATTTCGGGCACTTAAATTTTAAAAGAGTCTATATATGTATATAACATTGAATTTGTTGAATATAATTTCCTCTAGAGAATCGATCGAAGTCAGACCCTGCCCCGTGGGATTTTATTGGCGGCGGCGGATGACGCAAAAAATACTCGGCTGTTAGCCGATAGAACATATACAAATTTAATGAGCATGTGTGTGTACATTTTTGTATATGTTCATATTATAACAAAACAATTTAAGCCATTTTTCGTACTCTAATGCACTGCTCTTAACCAGTGTTACCACCAGCATAATTCAAAATTACACTTGAGATGAAGAAAAATTACCCGATTTAAATGATATTACACCTGATATAAAATTGAAATATTATTTAATAAAAAGACATTTACAAAGAAGCAAAAACCCAATAAACTCGTTGAAAGAATGTCAAGCTGTTAAGATTCTTATTGTTATTTTAAATAAATTAACAAATATATCATTAAAGAACTAAAACAATTTTAAAACTCCTAAAGTAATGAGTTTAAACATACACTAGCATTTATCTAGGAAATGTTCAAAATCAGCCATTTTCATTGATTTTCGCAACATAAAGGCGACTTCATGGTTTAAATGAAGCGATTTATTTTTTCGCAAACAAACATTTTAAGTTTCATGGTCTTAAAAAAATACCCTTTATAACTTATTTAGTAAACAAAATGCGTGCATAATTCAGTTAAGGGCGTTAAATATTCTTTAAACTAAAGCATTTGAACGTTCAATTAATTATATGTTGGAATATTGGAAACATTTCTTCCCACAGGCTAGTTTTTCGTTTGAATTGCTTTTTCCAAAAACTTCAGGTTCTAAATTACTATGATAGACATATTTATCCAAATCTAAGAGTCTATCTTGCGACATTTATAACCAAACTTGATCAGCCGTTTTCGAAGACGACCTAATCGATCTTGAAGACGATTTTATCGACTTCGATGACGGCCTTATCGACTTTGACTGACGGCCTTCAAACACCTCCATCAGCGCTGCCAGAAGTAAGATTTTACCTTATTTTTTAAGATTTTTTAACCGAAAAAAGATTTTAAGATTTTTTCCCCAAAAACAAGACTTTTTGTTATGTCTAGACGAAGGTTAGGTTCAATAACAAAAACCTTCCTTGTTCCCATTTAAAAATTTTTAAACGAAATAAAAAAATTTAGTATAAGAAATTAAATTTTTTGTAATGTTTTTTTTTTGTTTATTTTATGTATTAAATAAAATATGAATTGTTTTTATTATTTATAATAAAAAAACTACTTTTTTCAAAAATAAGATTTTTTTTCAAAAATAAGATTTTTTCTTCAAAAATAAGATTTTTTTGGTGAAATTAAGATTTTTTGCTGAAAATTTCTGGCAGCCCTGACCTCCATAGTTGGGCTCCGGGGGCGATTAAAATAACAAAACAAAAACCCGATTGAAGTGCGCGCTCGGCAGCAACTCCTTCTTTTATTAGAAAATTAAAAAAAATTAAAAATTAACAAAAAAAATTATTGTGAAACAATAAAACCCGCCATACGTTTAAACCCAACAAACCCCAGTGTTTTCATAGGAAAAAAACCAATAAGTAAGTAACAAATAAAATTTCTCTTGTTTTATTTGTGCCTTATTCAACGCTGTTTTTGAATTATCACAATTTCCAAAATAATAGGTTGGAAATTGTTCAATATATAAGTATTTTTAATGATTGAAGTCTTTTCTTAGAAAGAAACCGAGATTTTGGTTCAGAAGATTGTGCAGTTTTTATTAGCAATTTTTAAAAAGAAATAAATATATTTAAAATCAAATCTTGATTTTTTTGAATTAAGAATTTCAAATAACACCTGAATTACACCTAAGAGAAATTACCCACGCTTTACCACGATAGTAAAAATTATACCAAATTCGGGTAATTACCCACAAAGTGGCAACACTGCTCTTAACACATTTTCGTATATGTCGATCTTTTAAACATTTTGATGAAATTTTGTTGCTTTATATACAAGAGATGACAGTATTGGAAGGCAGACGTTATTAAAGTTGCATTTTTAAAGAATAGTCAAACAAAAAAGAATGTGGTAAGGTGTTCAAAAAAGAATATAAATTCTCTGAAGAATTGTCAGCGGCTAACGAAGTAATAAGTAATATTTTATAGTCACTGTGTAAGTGGTAAACTAGTGAAGTTGTTGAAGAACATTTACGTTAATACATTTTTGGACACCTGTTACATTTAGCAGTATTAGATTTATCTTCCGCCCAATATTTTGTGAGAAACTCAATCTAAATAGAGAAATTTGTGAAATGAATTTTAATTTGCTTTGAAAAAATTTAACAAAAATATAAACTAAATTACTGACTAAACATGATATTTAGTTTGTTTATTCAACTTGAAACCTTAAAAAATCATACATTTAACAGAACTACTAAATATATATTATTATAATTCGACTAATCGGTATAGATTCTCCGTCCGGCGTGGAATGCCCCATTTTTATTCTTAGTGTTTGTTCTAATACGATTTCAATTGTTTTGAAACAAATTAATTTTCAAAATCTTATTTTATATTTTATTTTTAGCTAATATTTTTTTATATATGTATATAGGTCAACTCATCTCAAAGATACATGGTGTCAATTTGAAATCACTTTAGGGGAAAAAATCTAACAACCGAAAAAAGATAACAAAAGAAAAAAATTCAAAAAAGTAATCGTTTACGAACATGAAAGATAACCTGCAGTAGTGATATATAACGGGTCCGCCATCTAACGTTTTTTTTTCAACTAGTGCTTATTTCGTGAATGGTAACATTTAGCTCATGTCTGATTTGACAGATAATTGGTTTTATCCTTCCGCTGAAATCATCTTTTCAGATGAAGCTCATTTTGATCTTGGCGGGTATGTAAACAAGCAAAATTGTCGCATTTGGGGCACAGAAAACCCACACGCATACATCGAAAAGCCGTTGCACCCAAAACGAGTCACTGTTTGGTTCGGATTTTGGTCCAGAGGCATAATTAGGCCACTTTTCCTCGAAAATGAGCAAGGAGTGGACATTACAGTCAATGGCGATCGTTATCGGGCCATATTGAACGAATTTTTGCTCAGAAAAATTGAAGAGGAGGATGTTGGCAACATTTGGCTTTAACAGGACGGCGCATTGTGGCTGAAAATTTAATTTCATCGGCCAAAAGTCGAATTTTTTGTCATCGCCGATTTCAAAAATTTTAATGCCATTCGATAGTAAACATATTGGAACTAAGGTATCCAAAAAACTAGATTAAAATATTGGTAATTGTGGCTGTGGCATGCTGCTGGAAACAAATATTTTATTTTGTTTTAGAAAAAAATAAATTTTTGTAAATTTGATCAGAACTAAATTATGATTTCTCGCAAACCGTTATCAAAAATTGGTCGAATTTTTTTTGTTATATTAATGGGATAGTAGTCTTTAAGAAATGGTATTATTTATACCTGATGTGTTATTAAATGTTTCCCCAGGTTCTATATTTTAGTTAAATCCGAATTTTAGAGGAACTTGTTGGGGTCAAAAGATGTCAAAGAGATTTTAGTACCATCAGAAAGCTGAAAGTGTCCTCTTTAACCCCGTATATACTTGTGCAACTGTTTGGAACTGTCTGTTCAACACTTTTTTCATTTCAATGAAATTACTCGCAACATTTTTTTTTGCTCTTTTTATTTAAGCTGCTCATATGACTGAAGTATAACACAATGGTTTACGAGCGTTTTGTTTTGAAAAATAATTTTGCTTCTTATAAACGGCTGAACATATTTGAATGAAATTTTAAACTGTCATGGCCGGTCATGGAGGGTCGGGAGAGTGTCTTGCGGACCTCTAAAATTGGTAACCTCGCAAATTCAAACTTTTAAAAAATTCACCAAAAATATATTTATGGATTGCAAAAAAAAATTAAACTTAAGCTGAGTTACAAAAAATATGCTTAAATGTTTAGGTTATCTCCTTTGCTTTTGGAGATATTCGGATAAAACGGATTTTTTGGCTTGATTTTATAACGATTTTTCTAGTTTTTTAATCGGGTGGATTATGTTTTATGTCAAACTGTTATCAATAGTGGGTTCAACATTTTTTATGTTGGTAGTAAAGCAGTTATGTTGTATTACTGTACCGATTATACCTGCTGTGTTATTAAATATTTTTTCAGGTTCTATATTTTAGTCAAATTGAAGTTCAGAAGAATAGAATTTATGAGGGTCAAAAGGGGTTAAAGAAATTTTACTAGCTGTAGGTAGGTGAAAGTATCCACTTTAAACCCAAATGCACTTTTGTACCTGTTTGGACCAGCCTATAGAACACTTTTTTAGTTTGTGTAAAATTATTCGCAACATTTCTTTTGCTCTTTTTATTTTACCTATTCATATGACTGAAATATAAGTGTACTGTAGTGCGCACATAAAATTGCACCATGCATGTTTGTTGGTGGTGTCGTTCGTTTATTTAGAAACTGAGGCAACGCGATTGACTATTAATTGGGTTAACAGTTTAGCGTTGCAACAGGTAGTAGAACACAGAGCTCATGTGAATTGATTTATCATCATATTATTTGTCATGCTTTGTTCTACTTGTCACACACAAACAAACACGTATGAAACAACATATTTTAAGTTAATCAAGGCCAAAAATACGAATGTAAATATGTTTTAGAATAAGTAAAAGGGGAAATTGAGTAGAATTGAGAACCAATAAGAAATAAGATTAAGTAAAGTGATTTGTAAAGTCACTCAGAATTTGTAATTAAGATTTTAAATATAAGGCAAAAAGATATGAAAATAAAGGGCAATCTTATTAGAATAGTAAAACTTCACAGTCTTGTTTGAATTATTACTCTTGAATGAAGAAGTAAACGTACTACAGTACCAAGCCAAGTATTTTATATTACATAATTACCAATACCTGTGGGATTTTAAGCGTATCCTACTTAAGCTAATTTTAGTTTTTTATTCTACCTTATTTTGCTACCTAGGAACACAGTATAACGCAAGCTATGTATAAAAGCCAGTGGTATTCGTATAAAATCTCAGTTGTTAAAATATATCGAAGCAATAACAATCTTATTTTTTTAATATCTATAAAAATGGAGAGCTTCAGCTATAAATTGCGATTCTCTTTAGATAAAGCAAAGGAATATTTAGAAATCTCAAAAAAGAGAAGAGTAGGTCAATGTACAGATATTAATCCTCTAAAATTAGGAAAAGGAGGTGATATGGTTCTTGTCCTCAATTTTAATCGTAAGAAATACCAACCACCATATCATGGTTCATATAGAGTGATTGAAACAAAAGGGGTAAACTCTGTTCTAGACTTAGGAAATACAATTAAAATAATAATTTAAAGAAGTATTAAACACAATATTAAGATGTGTATTTATAAGATATACATATATCTATTTATTTAAAAAAAAAATATATATACATATATAAAAATTTTAATTTATGATATTGTTTTCTAAAATGTAAAATTTTTCTTAAGTGTTAGGTGTAGTGTAATGTAATTTTTTTTTTTTTTTGTTGCCCATGCAAATCTATACCACCCTAATGTATTATTGATTATTGGAAATGTAGCGGAGGTGCAGTTTGCATGCAACAACTATTTCTATTGATAATTGTAGCTTTAAGTTACCGTTATCCTTGTATAAAAAGATGAGTAATTTTCAATAAAGAATTATGAAATACATTGCCTTAAACCTGACATTTTCTCTTCTTTACTTTGGGCATATAAAACTGCCCTTAATCGATTCATACCAGTGGCATTAATTAGCGCCGGTAAAGAAAAAAACATTTAAAACCAAACTAATAAAACAGTTAAGGAAAGATTCACTACGGTGATCTTACAGGTTGTCTCCATGTAAACCTTGTGCGTAAAGTACAAGTTGCAATTTTGTAGATAATTGAATCAAATTTGGTAAAAACATTTTAATTGTTCTAAGGACAAAGTCTATGTAATGGTGAGAATCGATCTAAAATTTAATATTTTTCCATAAAAACTTCTTTCCAAATTAGACTCTATGTGTTCGTAAACCATCGAATTATGTTGGTATTAAGGTTATGTTAGCCCCAAAAATATTTTGCTGCAGATTAAATTCTTTTCGAATCGGTGCACATTTGCCCAAAGATTTCATCCTTAAATAGCCTTAACTATCTTTTAAATGTTAACATTAATAAACAATTTAACGACCGTCCCTTAAATCCTTTTAAGACAAAAACTCTCATTTGAATGTTGATATCATGGTGGCATTACTACGCCAGATGACGATTTTTTGCTCTAGTATTGTTTGTCTAGTCTTATGTCAAAGTTTTGTTTATGTTAACAAAAAGTCCACGTTTTGTGCTGTGATTATATACAATGTATTGCATTAAAGTTTTTGATTTTTTTTTTGTTAAAATTAAATAAATAGTAAACATTGTGACATAAATATTGGCAAAAAATTTATTTATTTAATCGCGTTCGGCAGCAAAATTTGATTTTGGCTAAAAACAATTTTTGACGTATACGTAGTAATGTTGTATTTTTGTATTTGGCGCAAAAACTCTTATATGAATTTTTACCCCATAACATAGCTTTTTTCCCACAGTGTAAAATCTCAAAAACTCGTCCGAAATTACTATGGTGGCTTTATAATTTTGGGATTGTTTTCAAAATGGAACGGTTATTATATTGTTGATTATTTTGTTTTCAAGTTAGCAATTTTTGAATTTTTTGAGCATATTTTAAACATTTTTCAGGGCTTATTTTCAAGTTTTAACTGCATATTTAATGCGGATAATACGTTTTTTTAGAGCATATTTCTGGTTTCCCTGCTAATTACCTATTGGTGTTAGTAAAATTTGTCGCAAGTAGCTTAGGAAGCTATTTTATCAATCTTTCGAAAACAAAATTGTTGGTTTTTTTTTAAATTTTTGTTTAATTTAAAACTTTTTTTGGGGACTTGAAATTAAATCCTCTATATGTATAAGCTCTATCTAAAATTATTTTACATCAAAATTTCTTAATCTCAAGAATTAATCATAAAAATTTAAAAATATAAATTTCGTGACATTAACTTTATGACCATTATTAGAACAAAACTAATGAAATTTGGTCTCAATATTAAAATACAGGACGAGCCAACTTGGGCTGACAGATTTGAAATTGAAGGGAAACCAGAAATATGCTAAAATCTTAAAAATATGTCCTGAAAACGGATTAAAATATGCCCAAAAAATTTAAAATTGCTAATTTTGAAAAAAAATATTCAACAATTTATTAACAGTTCCAATAAATAAAAACCATCCTAAAATTATAATCGGTGCAGCCCAAACACCACAGTATTTACAGACGAATTATTGATATTTTTGGGGCGAATTCGATCTAAATCCGTTCATAATAAGATGGTTAACGGATACAAAGAGTCTTATTTGAAAACAAATTTTTATGGGGAATATGTGAAATTATATACCGATTCTTACCAATTACATAGACTTCGTCCTTAGTACAATTAAATTGTATTTACCAAATTTGTCAAATTATCTACAGGATTGCAATTTGTACTTCGCGCACAAGGTGAACATAGACAGATAGCCAGCCAGTCGGACGGATGGACATCGTTAGATCACTTTAAAAAGTGTTGGAGGAATAGAAACAACACGTTGGGTTACAAATACAGTGAAAACTCTCTTATTGAGGCTATTTATTGGTTCGACAAAATCCGACTTTTAACTATTGGCAAGTTGTAATAATGGCCCTAAGTCAAATTACAATCCTCAAAAGCTTTTGTACTTTAATAGTCTTATTCCTGGAAAATATTGAAGGAATTTGTATAATAAAATGCTACTCAAAATGAGAAATAAATTCCCAGATTAAAGTTATAATTATTTTAAATCAGTTAGTCGAAATTTTCCCATCATGTATATAGGGCCTCGCATAAGTAACGTTATGATCGCCAAAAAGAGCCAAAGTTGGACGAGCTCTCTTAGCTGTGGCGCCATCTTATTAGAACCACCCACAATTCTGGATTTTTCGCTACTTCGGGCGTTAAAATAATGTTCAATCACTGCCCGGTATGGATAGCCATTCACATTAACAGCAACTTATTCTTCGTTTTCGAACAAATATGGTCCAATGATATTTTCTGAAGTTATTCGACAAAAATTTTTAAGTTCTCTTGTGAATAAGTTGATGAAAAACATGCAAAACATTTTGTATATTTTACCCTTACTTTTATTTAAGTTGTTCATACTGCCTTGTTATACAACTTTGGTACTTAATTTGTTGGTAGAACCAATGTTTTTTTTTTGTCATAATTTTGTAAAAATATTGTTTTAAAATAAAATATAAAAATATTTACATATTAAAATAAGGTCCATGTATGTATAATTTACTCGTTTTAATTTTTCTAAGCCATTTGTGATGTCAATATTTGTTGCCAAACCGTAAAAGCGTGCAGAAACCGCCCAAATAGCCTTAAAAATCGGCCATGAATTGCATTAATGATAAAAGTGTAATATTTGTATACTGTTTCTTAGAAAATAAATCGACAATAAATAAAGTTATTACAACTGTTTAACATTTTAATTATGTCATTTTCATCTTCCTCATATACCAACTCATTTTGGTACTTTTCGATTGAACCGATTTTTTACAATATCGTCCGATATGTTTAAAGTGTGGCAACAAACGTTGTCTAATTTTGTACCTTCTATTATGCGTATAACTGAACATAATAGTTCTGTTTTCACACTAGTTCGTAGCAAGGTCTATCCAATAGGTCTTTGGTCCAATAGGAGCTGATGGATTTTTGTGACAATGTCTTAGAAAACATTAATTTGCTTCTCAAAAGCCAGACAATGATTTTTGTAGTGTAGCGAAATTATTAATAATTATTAATGATCAGATAACCAGACTTTGCTCTAAGCATCACATACAAATTTACAAATAGAAAACAATTGCAATTGATATTTCGGAATAAGTATAAAATACAAAAGTGCCAGAATTCTAACGAGAATTACTGAGTGCTGTCATTGTTAGTTGGTAATTGCGTTTGATGCAAAAACAAAATATGCTCTATTCGACTATGCTATGCCATTTTTTCCAATTTGCAAAAATTGTAAAAAGTTATATGCCTAATATGTATGTATTTTTCTTGATACACTTAAAGAAATGATATATTACTTGAATTGATTACGTGAGTTTTTAAGTAGTTTTGGGATCCAAAAATGTGCTAAAAATGCAAAAAAAATTATAAAAATTTGCAAAACTAGCACTTTTTTTGAAATTCTTAGTGCTAAATCAGAAAAAAAATTTACTAAAGCTAGCACTAAAAGTGCTAAACTGGCAAGCCTGCCTGCTTCTTAGTTCGTTCATTAACGTTCACAAAAAGTGGTGAAAATACTAAAACAATTTTATCGGGTGTCTTTTCATAAAACTTCATTTTAACATTCATTGTCATTTTTCTCCACTACGACTTCTCGGCAAAGCGTCAAACCATTAATGAGCTGACCATATATTAAAATGTAATTTACCCAATTATAAAAAAAAGTTATTCTAAAAACTGTAAACAAAATTCTCCTACATTTTTATTTTAAAATTTTACTAATTAAATCTACATACAAGAAATACTATAGTACAGTTTAAAATAGTCATTGATGAATGGCCTTTGACTCATTTTCTTGGTCAGGGATATAAATCTAATTCCATTATCGCTTTTTATTTTTGTTCGAATACTTCCCCTTTTTTTACCAACAATTCAAAAACTTTCAACATGTGTCTGTACAAATATGCCACCGAGGTCTACCTACGACTATAAAGTTTAAAGACAATTGGATTATCGTGCAATATCTAACGTCGTTACCCATTTCATTGTTTAGCAAAGTATAGTTCCGTATAAATTCCAACAAAATTTCTTTCCACATAAAATTAAAACTATCCAGGCCGTGCAAAGGTAGAAGAATATAGAACGCAAGGCAGGTGACCGAGGAATACAGTAGTACAAAATGATACAATGGAGAAGCCTTATTATGTACTTTGTTGTCTTATAGCTGGAATAAAAACTACAACCTTAGTGTTAATAAAAAGTGACAAACAAAAATTGGCATACTATGACTAACTAAAAGCTATATACTTACATATGTATATTAACATATTGTTTGGAAATTTGTTCTTTTTGTTTTATTTTGTGGATGGTCATTTAACAATTATTGGAAGAATAGAAAAGTCCAAATATATTTACTACTAAATACGCGAATAGTTTAACAAAAATCGTCAGTCAATACCGTTGGACAGATACGAGAAGCGGTGGTCGTGATTTGTTTTTTTATCTATCTTTTAAAAAAATATTGGAAATACTAAATAGAAATTATATAAAAAAGGTAAATTAATAAAAATATCAAAATTTCAATTATCGAAATCGATTTGTATAAGCAATCTTAAATTTTTTAGTAAAAGTCTACAATTGATATTTGTCGTTTTTAAACTGAGAAAATAATTTGATTAAACCAATCACTTGGTAAACAGAAGTAACAGAGACTTAATTAAAAAAAAAAAAGTGTTATCAAAAAAAGTGTTTGTTGAAAAATCTACTTATTTTCTGGAAACAACAGCATAAAAATATTATATGCTCGTTTTTAATTTAAGAACTTTTAAAATAAAAATCAATAGTTTCTTATGGAATAATCCGTATTATTCTTTCGCTTTTGAAGCCTACATCTGTATGTTAGGAAGAAAATATACGAAAACTAATCAATATCTAGAATTGCGAAAGAAAATAGAAATTCATAATTATACTTTATTGTACATACCTGCAAAACTGGTGATTTCGTTTTATAGAATAACATATATTCCTAATTTAATTATTGACTTGTTCAAAACAAAACACATTTAAATCTCTGCCAAACACAAAAACAACAACTTCTGGTACGGTATATGTAAATTTTTTGTAAGCCATATTTATAACCTCCACCCGGAGAAGGAGAACTGTTTTAATTTTGTTAAATCAGTTTATAAAACAAACGTTTATGGATCTTTCTAGTATGTCAATAAGTCTTAAAATAGATCATAGTTTCGTTTTTTTAATTTGGAAAAACTAAACTATTTCTGTTTCCATTAAAAAAAAACTTATCCCCCAACAATAAATTTCAGTGTTTTATCAAGAATAAAAATTGGGAATTAAGCACGACAAACAAAATCTTATTAATTAAAATTTTTGTATTGCCAAAAATTACTTCGAAAAAAAAACAAATCGAAATAATAATTAACTTATTAAACTTCGAACTTTATCAAACTATAAACCTAATTGAGTTAGAATATTTGTTTGCTTTTGTCGGCACAAAGCAGAGCTATTGATACTGAGGATAAGGGAGTAAATCTTCAGGTGCAAAAAGAACATACATTAGAAATTACCAACGAAATAAATCTTTTAGCATACAAAGTTTAAAACTAAAAATCTTCTAAAAAGTTTGTTTGGCATATAAAATACGTCAAACGATCCATTTTTAACCTGGGATAAAAAAAAATAGCCCTCCCATTTAAAGGATTATGATATAAATTATCAAAAATAAAATTTATAACATTACCTGCTAAATATACAAAAGTTTTTATTTATTTATATATTAATGGTAATCACGATGGTTACTGTGCAAATTTGCAATTTGTTTATTTGCAGTGCATATTATGATTGATCATGAGTATACCACTTTTATTTTTACGCAAATGCGCTATTTTTCTAAAAATGTATTCTGGCGACACAAAAAACCCTGTAAAAAAATCTGCATTTGCTTACAATTATACACAAGCAAATTAAAATAAATTTTTTTTTTAAATTATTTAAATTTAATTCACTATTTTATATTAAAACCCACAAAACTGTTCAATTAATAAGTTTCATTAAAAACAATATGGCGCTTAATATGTCAAATGTTATTGCTTACATTTTTACAATTTTGCTCATGGTTTTGTTAGTGCAAACGAAATAAATAGAGCAAATTGTATTCCTTTATATTAATAATAAATCGAGTTGTAAAATTTACAATATTTCGACTAATTTTCGCTTTTCACACCATATAGGAAACGTCACTTTTGATATCGTTTTTCTTTATATCAATTCGATATAAATTCGATACATTTTGAACACTGGGTAGTGAATGTTTACTATAGTTTTATAATCTACGAAGTTTAAAAATAATTTAAATCTCAAGATAATAAAATATTTTATAATCATGTTCTTATTTTAAGCTGGGGACAGATTAGGGAATGCTGTTCGGTTTTAACCGAAATCGAAACCGCGGTTTTAAAGCCTATAAACCGAAACCGAAAAACTCAGTTTTAGCTTTTACTTTAAATATATATTTATGCTAAAGGAAATTGCAAATTAAACTTAATACGCGTACCTCATATAAAAAAACTTATGTATAAAGGTTTTTTAAAATTCTTTAAATTTATAATAAATACTAAAAAGAACAAATGTTTCTTTTTTAATAAAAGTACCTGAATTGCAACAAATAAAAAAAATTGCATTAGATACAAAAAAAATATTTATTCATGTAGTTCTACTTGGGTATTTTCAAAACCGAAACCGACCGGTTTTAATAATTTTAAGACCGAAACTGCGGTTTCACATTTTTACGTTTTTTAACAAACTCTAGGACATATCCTTCATTTTCTTAAGAAAGTTTTTATTAACGAACATGATAAAATAAATTTTATTTTTTATAATTTACAATAATAATTTTTTTTTTATTTTGTTGTTTTAACCCTTCTTCTTTCTTTTTTCAGGAGAAAAATAAAAATTAAAAACAAAAAAAAGGAAAATATAGACAGTGACTTTTTTATGTTCAAACTCCATAATAATCATACATACCAACATCAATCACTTAGACATTGATGAGCGGCCTGGGCGTGTGGTCTAACGTTTCGAATAGTTTGTCAATAATTTTTATACAAAACAAAAATTAAAACCAAAAAAAAACTTTCTTGGCATTTATTATCATTTCCATGTTATAGATTAGTCTCTAAGATAATTTCTACGACGCTATCCAAAACATAAAAGTAACAAATTAGAAAACAAAAACACCAAACGATTATAAAACACCAATAATAACAGGCAGATACAAACAATAACGGCAAAAACAACAGCATATGCAAAAAACGGCAAAAAAAAGTTTTTGTTTTACAACCACAATAAACAAATAACGAGAAAAGAGTTTTGAGAATCGAACTTCCCACACCAGCAACAGACAGGATATGTTAGTATTAATATACTAGACAACTTCTATCAAAGATCTTTAGACATTTAACCAACATCTCTACATTTTTCGACTACTACTTCTACTAAAAAAAGAAAATTCTTTGGACCTCAATTTAGTTTGTTTGTTTGCTTCCTTGTTTCATTGCTGTTTCCTGTCTTTATCAACACTAGTAATTTTTTTGCTTTCAATATAATTCAAATAAAGTACATTCAACGTGTGGCGTTTAAGCAGCGTTAGCAGCTTTAAATCTAGTTAGCATGGAGTGCTGTTTATCAGAAGAGGCCAAGGAACAGAAGCGTATCAATCAAGAAATCGAACGACAATTACGTCGTGATAAACGAGATGCGCGAAGGGAGTTAAAACTGCTGCTATTAGGTAATTTTATTAAAAAAAAATTTAATAAAAATAAATTAACAATGCGGATATAATACTTTAACTAGGTACTGGTGAATCTGGCAAATCCACATTTATTAAACAGATGCGTATTATCCACGGCAGCGGTTACTCAGATGATGATAAACGTGGCTATATTAAATTAGTGTTTCAAAATATTTTCATGGCTATGCAGTCCATGATAAAAGCTATGGATATGTTAAGAATTTCATATGGCGCAGCTGATCATGCGGTAAGTAATAAGACAACAATTATTTAACATCTAATACTAATATTGAAAATGTTTTTAGGAACTTGCTGAACTTGTTATGAGCATTGATTATGAAACAGTTACTTCATTTGAAGATCCATATTTGTCAGCCATAAAAACGCTATGGGCCGATACTGGCATACAAGAATGTTACGACCGACGAAGAGAATATCAATTAACAGATTCAGCTAAATAGTGAGTAGAAATTAAAAAAAAAAATTTAACATTTTTGAAAAGTTTTTGAGAAACGAACTAAAGAATCAAGGACTAAGGGACTGAGTTATTGCTGTAGTATATTATTGTTGTATTTTAATATTATATTATTAAAACTTTCCCAAAACTTTAGTTATCTTATGGATCTTGATCGTGTGGCCCAACCTGATTATTTACCAAGTGTACAGGATATTTTACGTGTTCGTGTACCGACAACGGGGATTATTGAATATCCTTTTGATTTAGAAGAAATACGATTTAGGTATTTATTTTTTACGGCCTTGTTGTGTTTATAATGCCTGTTACTCTTCTTTTAAACTAACAAATTTAAATATTTTTTAATTGTGCATGTTTAACAAACTTTTATTAATGTGGTGATCGGTGATTTTTTTTTTTGTTTATTTTTTACGTTATCTTGTTATTATTTATAACAAACTGTCGACTAAAAAAAATAGACGTTTAATATACATTCATGTAATTCAAGCTGGTTATTAAAAATATTATAATACAGGGGTGAAATGATAAGTCTGTGATTTTTTTTCTTTACGCATATCTTTTAAAAAGTCAAATCGTGTCTCGTAGAGAAACATCTTCTAGCAGACATCTGACTAAATTCTATTTGATTTAGTGGCTCTTTATGCATAACACATCGTCCATTTTATCGTAAAAATAGTCAAATGTAAATTTTATTACGACGGCATACTGATAAGTAGTAATTTTTCGGGACTTTTAGCGTAGCTAGTATACAAACCTGTCACACATTCCGATCGGTTTTGTTTTAACTTTAAAGTTGTAGTTAAATTAAATTTTCGTTTTTTTGTAGAAAGTAAAACACGAAATTACTTACAGTTTCGATCGGAATTGAATTCTGTAGCAACCCTGAAATTATCAAATTCTCTCTTTTAATGCAACATGGCATATCTTATTTCTTTAGATGTTTTCCATTTTTTTAAATGGTCGTTCAATAAATTATAAACGCAATTGTAGAATTTTGCTAAAATCTTTTTTCAAACCATAAAAAAGAAAATGATTTCGTTCCAGGGCCTTTAAAAGCTTTTAAATTTTTATGGAAAAGTTTAAGGAAAAGCTTAGAAAAAGCTTAATTAGTAAAGCATAGAAAGATGTAATAAAAAAAACTAATATCCAATTTACTTGCATGTACAAGTAATTACTTGTAGTGTATACGTATTATCAACGAAAAACCGAGGAAACAGCCGATTGGCTGAAAGTACAAAAATTGTGTGAATGTTAGTGAAAAAGTGTGAGTTTTTCGAACTTGCACTTGCATGTGGAAACGGAGGGTTAGAAGTCCTGTCAGATGATTAATCTAAATTAAATACGTAAAAAAATATAAATCTTAAAGCGAAATTGCTTTAAAGTAACTTTAAATCGTAAACAATTAAAAAGCTAAAGATATTATTAAAATGACTGACCATGAGTATTTTTTATTATTAGGTGTTAGTTTTTAATAAAACTACTAACTTTTATGTATATTAATATTATAGCTACTTAAGCGATCTTCCGCGTATCGAACAACCCGACTTTTTACCAACTGAGCAAGATATTCTACGTGCTCGTGTACCAACAACTGGTATATTGGAGTATCCATTCGATTTGGATGGCATTGTATTTCGGTATAAAATTTTTCTGCAAACTATAAAACAGGCTAAAAAAGTATAATATTGCTATGAATAAAAAGGAATAACTAGCAAAATGTTGAAATGTTTTATTTTTTATAAGTTTTTTCTTTTTTAAATGTAGTTAATATTGCTTTAATATGTGTGTGTGTCTATTTAGTTCAACTAATCGTTATTTGTTAAAAAATTTCAATATTTATACAAAAAATTTATCGATTTTCTTTTAAACTATTTCAATCCTAAAAACAACAGAATGGTAGATGTCGGTGGTCAGCGTTCAGAAAGAAGAAAATGGATTCATTGTTTTGAAAATGTAACATCAATCATATTTTTAGTGGCTCTTTCGGAATATGATCAAATTTTATTCGAATCTGATAATGAAGTATGTTTTAAAAATAAATTTTATCCAATATTCATTTTATTATTTAAAATTTCCTTTGAACCGATTTTTGCAGAATCGTATGGAAGAATCAAAAGCTTTATTTAGAACTATTATTACGTATCCATGGTTCCAAAATTCATCAGTAATCCTTTTCTTAAATAAGAAAGACTTGTTAGAAGAAAAAATTATGTATTCGCATTTGGTAGATTATTTTCCTGAATATGATGGTAAGTGATCTTAATTTAGTTTTTAATTATTTTAATATTAAGAATTAAGTTATTTTAAAGATAAATTTAATACCCTCCACCTTTAAACGAACAGTACTATAACGGCAAGCGTTATCAGTTAGTAAATTTAAATTTGTCTGCGAATCTGAACACAAATTTAAAAAAATATTCATCTATATTGAACTTTAAAACAATCAATGATATATTAATACATCATTTAATAAACTTATAACCAAATAACAGTTTACACAAGATATTTTTAAGAGAACTGACTCTAAAGTGGTAAGTTAATCGACAATTTACTGACATGTGTGTTGTTGTAGACACAACGTTCTCAAAGCTCCGAACAATAGCACATGGGACATAGCTTAATGCAAGTCAATTAATCAATCATTAAACATTTACGTAGCCCTAATGTACTCACCTACGTTGAGTGGAAAACTAATCAGAACTGCCAAAATCTTTCCCTAAGAACCACAATCGGCGGGGAACCTGGATTCTTCCTAGTCATGCTAACAAAACAAATTCTTCTAGGTTGTCATATTAGTAATCCTGACTTTAACCTTTAACAATTCGTATATGACAGCTTAAAACGATATTTAATAAATACCGAAAAGTACAGCACTTTGAAGCTACATTGAAGCAATATGAAACACAATTTAAATTACGTAGACAGGCCTACTTACTCCACCTAATCCATAAAATTTGATCACAAATGCAATACAAGTAGCCCAATTTCTTGGCCTAGATCTGCCTGTGGATTCAAAAATATATTGTTGGTTAGCTTGAAATGATAGAGCTTAAGCACACATATGGCGACATTTCCACTATTAGGTTACGAACATGCTATTCTATCCACAATATTCTACAATTCCAAAATGATAATTTACTACTTTTAAGCGGATTAAAATAAAAAATTTGGCCTTCAACAAAAAAAATTATGAAATCTCATATGCGGAAGTAAAAAACAATAACAATATATTAAAAAAAACTTGTGGTGGAGGGTAAAAAGCGTTAACAAATTCGATTAAGATTTTAACAATAGCGGTTTTCACCCTTCGTATTAAGTGTACAACTCTGCTTTTCTTAATTACTACAAAGCATGAGTGTCTTTTTCTTTAGTATTGTAAATTAATGAAGTTGCAGAGTGATGGAAAGAAACAGATATAATTTCTTCAGCTGATTAATTCTGGGTTGTTTAACAAACGTATTTACTACAGCTTTTTATTGGATTTTTAAATTTTGTTGTTGCAGTGTTGTAAATATGAGTACTTTAACTGAATTATTAAGATCCACAAGGTCTACAAAGGACTTAACTATCAAGTGTGAAAACCGCTAATATGAACAAAAAATATATTTTTTTTAATTTTACATCATAATTTTTTTACATATTTTTAATGTTTGATTTAAATTAATTTATTTTAACTATAATTTAACGATTTATTGTCAAATAACTTTTAAAGGTCCTAAATGCGATCATGCCGCTGCGAAACAATTTGTTTTAAAAAAATATTTAGCAGCAAATCCTGATCCAGAACGACAATGTTATTCTCATTTTACTACAGCCACAGGTTGTATCAAAACAAATTTAAATATATTTTTTATTTAAAGCTCAAGTTAACATGATTTATTTTTGTTTTTTTTATTGGTATCGTAACAATTGAATTCTTTTCATAAGTAAGCTATGTTATGTAATTCGCTAGATTAGTATTAATTATTGTATAATATCATTTACAAATAAGATTATGCACAAAAGATTATTGCTAGACTCTTAAATACGCTTTAAATGTCTTGTATTATTTTTTTTTTTTTTTGTAAAAATATTTAGGCCCACAAAGAGATGCCATTGCCGCCCGTGAATTTATATTACGTATGTTTGTGGATTTAAATCCAGATTCTGAGAAAATTATTTATTCTCATTTTACATGTGCTACAGGTAAGTTATATAAACTTAATTATGGAGCTTTTTAAATTTGCAGAACTTCTAAGACTGGATTTTTATTATGACTTTTTTCGCTTGGAGAACAGGCATGTCTTTAAATTTTGTAGGCGAATAATGTATAAGGATTATATATTCCGCATACATGTCTACACTTTTTTCTAACAAAATTTCTCAAAACAGAAAAGTCAAAATCAAAATCTAGTCTATGCATAATACTGATCAGATTAACAGTAGAGAAGTTATGTATGTAATAACACTTTAAGTTCCAAAAAATTTAAATAAATCTTTTGTTAAAAACATATATGAATGAAAGAGCCAGAGTTAGTGTATTATGTATGATATGTGATTTTGAAATAAAAAATTCTGTCTCAGACGGATTGGGAATACCATGTGAGTTCAAACCCAACAATTTTAATTTCTACTCCAAATTACCAAATTACCAAAACAAAAAGTCATGGTCAAATATTCGAGTTGTTAATACCAGGTATTCTTAAAAAATCTTTTAATTTTATCTTCATCTTTTCCATTTTTAAAGCTTGTTAAAATTTGTTTTCAGTAAAAAATGCTTTTCAGTTATCAACAATTTACATATGTAGTTGTTTTAATTTATTTTTGAAATTATTTCTAACTTTTCTTTCTGATTTTTTCTTCATTTTTTTACTTGTCAACTTCCTGTTCTGTCTCAACAGATACTGAAAACATCAAACTTGTATTTTGCGCTGTAAAAGATACTATTATGCAAAATGCACTTAAAGAATTTAATTTGGGTTAAGTATACTTATTGGCTGTTTGTTAAATGTGCAATTATCTTTTTCCCCCTAATACTCCTTTCTACATACTTACCAGTCTTATTTGGAATTTTTTATGGACTATACGAAAAGTAAAAATAAAGAAAATTGCAAAAAAGTTCACTTTACAGAAAAAAAAAATAGAAAATAAATTATGTATTTAATATAGTTATTTTTTATTTTAATCATAATATTATTTCTTATGTCTTTTGAAACTTATAAATAAATTGCTGAAATTATTTCGTCTGTGTGTGTTTTTATTTAAACTTAAAATATAACTAGCTTTTGCCCACGGTTTCGTTCGCACGGAAAACCCTCTTAAGGAAATACCTAATGGTTAAAACTATTTATCTGTTTGTTTATTCAAATATCTACTTTCATAAGTTTTAAGGAGAGTAATTAAAAAAAAAATGATTTTTTTCTGTTATGTTTTTTGGAATCTGTTTATTTTGTACTTAAATTAGTACGTTGTACACCATGTTATACGCTTTCCCCTTAGGTGCTTATACCACCTGGTTGCTAGGTCGTGGCCACGTAAAACTGGCCGTGTGAGAAGCAATCCCCTTTTAGATCAATTCCTGCTGTTTTTTTTAAAACTCTAGTTGTGTGAGACTGTAGACCAGCTGGGTTAAGTTTATTAAGAAACTCCACAGGATAGTGTACAGCCTCATTGGTATGCACTTCAGTATCTATAGATTTGTATCCGTATTCTGCTCCTTCAAAAGACTATAACAAAATATCAAAAACGGCTTGCCTGGTCGTTTGTAGGTGTGAGAATTGTGTATGTTGTGTAGATCTGGATTTATTCGAGTCGTCAAGTGGTAACAAAACCATGGCAAGATTTATTTGCCATCGTGTTTTCATTTCAAACTATAAGTTTGCAATAACGCGTTACTTTGGACGCATTACTCTGTTTTAAAATGTTGCGGATCGGAGTTCCTACATTATTAAGGTTTATCGTTAGCTTTAATGCACCGTGAGCTGTCTTTCCTACGGCGTTGCCACGATTCCTAACGATGTCGATATTGTGCCATCGATTTTTCGATAGCTTTTAGAGAAACTCGGCTAGAAACCAAAAAAAAGTTTTTTTTTTCGAAAAAATTATCGTTTTAAGTGTACAATTTTACCATAGATAGGATACATTTAAAAAATTTGAAATCGGCGAATTTTTTTTAACCAACCCTACTAAAAGACGCGTAAAAAATACATTTTTCGACAAAAACTCGAAACTCGAGGTCCAAAACCTCAAAAAAACATGTTTTTGGAAAAACTGCTATCGCCCTCGTTTAAAGCGTACAATGTTACCTTGGAAAGGTAATATTAAAAAAAAAAATTAATCAGCCGATTTTTTATAACCTACTAAAAAACCTTAAAAAAATGTCAAAGACTCTTCCCGTAAATAAACGCGGCGAAATGAGATTATGTATTAGTGATAAAACTTTTTACAATTTTTGAAAATATCAAAAAATACCACCTCATAGCCGTGTGGTGCATAAAAAAACATAAAAAATATGCCGTCACTTTTCCCCTATCGTGAAAAAGATTTCGCACCGAAAGCGTTTAAGTTTTGTTTTTATTTATTTTCATCACTAAGAGCCACTTTTTGGGTTTGAGATTAAAGTTAATTTAATTCTATAATTAGCTAATCTGAGAATTAAGTTAATCTAGCATCAATTGAATTTGATAGTTTTAGATTTTGGCTTAAACCATGTAGTGTTACCATACTGAGAACAAATAGTGACAACATTTTTTTTCAAATGTCAACTTTTTTTCAAAGCAAGATTGATGTTTCAAAGATGAAGAAGAAAATATGCGAATTTAATATCGTTCACAAGGTAGAAATTTTTAACTTTTAAAGAAAAAATATAGAAAGGAAAACTATATAAAAGTGCTTTTGCAACAATTGTTTATGTTAAACATGTGTATGTTGACAGTTTAAGTTATGGTTTAAACCACCACCATCGGCCGCTTAAACTAGCAAAAAAAAGTTAAAAAAAATACAACTCAAAAAGTAAATACGGAGATTAAAGTTAATTAAATCGCTTATCTCTAACCCAAAAAGTGGCTCTAAATAAGTTACTCTTATTTTTTCTTCTAGTTATTTTTTGTTTAAATTCCTATATAATCTTTAACAATAAACCATTTTTTTGAAAAATCAAATGTGTTTTTAATTTTCAAAAATCAAATGCAGACATAATAGGTGCGATCCCGTAATTTTTGGGTAAAGTTCGGTAAAATGAGAGTAAACAAAAATTTCTCTCACTAATAGACAAAAATGTACAAAAGTACGGGAGCAATAAAAACCAAATTTCTAACCCAAAAGCAAACGTTGCTATGAAAACGTTTAAAAAAATACATAAATGGCACATTAGAATGTACAAAAGAAAAAATTTAGCATGTACCTACATTTTTTAAGATTTTCTTTTGTTTATTTTATTAATATTTTTTATTTTAATTCGTTTGGTAATACTTTTTTGTTGTTTTTTATTGTTTATTTTTTGTCACAGCTGATTGTTTAACAATTTTCGCAATCAGCCCAAAGAAAAAGTATGGGCTACTTCGTGCGAGAAGAAGAAGAATATTTTTCTCTTGAAAGCTCTCTCTATTAAGGGCCGTTACACACTATCCCACAAAGTCTTACGTATTTTTCAAAAATGCTTCCCTGATCTAATTATTCGTTGAACATTTTCAAAAAACAATAACAACTTATTATGACAGGGTTGCATTTTCGTAAATTACTAAAGACTTTGTGGGATAGTGTATAACGGCCTTTACCAAACTTTAAGTACGGGATCACACCTGTTATGAATTTTTAGGAATCGCTTACGGTGCGGAACATTTTTTTTACCGAATCAACCTAAAAAACTTTTTTTAATTTTCAGAACAGTATTCCCCACATGGTACTGGAGTGGTATTTTGCACTCAAAAAAAGTTATAACCCTACTATCGGGCCTGTTCTGAAAATCACACGTGTGATTTTGTGGTCTTCTGAAGGTCATACCATTTTTGTGATTCTCGATGTGCTGTCGGCAATTTACGATCACACCAAAACACACAAAAACGGGACACTAAAATATCAAACGTGCGATTTTAGTAGGCACATGTGATTTGAAATCACGTGATATGAGTAAAAGTGATTCGCAGAACAGGCCTGTATGTATGTTTAGAAGCAGTACTAAAAATCAGTTCAATTTGTTGCCTTATTTGTCAGAAGTTCAAATATTCGAGGTATTTTTAAAAAGAGAACAATTTGATTGAAATTTTATTTCATTTTATACCATGTTCGCTCGACAGAGGTTTTCGTAATTCACTCTCTCATTCGTAATCCACAGCCGAATTATGATCCAAATTACATAATTCGTCATACAAAATTTTGAGAGCGGATTATCTCATTTGTACGTAATTAAATTTTGATATGTACATACATATGTATGTATTTCTTTGAAGTAATATTTTTTACTTACTTTTTCTTTCCAATCTTAATACAAGTAACCGCAAACAAACAATTGAATTTAGCAATAAACAAATTAATAAAAAAAAGAAGAAGAACTGTCAAAACCGATTAGGAAAATGCCGTGCAAACATGTTAATTCAAATAAGTATTAAAAACAGAGAGCGAAGTAATCCAAAGCACCGTGCGAACATGGCATTAAATACTTTAGAAGATAAATTAGATTGAAAAGTACCAAAATTACCCGTTTAAATTTTTAAAAGTACAATTATAAAAAAGTATAAAATACGCGTCAGCGTTCATATGCTTATTTAATTTTGATTCCATCGTTAGTCGTTTTTATTCTTTTGCAATCGAATTTCGAAAAATTCCTTTTAGTGGATCTGTTGATGAAAAGAGTTACCTGTGTACCGATGAGACAGTGAGTGAGTCGGGTCTTGTTTTTTATATATGTGTAAAGAAGATTTTTAAATTTTATTTTTTAAAGGGAAGGTGAGGTTGAATAGGTAGTCTACACGAGGAAGGCGCACACCATGGGTCCTATGTTATCTGGCTGCTAGTGTTCCCACGCAGCCACCCGGTCGATTCAATACAGGAGTGCATCCTGTTTAAATTAATATCAGAAAGACAAGTATTGTCCCCAAGGGCTCTTCGACCAAACTTTTCAAGTCTTAGATTTTCGAATGCCGGACAATTACAGAGGAGATGTTCCGTTGACTCCTCCTCGTCACCGCAACTTCTACAGAAGTCATTATAAGGAAGCCCCAGCATCTGGGCGTGCCTCCAAATGGGCCAGTGGCCAGTTATAACCGCAATTAGGTTCCTTAGGTGATGTCTGGTCAGCTGCAATGCCCGCCATGTCCTTTTTTCATCTATAATGGGCCAGATTTTCCTGGTTTCCCCACAGATAGTTTCATTTGACTGGCAATAAGGTGAAACTTGTGCGCTATAAGTTGCTTACACCCTAGGAGCAACACACCTACATTATATTATGAACCGTCTCGGTTCAAGGTGGTACCTGCATATGCCAACCTGCAGTTTCCCTGCATGTCCCCGTGTCCGGGGACTCAATTAAGGGTGACCAGTGAATGTTTGGCTATCTCCTTCAGAGACATTCGGCATTCTCGGACAATTCTCGTGGTGATGAACACATTCTCCAGGGATTTTATCGCCGCTTTGCTATTAGTAATAATGTGAATACCCCTTCCAGTTATTTCACCGCATCCGGTCTCGCGGCTGTGTGGATTGCCATTATCTCGGCCTGGATGACACTTTAGTGGTCCGGCAGCCTTATAGAAATGCTCCAGTTTAGCTGCTTTGAGTATATGCCAGAACCGACAGCATACAGTGTTTTAGATCCGTTCGTGAATATTCAAATCGCATTCGCGGGAATTTGTAAGTCATCAGAGTGGATTTTATTAAAAATGCTTACCCTGAAGTCAGGATCAAAGATAGGCTTGAGTGTGACATAATCAACATCCATGTGCCAATTTATTTAGTTCAGAATAGTAGCATGTTCGATATTGTAATCCCTCCATGATCCAGTGGCCCTTAGTCTTACCGCCGCGCTCGCAGCTAGCGTTTTCGCTAAAATGTCTGGTGGTAACTATTTCAAAATCGTAAACAATGCCTTAGAGGGGCTTGTTCTAATGGCACCTGTGTAAAAAGTTGTCAAAAGCCTAAGTACAAGTTGGTATGGACAGGTGCATAACAGTGCTTAAACGGGGTCGCAGCCCTACCTCTGCAGCAGTTGCTTCGGCCTCAAAAGTACCAACTTTTGATAAAATAAACTCTCAAAATCGTTTTGCAATTCTGGAGGATGAATCCTCTGAAGCACCAAACGTAATAAAATCGTCTAAGCCACCCCCGATTTATCTTAGGGAGCAAAACTCAAGTGAGTTAATAAAGAGCGTGATCTCGGTAATAGGTGAAAACTCGTTTACGTAGATGCAATCAATCGTGGTAATATAAATGAAACAAAATCATGAGAATGATTTTCGTAAAATAATTAACAAATTCGAAGCCCTAAGATGTCTTTTTTTTTTTTAAATTTCCTAAGCTAATCCCGCGAAGCTCTTCGCTCGTCTGCAGGAAAGAAACCAGAGTCTCTGGCGGGAATCGAAGCCGCAACCCCGGCGCTGGTAGTCTAGCTCGCTACCATCTTGCCTACCGGGGTCTAAAACTGACCCCAACGTAAAAAAAAATGTAGCAACAGTGGCGGTAATCACACTGCCAATTTTAGAGGATGCACTGTATATACTATCGTCAAGCAGTCGGTTGGACCGAAAACTAATCCCACTCAAATGCAGGTAACAAATCAAGTAACTACTAATGACACTCATGCTCCGCAGCCTAGTAATAACAGAACATCTTACGCTAACGTCCTAAAATCAAACCATGTGCCAATGCAAGGTGCTGATGAAACTCCTGTTTCTAATTTAAGTCGTCTAGAAAAAACTATGGAAACGTTAGTGCAAACAGTAAATAATTTTACTAACACAATAGGTAATATGATGCAGGAAATTCTTAGAATGCAATCGATGTTATTGCAAGCTGTACTTAACAAGCCATGAACTGTTTAAACATTTGTTTTTGGAACGCAAACGGCATCCGCCAACATAAAAACGAATTAGAATACATTCTTAAAAATAAACAAATTGATGTCATGATGGTTTTTGAAACTCATTTGACCTCAAGAAGTACGTTTAAAATCAATGGTTATACACTATATAATACCAAGGACCTTCGAGATAGAACTTGCGGAGGTTCTGCCATTTTGATAAAAACCCGAGTCAAACACTACCTCATGGGTGATCATCGTGAAGATTATCTCCAAGCCACGAACATTTGCGTTGAGGAATTAAATAGAAACCTAGTAATTTCATCGTTATACTCCCCGCCTAGATCTTCAATATCAGAAAGCCAATATTATAAATATTTTAAATCATTAGGACCGTGTTTCCTAGCCGCTGGCGATTATAACGCTAAACATACCTTCTGGGGATCACGACTTATAACACCAAAAGGTCGTGTTTTATTTAACACAATTTCTAAAATGGATTTAAATGTGGTCGCGAGCAGACAACCAACTTATTGGCCTACTGATCATCAAAAAATTTCAGAACATCCCCATAGAAACGATTCATGTTGAAGCTTCCTAAGAATTATCTTCCGACCACACATCTACAATTGCAACTATAATGAACCCCAATAGAATTGTATCTCCAACTGGTAACTTAGCGATGAAGAAAGGGTTATTTGTGATTTAAACTCCAAGAAGGCTCCTGGTTTTGATAAGATCAGCAACAAAATGCTTTTGGAGCTACCCAGCATAGCAAATCTTTAATCCTATTTTACGCCTTGAATACTATCCTCAAAAGTGGAAGGTTTCCTTAGTCACCATGATACCTAAACCTGGAAAGGATCACACAAAAGTTGAGTCATATAGGCCTATAGGCTTACTTTCTAATATATCAAAGCTGTTTGAGAAGCTGTTAGCGTCAAAATTGACCCCAATTTTAAATGAAAATAGATGTATTCCTAACCACCCATTCGGCTTTAGAAGAGAACATAACACAATTGAACAAACTCATCGTATAGTAAATGCAATAAGAAAAAACTTTGAAGAAAGAAAATATTGTTCCGCTCTGCTCTCTTCATCGATGTTTCTCAAGCTTTTGATAAAGTCTGGCATGAAGGCTTGTTACATAAATTGAAGCTTAACTTACCAGTAAACACGCACAAGCTGTTAGAAAGCTTCTTAGTCGGTCGAACGTTCATTACTAAAGAAGGGGATTATTTAAGCTCTCCTCAGCTTATTGAAGCTGGAGTCCCTCAGAGAAGCATCCTGGGCCCACTTTTATACTTAATATATACCTCGGATATGCCAACAAACAACTACACCCAAACTTCAACATTTGCGGATGATACAGAAGCATCTCGATACCTACAGGATCATGTATTTCACCTCGAACTATGGTTAAAGCAATTGAGAATAAAGGTCAATGAGCAAAAATACGTACATATAACATTCACCTTGCGTCGGGAATCATGCCCCCCTATTAAAATCAATAATCAAATAATACCTCAAAATTCGCATGTAAAATACCTCGGCATTCATCTAGACCGCCGTTTAACGTGGAAAATCCATATAGAGGCAAAATTAACTCAAATGAAACTAAAAGCCATCCAAATTTATTGGCTTATTGGAAGAAACTCTGTCCTTAGTCTCGACTGCAAACTTCTACTTTACAACTCCATCTTAAAGCCAATCTGGTGCTATCGTATTCCGTTATGGGGCACTGCATCGGCCTCTAATATCGAAACAATTCAAAGGCGCCAAAATAAACTTTTTCGAATAATTACAGCTGGATCTCAATGTTCCATTAGTTAAAACTGTGATAACGAAATATGCAGTAAAATACTTAAAAAGGCTCGAATTGCACCCGAATCCACTAGCTCGAAATATTTTAAGTGATAGCGACCACACTCGCTTAAGAAGAAGAGACACTGCAGCACTTATCCAATTAGATGAGCGATAAACACCTAGATATGTTAACAGAACCCGTGATGAAGAAAATTTTTGTCTGGCACTGGCAGGACATAAAATAAAGTATAAGGTTAAGATTTGATTAATTATTGTTAGTTCATATTTAATATATGAAGATTCAATAAATAAATAATGAAAAAAAAAATTAACTTTAATGAGACTGTTAAGGCCATGCCAGATAAAACTTTTGCTTCGCGTTGCGTTAGAGATTCGCTTTGACATCCAAGATTAAATATTCATACTTATAGGAAACATGTCACATAAAGTACTCTTAACGCATAGCGAAGCAACTCTCATCTTTTTGCGCGCTTTGACAGTCTGCTAGTATAATACTCTTAGGTCTGTTTTTATGCGGGTTTTTTTATGCGGATTTGAATTTATGCGGTTTTCAATTCGATTTTTTTTACATATTTTTTTTTTTATTCAATTTTTATATTTTTTTTTGTCGTATTAAACATTTTTAAACGTTGGCATCACTTATGAATAGTAGTTTTCAAAATTTAATGAAGAATTATTTTGAAAAAACTGCCGAAACCCTTCCAAATAAAGATTGTATGAATGTTCCGATTTTACCAACTGCTAATGTGTATGTTATCTTATCTAGCGACGAGGATTTGATTGGGTCCTCTAGCGATGAAAGTGATTTTGCACCAATTAAAAAGCGGATTAAAACGCTGCCAAGTAGTGATTCCGATAACATGTAATGTTTTACTTTTAAATATTAAATATTAATTTAAGTTTTATAAATATTTTTTTTTTGTTTCTTTTTCATTACTAATTTAGGTATTAATTTAAATGTATGCATTTAACTATTTGTTAACTTTCATAAAAACTGGTTTATATTGTAGTTTTTCTCTTATGTATTTTTTATAATAATTAAATGAATTGTTTTTGGTTAATTTTTTTATATAATGACTTTTTTTATGCGGTTTTGGTCTAATTTTTACTCCCAGATTTGAAGTTATGCTGTTTTTTAACTTTTCGGAACAAATCATCCGTTTTGTGTGAAAATGGAGCCTTTTTTATGCGGATTTTATTTATGCGGTTTTTTTGGGTATACTCTGTACAAATTGTGAATTGGTGCACACACAGTTTTGTTTAATAGTAGTTTACTCCAGTTGAAAGAAGAGGAATTGTTTGCACTGCTTGCAAGTCCACCATTAACATTTGAATATCACCTCTTAAACAACGTTCCAGACGAAATTTTTAAAATTCTTAACTGTTTAACAACTGCAGATATTAAGACAAGAGTTTGACGCAGTTTTCATTACTGCGTGAATATAATTTATCAATATTTACAGAATTGAGACAAAGTATTGAAATAATAAGTTGTTGCAGTAATAGAACACAAAAATAGCAATCGTTTGATATGAAAAAGTCAAAACCGCATTTCTTTAAGTTACGAGGTTGAGGAAACAACAAACCTTTATAAACCCAGGCAAAGGCGTAAAATGGCGCTTTCTTGTTGTTGTATTTCTTGAATTCTCGAATTACAGCACCTTGTTTGGCATTATTTTTTACAACCGTGTGGAAGTTTTATCCGAGGGATATTAAAAAGTACTTTTAATTTTTGGTTGCTTAAGTGCATTAATATAAACATTGATTTGCTATAGACAACACCCTTTTAACTTTAGCTATGACTATAGATTACATTTTGATCGTTAAAAGTTGATAACACTGGTCCGCCGTAAAAAGTGTTTTAAATAAATTCAAGTTCGTTCTTAGTTTTTTTTCTATCACGTCTAGTTTTTTTTTTTGGGCTGGACAATTATTTCGCTGGAAACAAGAAGGTTATGTTAATATATTTCAATTTAACTTCCTAATAAGAAAATTTATAAAATCTGCTTAAAACGTTGTAAAATTTTTTATTGCGGAAACAAATTTAATTTCCACAAAAAACAATTTTTTCTTATTACTTAATTAATGATATTAAAAAACCGCTAGATTTCCCGCTAACCGCCAAAACGGAAATTTTACCCCGATGGACACGTAAAAAACGCTAGAATCGCGGTAAACCCGTCAAATTGGCAACAGTGGTGGATACCTATTTCAAGTTGTTAACTCCATATAATGGTGTCTAGAGTAGTGATCAGAATGCCACAACAGTAGTCCTTAGTACGAATTGAGTGAAAGTGCTAACTATTTCGCCTGTCCCTAGTGGCGATTGCCCTTTTTTATACCACTGCACAGTGCAAAATTTCTTGAGTTTAGCGGAACTTAATTATTTAAACCATGTAAACCAGTTCTATTTGTAATTTTTTTAAATTTTTAATAAAAATTAATGTGTTTTTTTTAAGTCTTTGAGTTGCATTTTTTTTTATAGAAATTATGCTAAATTTCGACTGGATTCCCACCACCTTTTTTGTATTTTACAAACTAGCGCACGAACAGGTGCCTTTAAACTGTACAGAGCGTCAGATGTTAGCACTGGTAAGCCTATTTTTTCCAAAACAAAACCAATGATGGCTTCCGATGTCGGTTCTTCCTTCCACTTTTAGAAAATACAGTTATATGAAATTTGCAAAGTCATTCTGGAAAAAGTTTAATTTAAAAGAAGATCGCAAAATATCGCAGAAGATATTTTGTGTTCCCAATAGAGGAGAAACATACCTTTAAAATGTTGTGGGTTTTAAGATGGTATTATGCGGTATCACCTTTTAAAGTCTCCAACGAAGTTAAAAAACTAAATTTACTTACTTCTTAAAAATCACTTTTTTAACGAACAAATCACACACGAGAACGAAACGATTTTGCAATTATTTAAATGCCAATAATTGACAATTTTCTCATAAAATAAATTATGTAAAAACCATGGCCTACTGCACTGCCGTTTGTATGTACCACTCTATTAACTGAAACAAATCGAAAATCTTTCTGTATGCAAAAAGTATAATTGAATAAAAAATGCAACTTTCAGGTGTATTTTGGAGTTGTTTCGCAGGGTAAATCCCCAAACCGAGTATGAGGTTTTTGAGGTGGGATATTAAGCAACCGCAATAATGAGTAATCTTATGCATTTTATGTATTTAAAAAATTTAATAAAGTTCCGCTAAACTTCCTGAATTTCGCACTGTGCACTGATTTAAAAAATTGTGTATGAATGTGTGTGTGTGTGTGTGGTTTTTTCGTTAAAGATGATTAGAAAAATTACTAAAATTAATTTATAAAAAAATATGTTTTAGTCCAATTCCTGAAACTTAAACTGGAGTGAAATTAATAGAATTTCGACGTTTTAAGGGGAAGACCCTATACGAGAAAAAGTTGTCAACCCTTAAAGCAACAAAACGTGTTTTAACAGTGTTAAAAGTGTTCTTATAAAATAATAAAATTTATTAATAAATACTTTGTTTTAAATAATAAAACTTTATAAATAAACAAACCAAAGGTTAAGCCATTCAAAAAAACATAAAATTATGTGAAAATTAAATCAAAGAAGAGACTGACAAGTGTATGAAAAGCCTTCACTCTCAATGTTCTAGTTTGGGTAAAAGAGAATTTAAGAGACTTTTAAACAATGAAAATTAACTTTTTAAATGTCAATTTTGTAAAGAAAGAGGTGAAGATATTAAGAAGAATTAAGCACTATTAAAAGAGAATTAAAAAAACTCGAAAAACTTGAAGAATTAGATCAGCTGTCTGAGTCTATCCAATTTATGTCAGCTAAATTTGATGAAGAGTTTAAAGATGTTGCAGAAAACAAAAAGAAAATAAACGAAATTGAAAAGGAAAACTAAAAACCGAAATTAAAGCGTTAAAATCGTCTGTAAAAATTTTAAACGAACATCGCATCAAAAATGATTGTATTATTACTGGATTAAAAGTGGGAGAAAATATTCGTGCTTTAGAAGCTGTGGTCAACATTTCTAATGATATTGAGGTTCCGATGATGCGTATTTTTTAAAAAATAAAAACAATGATAAGAAAACTATGGTAGTCAAGTTTGCTTTAAAGGTCCAAAAAGACAAATTTATGACATCAAGGTCAAAACTTAAAGATAAAGAAGAGACAAAAAAGGTTTTTATTAACCATTTTAACAGCAAAGAAACCATTAATCTTTTTAATCACGCAAAGTCCTTCAAATCTATTGGATATCAATATATTTTTATTAAAAATGGGAAAGTTTTTTGCAAAAAAACTGAAATTTCTAGCAATTAATACAAAATGAGGATGAAGTTGATGAAATATTATTAAATGCAACAACAAACAAACATTGGAAGAGAATATCTCTAATTCATTCTGGACAAGTTAAAGCCGTGGATTCTAGTGATGCTGATGGAGAAGATGGTGCTTCATATATTCAGCGTTACCGTTGAAAATTTTCAATCTTTCACACAATTTGATCAAGGGCGAAGTCTATGTAAATAAAAACTTCTTTCCAAATTAGACTCTTTGTGTCCATAAACTATTTAATTTATTTGGTATTTACATTAAATTTGCCCCAAAAATATTTTACTGTTAATTAAATTCTTTTTTAATCGGTTCACATTTGCCCAAAGCTCTCATCTATAAATAGCTTTAACTTACTTTAAAATGTTAACATTAATAAATAATTTATAATTTAGTTACCGTCCCTAAAATCTCTTTAAGACAAAAGATCTTAATATCTAGTTTATATTTGGTTCCAAAAAGGGTAAAATCTCGAAAATTCTTCTTTAAATACTATTGTGTTTGGGATTTACCGATTATAATTTTAGGATTATTTTTATTAATTGGAACTGTTATTAAATTGTGGAATATTTTGTTTTCAAATTAACAATTTTTGATTTTTTTGGGGCATATTTTTAACAATTTTTGGGCCATATTTTCAAGTATTTACTGCATAGTTAATGCGAATAAAGTGCATATTTCTGGGGGTCTACTCTCTAATGCGATGCGAAAACAATTTCGATGCGAAAGCGAAATGCCAACTTGGTACTCTCTATCACTTTCGCAAAATGTTCTAAAAAGTAAGCAATAGTGGCAATAAAAATAAAAGATGGCGCGGATTTACAGTGATGAAATGCCAAACTGTGTAAAAATATTTGAAATTGAAAAATTTAATAAAATAAAGAAAAAAAATTAAAAGATGCGAAAGGCACATGCGCAAACGTATTAAAGAGTACCAATCGCTAGATTTCCTACAATTTTCTTTAGCATCGCAATAGAGAGTAGCCCCCTGGTTTCCATGATAAGTAATATAATATTGCCAGTATAAAAAATATTTGGTTCAAAAAAGGGCAAAAGGGGCACAAAAAACTACAAAATGATACAAAAGGGGATTTAAAACTAAGGGGCCAAAAAAGTGGCACTGCAGTCAAAAAGAGGCAAAAATGCGACTTTAGTCACATAACGGTAACGCTGCATATATGTCGCCTTTATAAAACCAAAGTTTTAAAATATGTTTTGTAATTATACTTGCTTTTATAATTTTATAATTAGTGAATGATAGTAAACAAATATTTTAATAATTATTCAAACTTTAAAAAGTACATTAATTGTTTAAACGATGAATTTTTAAATATCCTCAGTATAAACATAAGAAGCGTTTCATCTGTTGAAAAATTTAACAAATTTAAATCAGTTTTGTCTCAATTACCAAAATTGCCGGATTTAATAGCAATTCAAGAAACATAGTTTGAAAAAGATATTACTCAAATATATGAAATATCTGGTTTTGCAAATGTACATTGTTGTAGAGAAGATGGGTATGGTGGTACATTTTTATATATAAATAAGAATATTAATTACAGTCTTAATATTTGTAAAAGTGAAAATATTGTTGAAAATTTTTCTATTACTTTACATAACACAATGGTTGAATTTAATTGCCTGTTTGTACAACGCAAGCGCTAAAGTGACTCGCGTTCTACTGAATGTAGTAAGGTATATTTGTAAAGGTTTAGATGACGATTTTACTGGAGTTGCAGGGATGTTTTTTGATTTTTCAAAGGCATTTGATCTTATCGATCATAAAATAATGCTGCAAAAGTTAGGATTTTATGGAATTAAAGGGCGAGCATTATAATTGTTTAAAAATTAGTTCAGTAACAGGCAACAGTTTGTTCAAATTGGACAGCACAAAAGTTCTGTAGATAACGGCGTGCCGCAAGGAAGTGGGCTTGGTCCTTTATTATTCTCCATTTACATAAATGCTTTGAAAAACTTAAATCTAACCGGTCAATTATTCATTATTTGCAGATGATATATGCTTGTTTTACCCTTTTAAGTATGATTTAGTTCTGAAAACAAACATTGAAAGGGACACTGCTTTATTGGTGGAATTTGCTCGCTTAAATCTGAAAAAACAACAACTTTTCTGTATGGGTTGATGGAACGTCAATTGGTGAAACTTATTCGATTAAATACTGACGCATTACGCTGAAGAGTAATCTGTGCTGGGGTTTACATATTAATGGGGTGAAGAATAAAATGGCTCTGGCCATTGGTATATTATATAAGTTCAAAAATAAACTAAGTGAAAAATTAAAATTAATGATTTATAATGAATGGTCTGATACAATCACATCTCAATTACTTGACCAGTGTCTATGCATTTAATAAAAATAATATAGTTCAAAAATCACTACAACGTTTGCAAAATAAGGCATTAAAAGTGTATACAATTTACCAAGAAATTTTTAAACAGTTTCATTATTCAAAAATGTAAGCAAAACTGTATTACCAATTTATGGTTTATATGAATACCAGGTTTTATTGTATGTTTATAAGAGTATACATGAAGCAGGTGAACATATAATTCCTTTTTTGCAAAACCAGTCATATTTTTATACGAGAAATATATCAAACCACGGTGCAGATTGGAAAGAACTTAGCAACGTATAGATTATATAGGTGGTAATCTTTATAATAACTTACCTGCTAATTTGAAGTCTATTGAGCGAATATCAAATTTTAAAAGAGAATGCAAAGAATACTTCTATAGTTAAATGGAAACGCTTCTTTTGTAATTTTTGTAAATATGTATGTACATATGTAACTATAATTTAATTGTATAATTATAAGAAGATTCAATAACTTTTTATATTGTACAGCTAAGAAAATGTTTGCTAACTTGCCTCAAAAATGCCTTTATGGCGCTGAGGCCAAAATTTAATTTTAAAATGTAAATATTTTGTACAATTATAATGTTAATAAATAAATATACATATTTTTGAGGAAAATAAAAAAAACTTTGGCTTCATACAACTGTTTGAGTTACCACCAACAACATTTATTTACGATTAATTTAATTCAAAACTTTAATTTACGATTTTAACATGTTTTTTTTTATTTTTTTTTTTTCATTTAGATACGGAAAATATAAGATTTGTGTTTGCAGCTGTTAAGGATACGATTCTCCAATCAAATCTAAAGGAATATAATTTGGTCTAAACAGGTTTTAGGCAACAAAAGAACTAATTTTGTGATTTTATTAATTATGAATGAATTCCTTCTTTTTTCACTTACAAAAAAGAAAATAAGTCAAAAGAAATTTATTAAGGAATATAATAAAAAGTAAAAATATTTAATACAGAAAGTTTTCATTAAAAAAAATACATCAAAACCGAAAAAAATATTAAATATGATAAAGGAAAAATGAAAAAATATACTAATTTAATAATTAATAAATAAATAAAAAAAACCAACCATTTTATAACGCTAATTATAACAAATTATATACTTTATATATATAAAAAAAAGGAAAAAATTTAAATAAAAGATATTTAAATAAAAATAAAAAAAAATGAAAATAATTGGGTCAAACTGCAAGTTAAACAAAAATCGAAGTGTAAATTAAAAACCAATATGGGGTTTTTAATAAAAAAAGTAAAACAAAAAACAACATCTTACGAAAAAGAAAAAAACAAATTGAAAAAACCCCGATTACAAATTTTTTTTATAAACCACATTTTTATGAAGATCTAAATGGGTGGTACTACTATATGACTAATTATAATAATATATATATATTTATATATAAAATTTAATTTAAAATAGACACAAAAACAACAACAAAACACGCATACACACAAAAACACAAAAACAACATTTATTTGTAAATGTATAACTAATTTAATAAAAAAAAAATAAATAAATTATAAAAAATTACAAAAAAATAAAACCCTACCACATACATTTAATGTAAAATTTTATTAAAAAAAATAAATTTATAAACAACAACAACAACAAAAAGTCCCTTTCATACAACCAAATTAAAACTAAAAACTAAATTTAATTTTTAAATAATACAAAATTCCCTTAAACAAAATAATGAAAAATAAAAGTATATAAATTGAAACAAAAAACTATCTCCTTTAATTTTTAAGTTTAAACTAAAAAATAAAATTGAATAAAAGAAAAACTTTAACAAGCAAAATTCCCAAATAAACATCTGACAAAAAAACACAGCGTTTTAAAGCGCTACTTTTTTTGAGTATGTGTTTGTTAGTTATCTAAAAAGTAACAAAAAAAAAATAAGAATTGTAAATCCAAAACTTTCTAACATTATCTACTCTTTATATTATATACAACATACATACTTGGATTAATATTTTAAAAACCAGTAGAAAAATATCCTTTTATTTTAATTTTTTTTTTTTACCCAAAACAATTATTAAAAATCTCAAAAATTTTACTTTTTAAGATATAAAAACAACTTTATTTTAATTTTTATTTTGACAACTAAAAATCGTCACAAAATTAAGCAGCCATATTTACAAAACCATCTGCTAACTTAGAATGGTGAAAGGTGTTGGCACGCAGAACATAAGATAAGGGTATCCACACCCTTCGCATACAAAAGTCATGTCTATACACTTAAGCAAAAAATGCATAGTGAAAAACCAGTCTAACGATAAGCGTGGTTGAAATTTAAAGTCAAAATAATTACCTACCTAATAGTTTTTTCTTCTCTGGCATAAAGTTCGCCTTTGTTCTGCCTTTTGTCCTTATGTCCGCATAACGTGTTCTTTTCTAATAATGTTGCCCAACAGAACCAAAAATATGTTACAGATTTTATCAAAGGCTGAAAAATGCAGCATTTTTAAAACAGCCGTTCCTAATCTAGTTTTTGAAAAAAAAACAAAATATTCTTTAGAATTTTGTTTGCGTTTTTTTCTTTTTTTTAACTTACAGTTGAATTGTTTAAAACCTCCATTAAACAAAATTTCATAAATGGCAGTGTTTTTTTGTTCTTCTGTAATCGGTAAAAATGTAACATACTTATGTATTATGCGTGTGTGACAAAATATGTTGTTAACATTTTGTGTCAAAAAAGAAATCGCAATAAGACTTAGAATACGGATTTTATTTAAAGTTTTCAAACGATTTTGTAGAAAATTTTATAAAAACAAGGGGTATGGCTGACTTCATAAACGCAGTAATACAAAGCATCACTTAGAACCAATGCGTTGACAAAATCATCACAAATAAAAACGATGCTCAAATTTCGCAACCGCTGTGCAGTAAATAGGATTACCGTGCAATAATGACCTCAAGGTATTGTCTAGAAAAAAAAGTTATGGAGTTTATGAAGCTATTTCTTTTAGTGATGCATTGCAATACTGCGTTACTAAAATCAGCCTTTACCTTCATATTAATCTATATTCTACTCAGATTTCCCACTAGGATGACTATAAACAATTTATTGAAAAGTCGGCAGACTATTTGTTACAATTATAACCAAGGTTAACTTTTGCTGAGCATCTCAAACCCTTTCCCTAGCCAAAAACAATAAAAAATTATCAAAAAAGTCCTGTGGGCAAATTACGGTATTCGATATCGATCGAAATTACAATACAATTCAAATGGAAATTTCGATCGATATCGAATACCATAATTTGCCCCCAGATCTTAAATAAACACTCAGAACTGTATGCATATGTATATTTGGCGCATCGAGTATAAACCATAAGAACCTCATCACTCAACACAATGTTTTTTTGAAATATGTATGTTAAAATTTTTAAATTTAAAAAAGATAACATCGTTTTCAGTATCTTGAAAAATTGTTCTTTAATGCATTTTCTTCTTATTTCCTGTCGTCATCCTTTTAAATTTTAATTCAGAAGCCATGATATAACAACTCTGCTTTTTCTTAATACGATTTTATTCTACAAAGCGTGAGTGTCATTTTCGTATGTATTGTAAATTAATGGATTTGCTGAGTGAGTGGGAGAAAGAACCACATAGAGTTTCGTCACTGTTCAAACGGCTAGAATAGGTTTACTTTTATTTTTGTGATGGACTATTTTATAAATGGCGTAGGGAAATATCTGTTGAGACCGTTTTAATTCACTTTCATAGGTTTGCTGTCATCGAAAGTTCGTCCCTGGAGAAAAAAACTTTTGGTTTATAAAACTGTTGCTGAATCTTTGACCGAATGATATTCAGGTCGTACCATAGCGAATATCCAGTTGTCATGGGAACGAATCATCTTCATGGTCAATGAAGACGCCCATTCAAATATACCACTATCATCCATTATATTTGTTATGAATGATATTCGAGCCCTAACCGCGAAAATAACGTAAGCGACATGAATTTCAGTTTTGGTTTTTTTGAATAAATGACTTTATTGGCAACACTTGCATCATCTCCTAAAATGTCATGGTCACATAAGGTACCGTTACGATTTTATAGCAAGAACAATTTTATTGTAAGCGACAAATTTCATACAAAATTTATATGAAATAAAATAAAAAAGCACTCTCCTGTAAAATTTTATTTTTCGCGGTTAGGGGTCGATATGTAATTCCTGGTTTAAATCATCGTTCGTTCAACTTCAACCACAGAATATACAGACGTGAAAAAAGTGACGTGTGAAAAACGCCCAAATCTGCTGCGAGGGCAGCTTTCGAAGAAAGAGAGTTGAAAGTGTGTTTTGGTTTTAAAGTAGCAATGTGTACAAACGGGCCACAACAATCAACACAGTTTTCGTGATCAAAACGCAAACCATGTTAAACAAAAGCATAAGTTACTTAAATATTATTTACTTGTGTTGTGTTAAACTTAAAATTAAATTTTTACAACAGTTTTGCAACGTCATCGTCCAGACTTGCAATGAATTTCTTGAGAGAGGTGAAACGATTAGGGAGGAGTACTCCGTTTTATGTACTCTGCAATTCTGTTGTTTTTTTTGTTAATCTCACACTTTTGCAATGGAAAATTGCTGTAGGTGTACATATTTATATTTATAAATAAAATTTAAAAAGAACAGGATAAAAATACAAAAATTGCAACCCTAAAAGTTCATAATCTGGACGGACACTAGTGCAATTTCAAAGCAGAATTTAAAAATGTTGCAGCAACAATTAAATAAATTTGTGTTCATTGTTTTGCGGCATAGAAGATGGTGCAGAGAGAAATGCAAAAAGGGCAGATTTCAGAGAAAGAGATAGAAAAAAACACCATATATTTTGCCTCGTTTGTTTCTGTATAATCGGTGACTTTAAAATTGAATTAATTGAACTGGTCATAGCGGTAACATCTGTCTGTTGGTGTTCTGGTTTTGCTTCTGTTGCTAAGGTTTTTCCTCTAACGTGCTATAGTAACAGTAAAGGTCTTCTGAATTTTAAAGGAGGATACCTAAGCGCTTTTGTAAGTTTAAGCTGAAACTCTTTATTTATGAAACCAAATTTGATTGAATGGGAATAATGCTTTTAAGCAAGTAGAAGAGGGAATGAGCTAATTGAGATTAAATATTAGTTTCACCAATGATTTATAATTACTTTAATAATATGCAAAATCTTTATTTTGCATTTTTATTAAATAAAATAATCAACATTTATGTCTTAAATACAAATTGTTAAATAATTTGAACGTTAAAGTTTTTTATAAAAACTTTTGATGTGAATTCTTATTTCGTTTTACCAAAAAAGTTTTTTTTTATTATTATTCAATTTTCAATTATTTTTCTACTGGTTTATAATAATAAAACACGATATCTCGATCATATAAAAATAAAATTGGCTGGCTTCCTTAACGCAGTGTTTCAATACAAACAACACTGAAAAGAAAAGCTTTAAAATCCACGTCTTTTCCGTAGACAATGCCTTGAGATCATTTTTGCACGGTAACCGTGCACAACGGTTGCGTAATTTGTGCATTGTTTTTATTTGTGATGCTTCGTCAACGCATTGATTTTTAGTGACACTTTGCAACACTGTGGAAGTCAGCCTACGCATGTTTATGAAAAAACAAAACGGTAAAGTTACGGTCACATACAGAAAATATTTAATAAATAAAAAACCATTATTTCTATTATTATTTTCTTTTACAATTAGCTTTGTCTTCAAATAGTTTAAAAACAAATACTGTTTCATACTCTTAAGCATATTTTTTTTTTTAATTATTATTTTTAAATTGAAATTTGCTTTTATACAAATATTTGCCCAATGTGACCGCAACTTTAGTAAATTGGACTCTTTTTTTCTTCCTTAAGTGCCGGTTCACACACGTCAAGTTTGACTCGTCAAGTCTTGAGTTTTTAGGAGAGAGGGGAAAAGAAATGACATTCTCTTCTCCCTTCTCTCCTAAAAGCTTAATACTTGACGGTTAAAACTTGACGTATGTCAACCAGCACTAAGTATCAATAAAGCAAAAACGAAAATACATTAATGGATAAATTATTTTGAACATTTTTTTTTATTTGCTTTTTGTAAATTTTTGATACACAATATTATTAAAAATTAATAATTTAAAAAAAATATTTTTTTAATTGTTTTGTAAATTTTTATTATTATAGTTTTTTTTAATTATTTTTTTATTTAATAAATACACAAATCAGGTTTCTTTTCTAAATTGTGTCATATTTTTTGAAAAAAAATTTTAATTTAAACAAAACAATATTTAATATTAATAATTTATATGCGCACATTCATACAACAACAAAAAATAAATAAAATAATTAAAACAATTGTAAAAATATTTACTTTGTTAGGTTAACCGAGACTTAGAAAAAAAACACGATCAACCCAATCATGAATTTAACTTCCCCCAAAATATTTTTACTTTTTCCATATTTTGTAAAAATAGGAAGTTTTTATTCATAATTTGGTTGATAGTATTTTACTTTGCTTTAATTGGGTTGTATATATTTTCAACATAAACATGATTCAACAGAAAATGTACATCGTAAAATATACCTTTATATAATCTGCGTGTGTGTGTGTGTTTGTACAACCCAGCGGGAAAAAGAAGGAGTGCAGAGGCCTTCTATTATAAGGCCTGCTCCTCCATTCCATACTCATATCTTTTTAACAAACTTTGTCATTGCGGAGTAGGCCTTCCGCTCACGTTTCTTTAGCTAGTACATACGAATGGTAACGGGATCAAAAAAAAATTATTATTTTGCTTGTGCAAAAGAACAATACAAAAAATTTTGCTCCTTCTCCGCTCCCTTTTCATAAAAACTAGTGTGGAAGGTGTATCTTATCTTTTATACCAAAGAGCCGATCCCTTCTATGCGGCCTACTTTAACAGTTAGACAAGAATAGTAATGGAATTAAAAAATATTTTAAGCAGGCCTTTAAAAAGGCCTGAAGTAAGACGATCTCTGGATTTTCCCGCTGGTATCGCACACTTAATCATTAACAACAACAACTCAAAATTTAAAAATGTTTAAGAGAGGCAGAAAGAAAACTGGCTTCTAAAACATGGCAACAATCTTTTAATTAAATTGAGTTTCACAATTGTTAAAGAAGACAGGGACGCAAAGGAAATGTTGATTTACGAACTGGTTTATAAAAAACAGATTCTGATAAATTTTGAATTGTGCTTGTTTATGATTAAGCGTGCGATATGAAGTCACTCGATTATGAAAAAAGAACGATTTAAAACTGCAAATTTCGTTTTCAGTGTATTAAAAAGTTGTGCTTAAACTGAATTGATTACATTTTCCTCTTATTTCCTGACTAGATTAGAAAATGGGCTCTGGATAGGACTACTCGGAGTATAAGAGTATTACGGACGCTATGGCCGGGGCTTAAGAAGACCGATTCTTGTTCACCAATAGGCAGGAGTAAGGTCTGCATTAGAACCATTGTAGGTTGTGCGAGGACAGAGCACATTCTGTGTCACTGTCATAGGTTACAAAACAGTAAGCTGAGATGGCTGCGTAGTAGGCTCATCTCTGAATTGGAAGATGTCTCGAGTTGTGAGTTCCAGAATCTAACGGGATTCGCTATGTGAAAGACCTGGCTGAGAGGGCTTTTGTGCTGAAAAGGGTTGTCTGATGGCAGTTTCCACCATTTCTTGTGCAATGTTGCGATGTAACACCGAAAGGAATAGCTTTAAAAACTCCACTTCTTTTATGTAGACGATGGCTTGAGTTCATTAGTGCATGATCGCCGTATTCACTGCACTACGGTTGCGAAATTTTGTGCATTGTTTTTATTTGTGATGGTTTTTATAAAATTCAAAAAATAACTTTAAAATCTCTCGAAATTCATCAAACCTTTCAAAAACGATATTTTTGAAATTATCGATTTTTTGACTAATGTAAAGAATTAGAAAATCTACATACACTATACTATACGTAGTTTATATGATCTACATACATATGTGTGTATTTTGAGGGTTTATATATCATCAACTAAATTCCAAAAGCTCATTGGCGACAACAACTTCAAAATCGACTTTTTACTTGATTATGATGTAAACAAAAATAATTAAAATATAAGTCTATAAAATCTAAGTCCAACAGAAACTCCGATAAATATTTTATTCTTCAATTTCTTTTTAACACATACATACTCAAAATCTATTGAAAAGTTTTAACATTTTAAAAATATTTAAACTGAATTAAACCAAAATTGACCAAATAGCACTTTAATTTATTACATATTTCTGTAGTAAAAGGTACTTAAAATAAAGAAAAATTTAGTTCTGTTAATCTAAATTACAGATTAACAAACTATTGGTCTATTTATTTATCCATGCTTATGGACTTGTGTTTAATTTAAAAAAAGAAAGCATACTTTAAGGCATTCTAAATAATTTAAATTATACAGTACTTTAGTACAGAAAGAAAATCTGCTGCAGTACTGTAAACCGCTTTTATAGGAAATCCCTAAAGTATGCTTTGTTTTTTCTTTTTTTTTTCAATTACTCCCTACTGCTGGATTCTGTTCGCCTGGTATTTAACAAAAAAAAAACAAATCTGCTAAAATCGAAAGGAAGCCACGCGCACGCACACACACACACGACACTGAAAAAAATTGTTGGCATGATTTTTATTAAAATTGATTTAGTTAGTAAATTTTTGCGTAAACTGAATGCTTTTGAATTAAATGAAAGTAAGTAAGTTAATGGTTTAAAAATCAAATTTAATTATATTTTAATATGTGTATAAAAACAAACAAACGCATTCTTAATAGTTTTTTTTTATTTGGATATAACATAATAACAATTTTAAAGTAATTTTTTATTTTTGTTTAATAAATTAATTATTGCTTTTTTAAAAGACCACTCTTTTAATCATATTTTTCATCAGCCATTTATTTCTATTGCAGTTTGATAATAAAATTAAAAATCTTGGTTGCTTTTTTGTCTTCACAGGAATGGTATACCGATTTATATTTAATAGCTTGAAATTTTCACTTGTGTTCCATGATGCCTGTAAAGAAACGAAAAAAATTAACAAAATCTTTTAAAATTATAAAAAAACATATTTGCAAGTTACAACTATAACCTTAAAGTACTTGTAATAAATTTCTATTGTGGTATTTGCAATATGGTTCCCAACAATATCGTTTAATTTATGAACATTAATCTTTAGTGCATTCCAAGTTTCAAACTACTTACAATAATATCTTTTATCATTTGAAAGTGAAACTAGTCATCTGAAAAAAGCTGCCATTATTTAATGGCAGAAACAAACTACTAACTTCGGGTTGTTCCAATTGGAAAACACATTAGAAATGGATATAGAAAACAGTTTAAGAAAAAAAACTATTAACTTTTGTATGTTGTAATTTAAGATCTGGGGGCGATCGAAATTTTAATTTTATTGTAATTTCCGTCGGTATCGAATGAAGTGATTTCCCCTGTTTTACAATTTCAATTTTTCCCGCATTAAATTATTTATGAAAAGTTCATATCAAATACAACATCATAAACAGTCACTACTCAAAATTGATCAACATCTTTTTTTTATGAACCAGTTTACAAAACAAATCTCTAACGAATGTACTGTCAAGGTACATTTACACAAGGTAGCAGCACTAGGAATCTAGCTGACCCTTTCTTCTGTATGTATTTATATGGATTTGACATATTGAAGACCTGAATTTATTTAACTATATACCAAAAAGGGGTAGTTAGTATAGGATTCTCTAGTGCTACTACATTGCTTAAATGTACCATGGTATGGTCACTGTCTTCTTTAGCTGAAATAAATACAATTATGTATGTTTTATGTTTCATGCGTCGCTTGTACATTATCAAGTAAAGGAACTATTGTTAGTTAAGACCAAGGTAAATTTATAGCAGGTAGTCTCGGAAAGCTAGCTGTTTATTTTTTATTTGCTTGTTTTGTGATGTTGTTTAGCAAACAAGTTTTTTTCTTTATCTTTTTTTTTCTCTTATCAACCCCTTTGCTGTTTAACAGTTCGTATCAATTGTTAAATTTAATAACCGTTTATGAATACGGGGGGTAAAGAGTCACAACTCAAATTTCCAAAATTACAGCTCAAATTAAAACAAAATTTATGCAAAGTTTCATCTAAGAATGTTTTCTTTACTCTGTTTTAAAAAACAGCTATTTGCCTTTCCTGAACATTTCGGAATTTTAAGTTGCGACTGTTTATGATTTAGGCATGGTTTTTGAGATCTCAGTTAAACTAGGTTTAGTTAATACGAAAACAGATTTGTGCCGCCATTACCAAGTTTGTATACAACCTTTTGGCGGAACAGCTTAGTTTTGCTCAAAATTTTGGTCTTTTATGAAATAATAAAAAAAATCACATTTCACCGGAAAACCCCGAGTTTCAGAATACGGTTAACTGAGTTTAAACTTAACTCACACTTGAATAACCCGGCCTTAGTGCGCGATATTATAAACTTTGGCCCCTGTTACTGTTCACAACTCCACTCAGTTGAGTTGTAATTAAGTCAAATGGTTGTGATCAATTGTAATTTTTGTTATGTTTTTGGTCACCGCAATACAGCAAAGTTGTAAACCATAAACAAAAAAAAATATGGGCGTTTTTTCAGTTGAAAATTTAATTTTAGGAATTTTTTATGTTATTTGAAATAAAAAATTCAATTCGAAGTTGAAAATTAAAAATAAAATTAAAATTTCTTTAAAATATGATTGAAATTTTTCGAAATACATACATATAAATGTTTGAAAATTTTAAAAGTATACTTACGGCCAATTTCACCAATTTCAGGTGGCAAATCGAAATTTCCATTAAAATTGTATTGTAATTTCAATCGATATTGATATAATCGATTGTCAAAACATATTGTTAACTGGCCGTTAAAGTTATTGTTAGTTTTAACCGAACTGGGTAAAATTGGCCGTCAAACATTTTAAATTTTAAAACCCATTTAGAATATTGTTGTGGAAAGTATAAATTAAAAATGTTCTGAAGTATAAATTAAAATTGTTTTAAATATTCTATTTACACAGTTCAATAAAATAACCACAATTCTGGTTATATTTAGAAAGTTTTAAAGTACATATAGGAAATTTTTGAATTGATAAATTTTGAAATAAAATTAAAAATTTCTAAAAAATTTAAAATTTTTAACATTTTTGAAATAAAATCTATTTTTAAAGTTCAAAAACAAAATTTCAAATAGAGACTTGGAAAATATAATTTAAGATTGGCAGGTTCCGAAAGTCAACAGGAAATCGTTTTAAACAAATTTAATAAAAAAAAAACATTTTTATTTTTTTATTTTGTTTTCAAGTTTTTAGATACCAATTTTTTTTTTTAATTTAACAAAAAACCCAGTTTTGTAAAAAGCTTTCATTCAAAATCAAATAAAATTTAAATTATATAAAAAAAATTAAGAATAATATTTTTTTTGAAAATAATTATTAGCTTTTAAAAAGCTTAAAATATCTAAAACAAACAATAGGAAAGGATTTATACCTAATTCCCTTTGTAAAATAAGTAGTAATCGATTTTTATTATGATTTTATTGCTTGGGGAACAGTCATGCCATTGAATTTGCCAGCGAAAGGTGCGAAAAACTTACCTGCGACAGAAAAATTCAAAGGCATGACAATTTCCTTTAGCAAAAAAATCAAAATGAATAATTGGTAAAGCGTAAAATTGTATATTGAAATAAAAAAAAACAATTTTTTAAAAGCATTTTAAGCTTTTAACAAAAAATATTATAAAATAAACGAACCTTAAATGCAAAAAACATCTTTTCCAAAATTATACATGAATTTCAGCATTTTTTTAATTCTGTTTATTTTCCGTCCAAACATTTTTATGCATTTTTTTTTAGTTAAGAATGTAATTTTGAATTACGCACATTTTCGTAAGGAAAATTAAAACTTATACTAGGGGCCTTATTCTGGCAGTCGTGATCGAGAACTTTCTCGATTCGAAAGCAATTTTATTTCAGTCGATACTTAACGAATCGAAATTATTTTTTCAGTATTGTGAAACTCAGTATTGACTGAAATAATTAGATAATAAATTGCTTTCGAATCGAGAAATTACTCGATCACGACTGCCAGAATTAGGTCCCAGATATACTTACATATATACAATATAATACAAATATATATAATAAAATATATTGAATTAAATTTTAGGGACCATTTTTACAAGTTCCTTCTCAACCAAATAATAAAATGCTTTAAATGTTTTTAATTTAAACCGCCTCAAAAATGTTTATCCTTTAGTCCAAAGTAAAAGTTATTATTTTCTTTTAAATAAAATGTGCATAATTTAAAAATGATTATATGAAAATTTATTTATTGCAATTTTATTAGTTTTTATAAAAAAAAGGCTTATTTATTAATGAATACTAATTAATTAAAATAAATTGCTTAATTATGTTAATTTCTTCTACACGGACTCAGAGCTTTAAGACTTTGCATTCAATTTCAGTTTGAAGCATAAAAAAATCAGAATTAACGGGTGAAAAGGTTATTCCACGTGTTCATAATATCGTATTTAAGTAAAACTGAAATTCAACAAATTGCTTGGTTTAATTCTTTTTTGTTTTAATATCAATTTGAAAAGCAGTGCCATTAATAAAATTCCCTCGATTTCAATTATATTCGAATTCAATTTGCAGAATATGGGAATATATTTGGCCAAGCCGAATTATAAAACCTAAATAAAGCAATAAGTTTGAATATTTTAAAACCATTTGTGGCGAATTTCGTCAAACTAGATACATGCTACCTTGTGGCCTCAAACTGAAATAATGAATTGATTTGAATTGGAAAAAAGGGAAAATCCCGTTAGATTTCCTTGATTTACTTAATTTTAAAAACATTTATGTGCAGAAAGCGATTTTAAAACACGTTTTAATTTTAAAAGAAATGCAGCAATCCGTTTGAATTTTATGGAGAAAATGCTTAAGTAGTCTGCTGTTCAAACTATAATTATAAACTTTGATAACATCAGTACTACTGAAAATAAGCAAAGATGTGATACTTTCAAGACGCGATGGTAAAGTGTTCTCAGGATAAAATAAAATGAACCAAAATTAACTGAACACATAGCAAGATGTTTGAATATTATTGACCCACCAAACACGTAAAAGCAGTAAAAAACGTTTTGCACGACACTGGCTTTAAAAATAGATTAGCAGGCAAAAAAGCTATTTATTTCAATCAAAAATCGGCAATTTCGCCTAAACTTCGCTAGGGCATGTTAACAGAAAGTTATTGATTTTACGAAGAATTTTATATAAAGTGATGAAAGTAAGTATAATATGTTCGGAAATGATTGTCGATTGAAAAAGTAAGTCGAAAATCAAACTCTACACTTGATCCCAAAAATATTAAAAATACAGTGAAACATGGCAGGGACATTGTTATAGTCTGGGAAGCGACAGCGGAATCTGGTTTGGTTCGGTTGGTTTTTGTTAAATTTAATATAGGCCTGGGAAGTCAATGGATTTTCCAGCAAGACAACAATCCCTAGCAGACTGCTTATGGTTCCGCTTCTTTATCATGCGCTAAGACAGCTGGGGCGCTACCGCGTATTTTGATTCGAATAATTTACGAGTTCGAAAAATTTGTTCTGGGCTATTTGTTTCGAATGAACGAAGATTGTTTATAAATAAATACATATGTACCTTATCGTAAACAAAAATTTCTTTTTGAAACGGCAACTCTCTGTTATGAACAATAAAAATCCCTTTCGAAACTCAAATTCTGTATAACGAAAACAAACGTCATTTATGCAAAAAGGAAATTGTTCGAAAGCTATTTTGTTAGTGACAAAGTTTAAGATAAATAAAATTGTAAAACAAACAAATTAAATCTAATAATGTAAGATTTGATATTAAATAAATGTCTACTTATGTTTTTATTTAAAACTGTTTTAATAATTGTGGCTTTGAAATTTAAAAAAAAAAAATACACGTACAAATAAAAAGCAGTAAAAAGTAATGGTTGACTATTTCTTTGGACTCTTCAAACCACAGGGAAATACAATCCGTTTTTATTAAAAAAAAAACACAATTATAATTTCTTTCACACATTGAATTGTATTTAATATTTTTTTTTTTTTGTTTTGGGATATTTTTGTCCATTTTGGTGTTTTAACAGCAGAGCTACCAACTTTTAATGACATTTTCCATTTGAGTAACGAGTTACGCAGTACGGTTTAACTTTTGAATCGGAAATTGCTTACGAAAAATTTTACTTTTCGAATCTAAATACGCAGTAGTCCCTCTGAATTCACCCCCCCAGTCACCAGACCTTAGCCTAATCAAGCACATTTGCGATGTTTATGAAAAGTGGTTCGAAAATATAATATCAGAAATCGTAAAACCATAATCTAAGGAAAATGCCTTTTGAATTGAGGCCTGTGTACGTAGATTTCTAATGAAGATTTCGTTCGCTTAACTTACATGTAAAACAAAAACAATATTTTATAATTTGTTTTTGTTTAAAATGGGTTGACAAATATGATTTAAGTCGGCTATACACTATCTATTTAGTCGTACGATTTGTCAAAAAAACCCTGTGTGCTCATAAAGTAGGATAGTGTGGCTTAAAAATGAATTAAGTGTCAGACTTTTTTGACAAGTCTGTCCGACTTGCAAATGTTTATGAACATTTTCATAAAATGATAGTTTCTATGCGATCAGAGTTGCATTTTCTTGTAAAGTTGCTAAGTCATTGGAGTTGACATAATTTTTGTGGGATAGAGTGGCATTGACAACAGATTTTAAAGAAATTTTTTCATGTTGAATAGATTCCATCAGATTTTCGTGTGAATGAATCGTACGATTACGTGCATTCCTACAGTTGTTTATGCCACCTCATGTACATATTGCTTGGGTCTTTGATCTTCAAACGCTAACCAAGTTAAAAAACAACATATATTTTAATAAAAGCTAAGCCGATTAATATATTGACACAATATCTCTATGAGAACTAATATTCTTTAAGTCTGTTAAGCGTTTATCCTATAATCTTTTGTAGATAGGGCCTTTTGTATTTTGCTAATAAAATCGCACAATTTTGTCAAAAGATTTCAAATTTTTTGTGGTGTGGCAATACATCAGAATCAATAAAAAAGTCGATTTGAAATGTTGGTTAATAAGGTCCTTTTGCGTTTCAGGTAACGATATATTTAAAATGCTTGGTGGCTTGACAAAAAGCAGACTCTCCTCTGGAAATACCCATATATGCAGGCATATAGTCCTACTTAAAAGCATTTAAAAATATCCAACAAGTATCAAAATATGTATGCTTCAAAAAGGATATTTGAATATGCACTTTAAACTTTAAAAAAATGCTGCAAAAACATTTGTTTAGCTAAAATATGCAAAAAAAAATGGGCAAAATTCAAACTAACAAATAGATGTCGACATTTAAAATAAAGCTCTGAAACAAATTAATTAAGTGCTTCTGTCTCTTTTGATCGCACAATTGCATATTTACTGCTTCCGTAAATTTTTAACTGAAGTACTTATTAACTTTTTAAGAACCCTTTTTAGACAATATTACTGACAGTTCAACGATTTCGAACGTTATTGTTCGCATAGAAAATTAATATGAAAAACACTCAGTTTTAAAAATATTTTCCATATAAAATTCTATGCGAACTTCTACGTTCGGAATCGTAAAACAGACAGTATGTTTTTAAAATTATTTTCAAGTTTTTTTTATTATTTTTTTTATTTATTTATCAAAAAATAAAAATACGGCCTTATTATAAAAAATAAAACAGTTTTATAAAAGGTTTACAAAACAGATTTTCTATGAAAAGTTGTTTAAAAAAAAGCTTTTATAAACCTGTTTTATTAATTTTATAAATAAGGCCGTTTAAAATTATTTAAACATTTCTTCAACGGCAATTTCTTAAACCTGATATTCAATTAAAATGAGCCAACAAATATTCTTTAATTGAATGTTACACAACTAGAAAATGGCATTCTTAGAAATGTTAATTATTTATAATTTATAAAATAACAAAACTATAATGGGTATAATTTTTTTTATATTTAATAAATAACGCCCATGTAAAACCAAAATTAATCTAAAAATCATGTTTAATGAGGTAAAAATATTAAATATTTTTTGTAAAACTTTTTATTTTTACTTTAAAAAAATATGATTGAAATCACCAATTCAGCTTAAAAATCACTACTCATTACTAATAATCCCATTATATAACTTAATTGATAAACACAATAAAAAAAGATATTGTATATATATATGGATTGTATATAAGTATATAAATATAATCCATATGATATATTAATATTAATATATTTACATAATTTTAAACATTTATACATACATACACCAAGAAGAAAAAAATGGATTTCGAAAACAAAACAAATTCCGAAAGAAAACACAAAGTCTTTGCGTAATATGCGAATTAAATAAGCTTAAATAAGTATTTGAATAAGTTAAAATAATAATTAAACTAATTTAAAAATAAAAAAAAATACCAAAAAATCTAAAACGTATACATCATTCAATGATAATGAGTGATTTATAATAATAATGAATGTTTTATTTAAGGATATTAAATCCTTAACACTTACATTAATTATAAAAAAAAATTTAAAAAAAAAACAATTAAATATTATTGTACACTTATTTAATAAGAAATATTTGAAAAATAAATACATAATACAAAATTAATAAAGTAAATCAAAAAATTAAACGCAATTTTGTAAGTGAGTATTTACAGTCGATATCAAACGGCAATCAGATGACGCTTGATGTTCGTAGATTTAGCTTTTTTTTAACAATAAGGTTTACTTTCAGCCCAATTATGAATAAAAATTCCCAGGGAGTTTTCTCCATTCTCCCATTTTCCTTATGTTAATTCAATTGTAAAAATGGGAAAAGGGAAAAAACTCCCGGTGAATTTTTATTCATAATTGGGCTGTTTATATTTCGTTTTTTTTTTATTTGTCAAATCGGGTGGTAAACGGCACTGCATCTCACTTAACCTTCACCAATTTTATCAACTTTAACAGTAGTTTGGTTCGAAAAATTGATACGGGCATTTCCAGCGAAAAGTCTACTTTTTGTAACGTAACGGCAGCAAGCCAATCAGCTTGTATTTTGGGGCCATGTTGTTCAAATCCCTTTGGTTACGAAATGTAGATCTAGTTGCGCTTCATACCAAAATATAAAAAAGAAGCGTTTAAAAAACAGCAGTCAAAGTAGAAAAACTGCCATTTCTTCCACTTCTTAATTATGTTCGACAGTTTTTGGTTTCGACTGTAGTTTTTTTAAGCCCTATTAAAAAGTAAATTATACATACATATGTACACAATTTTTTGAGAAACATAGAGAACGATAGAAACTTTAAAGCCAAAGTTTAGCACACATTCTTTGGCTTTAACAAAATTAAACAAGTAAAAAATCTTTTTAGATACATACACAATTTTCCCAATATTTACACAAAAAATCTAACGGAACAAATTGTAATAACTTTATTCCGTCCATCAATCGGTTAGTAACTTTATAGTTAAAGTATTTGATAAGCTTTTGTTAAATTGTCAAAGATGTACATATAATTTTTTTTAGTCGTGCAATCATAACATGATCCTGAACCTGGTTATGTTGATAATTTAAATGGTTTAGTGGGAACTATGGTTGTTATTGCTCTAGGTATTGCACAAATATCACACGCTAATGCCGATTTGGTTTTGGCCTTGATACCCGTAGATACTGTTTCATATTTAACAATTATTGCAGCATACAGAAGAGGTCTCGAAACCACAAAGTAAGTAAGTTAATTATGTATTACAAAACTTTTATCACGTTAAATTTTGTTTTAACGCTACAGCTTTAAAAGCAGAAGAGAAAAATATATTAAATCTTTTGAGATATAAGTATTTTTTCCAGCTTAATACATTTAAACTTATTTAAATTATTTGAATTATTTTTTCAAGTTCCAAAAAGGAAGATTATATTATCCGGTCTTACCCCAACAAACACGGAGGTTTGATTTGAAATTGAAAATGATTTGAAATTAAAAGTTTTCTTAAACGACAAACGTTTGATAATGATTTGAAAATCAATTGAAAATCATAGCGTTTTCAACAAAAAGGGGAAATTATTTTCAATTTGAAAAATGCCTTTATTTTCAACTTGCTTTCAAACGTAATTCTCAAATCTTTTTCAAATGTGGATTATAATACAATGTGGACTATCATCTTAACACTTAATTGACAACATCTTTTGTAAGTTGTTTTTAGGCCTTAATTGACAACATCTTTTGTAAGTTGTTGTTGTTTTTATTTTGTTTTTCTTAACCTACTTACAACTACAATTAATGTTGAGAGAATTTCAACTAATTGTAGTGGGGAATGTAAGATGAGATGAAGCCACTGTTTATTGTTGATGTTGTTTTGTTTAAGCTTTGATATTATTACAAGCAGAACTGTTGCTATAATTCTTATACGTTTAACAGTTTTATTTGGTTTAATATCTTTAGTTTTTCTAAAATCTTTATGGATGAAGTTTCCTGATGATCTGGCCTAAGCAACCAGTAAAATGCGCATAGGAATAGCTTATCCCATCAACAATAAATTTCAAGTGTTTTTATCAATAATAAAAACTGGAAATTGAGCACGAATAACAAAATCTTTTGAAAATTTAATTTTTTTTTTTTTTTTTTTATTTTTATTTTTAATCATTTTTTAATCATTGTAATTTCTCACAAATAATTTTTATTTTTCACAAGAAATAAACTGTTCACTTCATATTAAAATTTATTTTTAATAGTAAAACACATGCAACCACAAGGAAAACAAATGTAACTTTAATCGCGATTTTTAATGCTTACATTTAATTTTCGCTTTAGTGTTGCAATGATTATTTTTGATCATTATCAATTTGAATTTGAATAAATCAAACTATTGAAAAACGTTTGAGAATTGCGTTTGATGTCAAATGATAAAGTCATTTCATATCAAATGTTTGACTTCGTGTTTGTTGGGACGTCAAATTCTCATTCACATAAACAAGGCCCATCTATCAGGTCTGCTTACTTGTACAAAAACAAAATACGATTCTTTTTAGTTGTCAAAAATTTACTACCACATACACAAAGCAAAAGGTAAAAACGTGTGTGTGTGGCATACCATAAACGTATACATGCACATGTAAGCAAAATGTAAACAACTTTTGACAACTAAAAAGAACATAAACAATGATCATCAGGCTTCATGCACAGACCTTTTCAATGGGCCTTGCACATAAAGAACCAAAAAAAGTTTATGGGCTCCATCTTGTTTTTTTCATCAAATTATTATTTATTCATTTTGTTTGTATTTTTTGTAAAAATACCATTAGCAGTGGTCTACTAAGGTTTGTATTTTATACTGAATACAAAGAAAAAATTTACAATTAACCGAAAGATACATATATCAATAAATAAAGCTTCGTTTTTTTAAATGCAATAAATACGTACGTTTTGTGAAAGTTATTAAAGCATTTAAAATAATCTATACTCAAAAGAAAGAAATAAGATGTACTTACACCTTATAACTGCTGAAATATTTACGAGACTTAACTTTGATAAATGCATCATAAACAATAAAAAACCCGATTTAAAATTTTTTATTTCTTATGACCTTTTGGATTTTATGCGTTTAGAGATTTGCTGGTTTAAACACACTCAACCAAAAAGAGAGTTTAACTTGCACTGACTTATTAGCCATAATGCTAGCAACACAACTGGGACAAACGACGAATTTTTGGCCGCGAATATTCGTCGCCAAAAATAAAAAATATTTGTGTATATGAAAATGCACACAATCAGGGAGCTGACGAAAATTCGCCGGACGTTGCAAACTTTAAATAGATTTAATTCTAATTCTTACGCCGGCGAACGACGTACAAATCAGTACCGGGTAGCCATATTGTTTAAAAATGGTAAGTGTTTTAGTAAATAAAGTTACTTTTTACTTTAGAAATTGTAAAATTATAACTGAATATAATTTAAAATACAAATTGTAAAAAAAATTGACAATAAAAAAGTATTTTAGTTAGTAGTTCTTAATGTTTTGTTTGTGAAGTATTTTTTGTTCATATGGTACCACTATTTCTTGTTTATACAACATATTTTATTTCCATTTTGTTTTTTCGTCGTTATTGTGTTTCATACGCCGAATTTATGCAGCGAATTTCTTCCGAATAATTCGTCGTGCTGGACGAAATTCGTCGTTCGTCCCAGTTGTGTTCCTAGCATAAGTCGATTAAGCAGTCCCGCCACTGCAAAATACATGTAGTGTAAAAGTAAGACCCTGTTATCAAAAACGTTATCAAATCGTAATAATACAAAATAAAGTTTAGAAAAAGTTTATACTTTTTATATTAATAATGCAAATTCTGTAAATGTAATAAACAAACATTGGATTTAATATCTAATATTAATGTTTATTTTTGTTAAAATTAATATAAGTATGTATGTATTACAATAAATTATGATCACTTAATAAATTACAAATTTAATTTATAAACTCTAACTAAATAATCTTCACCACAGCTGGCCAATTGAAATTTATTGTTATCACTGGTACCAGGTCTAAATTGTAAGCGTTTAACGGTTAAGTGATGAGATTGTCTAAAAATAAAAGTACATATGTATGTATGTATCACAATAATTATTTGGCTTGTAAGACATAATCAAGATTTTTACTTACGATTTATTTAACGATAATAACAAATTAAATTTGCCATTAAATTGATAGACATGTATAAATCCACTTTCACAACCCAAAGCCAAAATATATGAACCATTCTTATGCATAGAATGAGCAAATGTAACAGCAGTTATTGATTCATTTTTCAATTCCAATATATCTAAAGCCTTCCAGCCATTAAGAGAGGATTTATTAACATCTTCTTCCGTCTTACACCAAATAACAACTTTTCCATCTCGAGAGGAGGTGGCAAAATATTCACTATTATGAGACCAATCGCAAGACCAAATAATACGTGTGTGTACACCATTAATTTTATCCGTGCTGGCAGTTAAAGCAAATAAAGCTGCTTTGTTACTTTCATTATCCAAAGATTGACGTTTAAACAAGGACCATCTGCGATCTCGTGAAACTGACAATAAATATTCACCATTAGGTGAAAACCGCATTTGTGTTACAGTCAACTGATGATTAGCTAACTTTTGTATTTGTTTCCACGTGGTCGTATTCCAAAGAATAATTTTTGAATGTTCAGCATTTGATGACTTGCAGGATGATGCCAAGAGAGAAGCATCAGGTGAAGAGGCAAGAGCATAAATTTCATAACCATGTCCATATAGTTTCTGCATCTCGGGCCATAAAGTGTTTTGCATTAGAGTCTCTTCTTGTGGTGGGATATTTAAAGTAATAGGTGTAAAATAGTTTTCGGGATATTCATCTTTGACATGACGTTCCCCTGCAGGAGGATTTTCTATTTTGTATACTGCTTTATTTGATAAGCCTAGTGAAGGTACCGAAGCTCCCTTGGGCAAAGCTACATAAATATCAGAAAATATTTTCAGAATTGACTCATAAATTATAAATTATAAAAATGTGAGTGATGGTTTGATGGTGAAAATGGTTATTATATAAAGCAGCTTTATGTTTGTTTATGATTGGGATTAGGTTGTTATATGTATATTTATATCATATATAATCCGGATTATATTGCTATTTAAATTCAACCCGATCGATCCAAAATTGGCTGAAATATGAGGAAATAACCACGACTGCCTCTAAACTTTAGTCATAACTCTCTACTCTCTTAAAGTTTTCTTATCTTTGATTTTTATTTTTTCACTTTCACCTTAAATAAACTAAGTAGAATACCAGTAGTGATACTTAGCAAAATTACCAAGTTATATACAAAGAGCCACTCTTTTTCTTCCCAAAATAATGGTTATGGGCACAATAGGTCCCATATGAGCTAAGATGATTTAGTTCGGAATGCTTAACAAAATTTATCACTGCCGAAAATAGACCTTTCACTTGCGTTAAATAAATTAATCAGAATACGTGAATTTTCTAGGACTGATATCTGATATTTTTTGAAAGCTGTAATATCTTTTAATATAAACATTTAAAATTTAAGTAAAGATAACATATTTTTCCTTTAATAAACGCTTTTGAGTTCTTTAAATTGCAAATACAAATAAAATAAACACACTCTTAATTAATTAATAATTAAATTAATTAATTAATTATTTAGTTCACAACTGTTAGTTACGAATAGAACCGTTTCTCAAAACAAACTCATACACCTCTAGCCATTTACTAAAGTAATCGATAACTACTAGCACATAACGGTTGCCAGCATCACTCACAGGAAGACGTCCAGCTGTATCCATTGCGATTCGCTCAAATGGGGCACCTGAATTGTACTGTTGAAGCGGTCCCCGACTTCTCTTTGATGGTCCTTTGGCGGCAATGCATTGGGTGCAATTTAATATCAAATCAGCCACAGCTTTTTGGCACCCAACCCAACCAGTAGAAACGTTGCTTTAATTTTTCTAATGTTTTTGTTACGCCAAGATGGCCACACACAACTAGGTCCGTTATGGAATTCATTTAAAACTTCATGTACTTTTGACGACGGCACCACAATGAGGTTCCGAACAGATTTTCCATCGGTACTTTCCATGAACGGTACAGGCAGCCATTTATCAACTTTAGGCTGTTCCATAGGGCCCAGTATGCTTTGTTAGAGGACTTTTAGATGATATTTCGTTTCGATTCGGCCTTCTTCCTACTTCTTTGGCCTTCATAATTTTCTCTAATATGGGGTCAGCTTTCTGTGCCATTGACCAGTCTTCGTTAGACTCTATCTGCAGTAGGCGAAGTTCACAGTTTTATTAGTTTCCTTCAGCCTTTACACAATGCTTGCATTCCAACTTGCAGGGTCGTCTTGATAGGGCATCCGCATTTCCATGTTTCCCGCCCTTCCTGTGCTCAATGCTAAAATCATAACTCTGTAGGAGCTCAATCCAGCGAGCTATCTGACCTTCCGGATTCTTAAATTGCAGCAACCACCTGAGTGCAGAATGGTCTGTTCTTAACTCAAAATGTTGACCATACAAGTACTTGTGAAAATGTTTTATGCTCTCTAGTACTGCCAGGAGCTTCCTTCGCGTTACGCAGTAGTTTCTCTCAGGCTTCGAAAGTATTCGGCTGTAATAGCCCACGACTCGCTATACGCCATTGACCACTTGGGAAAGAACACCACCAATTCCGTATCCGCTCGCATCGGTGTCAAGCACAAATTTCTCCCCAGCAATGGGGTAATCCTAAATTGGTGCTGAGCACAATAATTCCTTCAGTTGCTGAAATGCTGCTTTCTATGCTTCACCCCAGATGTATTTTTGCGCCTTTTTAGTCAATTCGTGTAAATTTGCAGCAATATTCGCAAAGTTCGGTACAAAGCGCCTGAAGTATGTACATAAGCCTAGAAAACTGCGTAATTCATGTAGATTTTTCGGACGAGGCCAATCCATTACAGCTTTTATCTTATCATCCGTTGAGATAACTTTGGAGGTTACACAATGTCCCAGGTATTTTACTTTCTTCTAAAACAGTGAACATTTCTTAGCATTTAGTTTGAGTCCTGCCATTGATATACGTTTTATCACCTCTTCTAGGTGTTTCAGCTGTTCATCAAATGTTTTCCCAATGACAATAATGTCGTCAAGGTACAACAAGCATGTCTTTCGGTAAAGACTTTTTAACACCTGCTCCATTAAACGCTCGAATGTGGCCGTGGCATTGCAGAGTCCAAATGGCATCACATTAAACTGCCACAAACCATCACTTGCGCAAAACGCAGTTTTCTCCTTATCATTGTCTAAAATTTCCACTTGAAAATAATCGCTCTGCAAATATAGTGTGGAGAACCATTCCGTTCCGGCTAAAGTGTCCAAGGTATCATCTATTCTAGGCAAAAGATAACTGTCTTTTTTCGTGACGTTATTCAGTCATAGTATACGCTGAATCTGGTGCTTCCATCTTTCTTTTCCACCAAAATCACTGGTGAGCTCCAAGGACTTGATGACGGTTTAATAACTCCGTTATTTTTCACCTCGCTAACCAGCTCTCTTACTTCATTTCGCTTCTTGGCGCCTGTTTTATTGGCTTAGCTTTGCCGGTGTTGATTTCGTGTTTTACGATTGACATTCTGCCTTGGTTTTGACCTTTCAAAGCGAATGCAGAGGCATATTTTCTTAGTAGTTGTTTCGCCTTATGTTTACAAGGCGGTGTTAGCTTTTCGTCCATTTTCGCACATGTTCCTCTAGTGATTCGTGGTCCTTGCTACTTCTCCTGGCTTCGCCTTGGTGCTGTTCACAATTAATTATTGCCTCTGTTGAAGCACATTGTACAATCTTGAAGTTCTGCGCAAGGAATTTTTCACTGCTGGATAAGTTTAATACTCTCACGGGAACTTTACTCTTGCTGGATTTTACGAGGGCATTCGCTGTTACAATATCTCCTTTAACTTCGCGTCCACACTAAGATTTCTGATTTAAGTGGCAGTTTTTCACGTTGAAAGGCGATTGGCTGTCTTACATGGGCCTTGGTTCGTATCCAACTTCAAGGGGTATTTCTACATCACGCCAATACATAATTTGCTGACCCATATCCAATTGAATACTCTATCCAATCATGAAATCTGCGCCAATGATTACCTCGTCTACTATTTCAGCCACAATAAAGACATGATGGGCGATTGCATTGGCCATACTTAATTGTACTTTTACTTTTCCATAGACAGTGGTAGACTCGCCGGTAGCCGTTCGCCGACTTATCCCGCTTACATATCTGATCTAAATTACTCAGATGCGGAAGCTAGCCCATGCCCCGCAGAGCTAGCTATTTTTAGTTTAAAGCTAACTTATGTGTGGTGATTAACACGCTCGTTGTTTCCTGGTTGCGAAGAAGATCTTGAACGGCTTCTAGGTGCAAATGATACCGTTTCCGCAAACCATGATTTCTGTGATGCACATACCGCGAGTTATACATCAGCATCTCGTATACCATTTACAAATGCTTCGGTCTTAAAGTGATCTAACAATGGATTACTTTCCCCTGGATAAGTGAGCTGCACCAAACGCTCGATCTCTAGTGCGAAATCCTGTAGCGTCTTGTTTGGCTTTTGTACTCTGCCTCGTAATTCCATTCAGAATATTTCTTTTCTGTGCTCACCACCATACTTGCGTTGCAGTGCTACCATAATGTCATCACAATTGTTTCTGCAACTTACTGGTACACTTTCTAGAATTTCAGCTGCAGTTCCTTTTAAAACCAATATCAGCTCTATGGCTTTTTCTTCATTGTTCCAATCATTTTTGTTGGCAACTGTGTCAAACTGGAACTTAAGCACATTCAATGGTGAGCTGCCGCCAAAACTTGGAGCTCTTATTCTATTTAAGACTTCTGGAAAAACTAGCACCACTCTCTCTTGGCATTGAAAACTATTTACTTTTTCTTCCAGATGATATAGTTTTCCATCAAAAACCGTGACTTGTGTTTTTACATCCGTGACTTGAGTGTTTACATCAAACAGCTTCTGGTTGAATTTTATCTTCATATCGTCTACTCTTTCATTTATTACAGTATAAATTTCTTGTAGCTTTTTAAGTTTTTCATTAGTAACCTGAAGTTTCTCGTTTGCCACTCTAGAATTTTATTGAATTTGGGTAAGATGGTGCTGGAATTTTCAGCCGAATTTTCTTTTACCATTTCTTCATGTTTTCCTCAATTTTTCTAGAATTTTCTTCCATTTTCTGCATCATAGCAGCAAACATTGTGCTAAGATCCATGTTGCTTGTTACTGCACGGGTAGCAAATTCTATTTCTTCTTTTTCATCAAATTCATAAGCTGCGATGTCAATATTGCGTCGCTTAAATTCACCGATTAATCTTTTCTGCAGCTCAGCTTTATTTCCTGCAGTAGGCAGATCCAACTTGCCCAACTCTTTCTTGAGCTGCTCAACTTTTAGCTCATCGAGTTTCATTGTTGTTTGTTTTTTATCTTTTTTTTATTTGTTTATTTATTTTATTTTTTTTTTATTGCAATTTCACTTCTGATACCAATTGTTACATTTTTCCTTTAATAAACGCGTTTGAGTTCTTGTAATTGTAAATCCAAATAAAAAACAAGTTAGAAAGTATAGTCGGTCAAGCCCGACCATATGATACCCTACACCACAGTATTTAAAAACACATCATGCTTATGTGTCCATATAAATATGGATTTATCTATGTTTATAAACTTCATTCATTGTGGTCCTATTTTTGAAAAACTGTTTAGCTAAAGTGTCCATATAGATATGGATCTATCTGTTTTTTTTTTTTAATTTCATTAAAATCGGTTTGAGAGGCAGAAATTGCCCCTATCTCCCCTCGTGATCCTATTTTTTTAAAAATGCATACATTTTGTGTCCATATAGATATGATTCTATCTATCTTTTAAATTTCATTAAAATCTGTTTGATAGTTTCTGAGAGGAAGAAATTTCCCCCTATCTTCCATCGTGGTCCTACGATTTTATTGAAATTAATTATTTAGTTCACAATTATTAGTTACGAACAGAACCGTTTCTCAAAACAAACTCAACAAACATTTACAAACCAGCCTGTATTCATAGTCACCTCAGGTAGTAGTTGTAGAACCTTCTTTTCGAATCCAGACCATTATGTTCGATTCTGCAATTCTACAACTAGCAGATTGAAGAACCTTCTAGTAGATTCCAGACCATTCTGTTCGAATTCGAGATTCTATAATAATCTATATATATAAAAATGAATCCCTTTTTCCCTTGGTCACGGCATCACGCGTGAATGGCGGGACCGATTTCACTTATTCTTTTTTTGTTGTATTTGTTATTATAAGGAGAAGGTTCTTTGATAGGGGCAGGGAAATTGTTACCCCCCATAGGATGCCAATATTAAATATCGCATATCTTAAGAGCCGCTGCACGCATTTTGTTGAACTTTTGGTAGTAGGATCTTCTGAGCCCCAAAATTTAAATAAAATAGCAGCGGGGTAAGTGGAGACAATCGGATTTGAACTTTGCTTTTCATAAGGACCCAGAATATATGTACTTTATAGGGTGTAGGATCAATATTGAAGAAATTACAAACGGAATGACAAACTTATATATACCCTTTTACCTTCAGTGAAGGGTATAAAAAGAGTAATTTTGGGATTTCAGTATTTTGGTTATAACTCAGCTATTTTTTAACCGATTTGAAAGATTTATATACCGACGTGTTTAAGAAGAAATTTACCATTTACTTGGGTTATAAAACTTGGACTCGAAAAGATCTTTGGTTCCCGAAAATGGGTATTTAAAAAAAAAATTTATTTTGGCCATAACTTTTTCGTATCTGAACCGATTTTTCCGAGTTTTTTATAAAATATGTTCTACTAAAAATTTCCGATATTGGTATATAAGTCATATCCATAGGACATATGGCAGCCCTAAAATGTAGGTTTTTATACAATCCTTAATTTTTTTTTGTACGGGAGGCACCACGCCCACTTCTCCAATCCCGCCCACATTTTGTAGAATGGTGTGTATTCACAACCTTAATGTATGTACATACCTAATTTGGAAACTTTGGCTCTTGCCGTTCCCCAGATATACAGCAAAAAGTAATAAAAATACCACAACCACAAGGGATTTTTGGGAAAAATAAGAGGTAGTCGTGGTTTTTTACTCATATCTCAGCCATTTGTGCCATCTTTTTGAATTTCAATAGCAAACAATTCCGGACCATATGTGACATAAATGTATAATAACCTGGCCCCCATCATATATGGGGTCTTCGGAAAACCCAGAAACGCCAGAAGTATTTTAAATTGTTTCTCAAAAAATTTTATATGTACATCGGTCCGACAAAATCCGTCTTTTAACTATTGGCAAGTTGTAATAATGGCCCTAAAAAAGGTTTTGTACAAAACATCTTGCTCAATTCGCAGTATTTTTCAGTTTTGTAATGCAAGTCAAAACCCACTTCCGTTTTTTTTTACGTCACGCCAGCGCAGATTTTTGCATATATCTGCAAATCCTTAGCGTCGATTACTGTAATTTTTTTTCTGAATATAGAGCTACTTCATTACTTTGTATATATAAAAACCCTTTTTACAAATTTGACTTTTAAAGCCGCCATTAAAATAAGAGGAGTAGAAGGTCAAATCAATGAAAAAAACTTGATGCAGTTAAAAAAAAATAATCCGGCATTTAAAAAACTGTTTACTATTTTTAATTTACTTTCTATATTCTACAAAGGAGTTGACCACATAATTTAATATGCACCTATTTTATTCGTTGATGTCGACAGGACATAATCAGCTATTTGAGTGTTTAACAACTACAATAATTGTACAATTTTGCATCATATGATGTTTCACAATTTGATCGATTTGATTTCATTTTCAAAATCTTGATGCTTAAAGTAGGTCCCAATATTTCTTTCATTATGTATATAAGTATAGCACCACCCTAATGTATATAAGTAAATCGTAACTGAAACGCAAAAAGCTCCAACTAACAAAAAATTCAAAATCCACTTTTTCATTCATTTTGATGTACATATTGCATAAACACAAATGTCCACAAAATGTTGGAATCCTTTGAATAATATTAGCGATTTTATTTACAAAAAACAAAAGGCCCTATCTACAACAGATAATACGATTAACGCTTAAAGGCCTAACTAAAGGTTTGCAAAATTGTCAAAACAACTGGTGGGTTTTACACGAAAAATAAATTATAAACAAGTTTAGGCAATTTATCAAATAATCATATTAAATATTTTTTGCTTCTGTAAAATTTTAAATATGTAAGATTGGGCCTTTTGTGTTTTGTGTAACGATATAAAACTTTTTTCGTAATGAATCATAAAATATGAATTTAAAAAAAAATCGTAGAATAATTAAATTTCAAAATTACACTTACATTCCAACAACTGATTGCCCTCTTTGTCATCCTCCACTTTTGTAATACGTCTAAAATTCTCAATAAAATTAGCAGAAGCTTGAAAAGTTCTAACAATTTTTTCTTCAGCACCACTGGCAAACTTGTAACGCGACAACAAAGCTAAAGCTTGCATATCATAGCCATGAACTTGAGGACGAGCTATTTCATGCCAGGTTTCCAAATTACAACGCCAAGGAGCGTGAATACGTGTTGTCTGATCAGCAGATACGCTCATAAGGAATTCGCCTTGAGGTTCCCAGGCTAAATCACGAACTTCACCAAAATGTCCACCCACAATTACTTGTGGGAGCCAAATAGCATCATTGTTTTCCGATTGTTTCCAAAAATGGAAACCTCCTTGATAGCTGTGACCAAGTACAGATTTGCCATCACTAGAGAATTTGCCACCAAAGAAACCCAAAGAATTGCCACCAACTTCGCCCAAGCGCACCTTTTCCATCCATATTCCTCCCTCTTCGGAAAACTGCCATATAATTAGAGTTTTATCAATAGAAGCGGATAGTAAACTTAAAGATTGATCGGGCGATTTATACCAGTTAACCCCATAGACCCAATTGTCGTGGCCATATAAAACAGACTCTAGACTTATGGCATACCAGGAATTTTCGCTTAATTGTAAAATTTTTTCTTCTACACGTATTTCACCGGTTGATTTATCCAATAAATTAAAGATATCTACTTTATTATTTAGAACCTCATCTGCGGTTCTGGGGGCAATACGCCACAAACGTATAAAATTATCTTGTGAAGAACTGGCCAAAAGCAAATCTTCCCCTTCACGAATGAAATCTAAACCTCTTACCCAATCTTCGTGACCCAATAGCTTGTGTACAGGTTGAAATTTAAATTCCTCATTTTGTTGTTGTTTAACATCTTCAGCCCATAGAGCTACACTCTCATCATCAGCAGTAAATGCCAGTAATACTTGTTCAGACTTGGGTAATAAAGTTAAACGTAGAGTGAAACAAAATCCGGTATTTAAAAGCAAAGTTTGTTTGCAAATCGGCTCGTCTGTATTTTCAAAAAAACACCACAATTTTATGGTGGAATCAGCTGCAGCTGTTGCCAGTTGCCATTCTCCATTTGAACGTTGTAAGCCATCAACAGCATTGACACCACTCTCATGACCTTTTAACTCAAAACTCTTTGCATCTAAAGGATTTTCAAGATTCCATAAGATGGCCAATTTGTCATCTGAGCCGGATAAACAATATATTTCTCTATTTTGTTGGCATGATTTTAACCATCTAACGGTGTTGACTCTTTTTGTGTGTCTAACATAAGTATTGGTTATTTTGGCTGAGTATTCCTTGTACTAAAATTCGAGTTTTATTTAAAAAGCAGGAATTTAAAGAAATTTGTAATTATTTGTTACCTGCGGATCATAAATGGCGACAGCATTACAAGCTCCAAAAACTATTAAGCCATTGTTACCCCAGTCAGCACTTTCTGTCGTGCGATTGCATCCAATTGAAGTGTAAATATTTTCAACACTCATTGTGTTTGTAAATGTTTTTTATAAAAAGCAACAATATAATTAACTTTAACCGTTCGTCATAGACTGTGCCGCACGTGTTCTTTTTTGTCAACAAAATAAAACTGGAACGAACAGCTGTTTGATTTCTCGTAAATGGAGTTGCCACAAGCAAGAAAATTGCTTCATTTAGTGCCGGTTCACACACGTCAAGTTTGACTCATCAAGTCTTGTATTTTTAGGAGATAGGGGTATAGAAATGGCATTCTCTTTTCCCTTCTCTCCTATCCAAGCATGTAAACATGCCACTGACCAAGGCCCATTGAACAAGTCTGCGCAAGAAGCCTGATGATCATTGTTTATGTTCTTTAAAGCTGTCAAAAGTTTTTCCCACACAAATTTAAGCGCCATTGATGGTATGTCACACATACATGTTTTTTCCTTTTGCTTTTTTTGTAAGTAAGCAGACCTGATAGATGGGCCTTGCCCCGCCAGTTCGAAAAAATTAATACACTCACAATTTTTTACTAATACACTCACATTTTTCGCAATGGCAGCTCCAGTGGCAGCAAAAATTGCATGCGAGTAGAAATATGTCATTGAAAAACACAAAATCCAATGGCATGAGATTCTACTATTTCGAACAAATTTTCTTTTATAATGTGTATACAGTAGTGGCATGCCACTACTTGCATATGTAAAGGCAGGGTAAAAGCTCATGACTTGACGAGTCAAACTTGACACGTGAGAACCGGCCCTAGCTGTTATAAAATTTTTACACTGATTAACATCTCGGTGAAACGTGTTGAAAATATAGAATATATGAAATACTCGTATACAGCATTTTTACATGGTGCCTTCATTGGAAAATGTTTTACCATAAAAAACGTCAAACTTCATACAAAAAAAAACGCTGATTAAAATATTAGAGTTTTTTATATAGACTTTGACGTTTTGTATAACAAACAATTGTCAGGCGAAGACCCCATGTTACACTTAATTTCTTTCTATAATTTCTTAACACCAAAATAAAAAATGTGACTACTCGCTCATTAATTTCTTGTAGGGGAATGCCATATCTTTTCCCTCTCTCCTAAAAACTCAAGACTTGACGAGTTAAACTTGACGTGTGTGAACCGGCACTAACAAACACTAAATGCCGGTTCACACACGTCAAGTTTGACTCGCCAAGTCTTGAGTTTTTAGGAGAGAAGGGAGAAGAAATGGCATTCTATTTTCCCTTCGCTCCTAAATGCTAATGACTTGACGAGTCAAACTTGACGTGTGAACCGGCACTTAGTTTTGATTTCAATTTTAAATTGTGTGTTTGGAAATCTAAAAACGTTTTAAGTTCCATAATTTAAAGTAAAAATTATAGTATTTATGAAAATTCCGCAGAACCTTTAGAAAGGTGTTTCATTTTCACATATGGTTATCATCTGTTGCTTACGTAGCAAGCTAATATCATCTAGTGTGTATGCGCCTTGGGAGTAGTGCTTTTCACACGGGACGAAAATCCCGAGATCCTGCACATTTATGCACATTATGAGAAAAAAGTCGTTTATATAGTCGCCAATGAAAACTTAAAACACATTGTTACCATATGACCATTAACGACAATGTCACTCACATTGTCGTGACCGACTAAGGTGCCCTTTGTTCGAAAAAGTCGTTGACGATTTGAATGGGCTGTCGCCAACATGTCGTCAGGGATTTACTATGGGTCTTGTACGCGTCGTCGACGTTGTCTTGAAGACATGGCAGACTGGGTATATACATACGTGAATTTAATAAAAAATTGCAAGTGTGTTAGTTTATAAGTATTGTATGTATTAAGCTGGGATCACACGATTGCCGCAAATGCACCAGTATGACACAATTTTTATTGTGCTTTATTGACGCACAATAATGAAATTGCATCAATCAAATATTCTGAAATCACACGATTGCCCTGTTTTAAACAAATTTAATTGCCGCTGGTTGGTACAAAGCGAAATGTTTACAACAATTGCCGCAGCAGTCACACGATTGTTCTTACTAGTGTTAACTGCGAAAACAGCTGTTGTGGTAGTTTTTTATTTTTTTGAAAGTTCTTGTTGGTTTGTTCACTAAAAAAATATTAAATTTGTATCATATACTTAAACAAATTTTTGTTAAATAGTTTTATTAAATTTTTTTAAAAAATAGAAACTGGGAATTATTTCCTTCCGAAGGTTACTTTATATTATATTCAAAATTTTTATTTTTTCGAATTTATTCTATGAGCTAAATTTCAGTTATGTATTTTATAAAGCTTTTTGGTAATAGTCATATTCCTTAAATTTTTCAGAAATGACTTTATACACTACCAGACTATTATAACTGAAATTTAGCTCATAGAATAAATTCGAAAAAATAAAAATGTTGAATAATTTTTTTTAAGAAATTTCAAAACTTAAAAGCCTGTTCAACAATTTCGTATGTTAAGGTTAGTTTTTGTACATAACCATTGCCGGCAATTTATGTTGCAATAATTGTAAGTCCATTTTTGTTGACAATTATTGCTAACATAAAACGTCAAATTTGGTTGAAAACTGAAAAAAGAATCAAAAAAGAAAAAAAATAGAAGCAAATTGTGTGAGTAAGAAATTAAATTGTGATATGGTAGCAAATTATAATTGGAGTAAAATAATTAAATTAAAGAATTTAGTAAACACTAAAATAAAATTACAAAAATTTCTTTTATTATATACATAATTTTTTTCTTATTTGATATGTGTTATTTAATTTTATATTAATTTGTTAAAATTTGGGTTCTTTTTTATATAAAAATATTAATTTTTAACAAATAGAAACTGGGAATTATTTCCTTTCATAGGTTAATTTATTATATTCAACATTTTTTTATTTTTTCGAATTTATTCTATGAGCTAAATTTTAGTTATGTATTTTATAAAGCTTTTTTGTAATAGTCCTATTCCTCTAATTTTTAGGAATGATTTATACACTACCAGACTATTAATTATATTGTATCTTCTTGTTACATTTTACCTTAGCTGTCCTTTGGATAGCAATGAAGTATATTGTATGAACAGAAAAATTTACAATTATTAGACACCAGCAGAATGTAATGCATTTTCTGGCCCGCTACAGCCTTCGTCAGCATACAATATACTTCATTGCTATCCAAAGGACAGCTAAGGTAAAATGTAACAAGAAGATACAATATAATAGTCTGGTAGTGTATAAATCATTCCTAAAAATTAGAGGAATAGGACTATTACAAAAAAGCTTTATAAAATACATAACTAAAATTTAGCTCATAGAATAAATTCGAAAAAATAAAAAAATGTTGAATATTAATTTTTCTTAACAAAGTTCATTTTTAGGTGTTTTACCAACTTTCAAACATGTGGCACCTTTTAATGTCATAATGTTTTATTCACATACGTTCCGTTTTGTTTTACTAAATTAGAAGTGTCTTAGAATTTTTGGAAGTCTTCTTCGCCTTAAAACTCTCCCATCTGAAATATTTGCAAATTTTTGGAAAACATTACATAAAAATGGTGCAAAAAAGTAATCCTGCTTTAAATTTCTTCAAAAGCATCTACCACAATGAATTTCAATGGTTTGTATTAATTCACTTTAAAATTTAAAAAAACTAACCTCATTTGTTTTTCTAATTTTTATTTTCACAGGTCAGTGGTAAAAAGTTTTGGGTTATTTTTTATGGGAGTTCGCATTGCAAAGGAATTCGTAGGTGTTGAAATAATGCCAGCCATACACCATTAAAAAGTTCCAAAGTTGTTTGTCCCTTAGTTTAAGAATGTAACATTAATAAATTGATTTTGCTTTGTAAAATAAACATTTTTATAATTTATTTACATTTTTCGATTTGTAATGTGGTCAAGACAAATTCGTAAATTTATTTATCTACTGTTAACATATCTTTAATTTTATCATTGTTGACATCAATTTCATGTATTAAACTGTGCGCCAAATTTTGGGGAGTGAGATCTCGTTTTAGGAAATTGGCTACGAGCTGCCGAGATGGGACACCTCCACCATGAGCTAGCACTTCTCGACGATATTTTTCACCAGCTTCCCGATTAAATGGATTATCTTCGAAATAATTTTGCCATATCCAGGAGGCAATAGTTTTTGATATTAAGTAGGAGTAGTATTTAGCACCATAACCAACCAAATGAGAGAATCTTAATTGCCAGGCCTGAAACAAAACGATTAGTAACATTTATATTTTTAAAACAAATATAGATTAAATAACAATACAATCTTTTGTTGCACGATAATTACACTCATGAACAGTCTATCATATGCATGACTCCTAATTTACCCCAAAAAATTAGTTGGAAAATATTTCTCTATCAATTGTATCGAGATTCTCGTCCGTATTTTTGTCGATTTTAAAATTTGTCCATTTTGGCTTCTTGTCTGGGTTTCAGCTATTGTCTTATTTCTCTTTAAAATACTACGATATTCACATTTCTCTTGTTCTTCATATTTGTTCTGGCATGCATGTACTAAATTCTACCTCTGGATGAATGAAATACCTCTACTTAATCCACTCAAATTATATTCGATCTTATGTTTAATTGTTTTTGTATTATTGGTCTCGTTAAGTTTCTTCTTTGTCGTTTGGTAAAAGAACACCGATTTAAAACAATTAAATTCATTGCCAAACTTACCGTTTGTTCTACATATGACAAACTGTAGTAATCTCTTTGTACACTTTGTAAGGTTTCCGTAGTATTCGCACCTTGTTTTAATGGATCACCATGATACGTTTGATCGAGTGCAGAGTAAAACACTTGTAATTGTGATTCACTGGCTGAGAAAAGATTTTTCGAAGCACACAATCTCTGCAACATGTCCTCATCCATTGGTTTGTATGTCTGGAAGTGTTTGGCAAATGTCCTCAAAACACGAGGATCACTTGCAAAATATTCCATTAAAACTGAGGGAACTTCAGCAAAATCAGTTGAACATCTAGTACCTGTAACATGTTGATATTCAGTACGTGCCAACATGGAATGCATAGCATGCCCCATTTCGTGAAAAAGGTTATCCACTCGAGAAGGTGAGAGCAATGCAGGCCCTGTCCAGCGGGGTTGCGAGAGATTTAACATAACCACTACAATAGGTAATTGATAAGAACCATTGGAAAGAAGCTTGCCACCTTGTATTGTAAAGTGACAGTCTTGATTTGGTTTACCATTACGCTCGAAGAAATCACAATAAATATAACCCAATAATCCTTCATTTTCATGAACTACCGACAATTTATAAATATCAGTATGCCATGACTCTCCAGGTTCCATGCCAGTGTTTTGTAGAGAAATACCATATAGAGATTGCATTAGATTATCCAAGCCTTGCATACAGCCTCCTAAGCTAAAGTAGGGCAAAAATTCATTAGCACTAGCGTTAAGGGCATTTCGTTTCATTAGCGAGGTAAAGTACGGAGTATCCCACGCAGCTAAGGTGGTTTGTTGATTACCACTCTCTTTTTGTTTAATTTTTTTCATTAAACGGAAATCCGCATCTGCTCTAGGTCTCAATTCAGAGGATAACTCATCAATAAACTGTTTTACCATTTCGGGATTTTCTACTGTACTAGAATTTAAAGCACGGTGGGCATAAGTATCAAAACCACATGTTTTTGCTAAAGCATGGCGACATTTAAGCATATCACTTAGTAATTCCTCTTGGCGTTCTGAGGGATATAAAAATAATCTATAGGCCGCTTCGCGAGCCTGAGGGTTGGATGAATTGGTATAGAGTCCCGAAACTAATACATGATCGCCTTCGGTGGGAAAATAAGTTTTAATGGAATCTGGCACTTGACCTTTAGGAAAGGCAGTAGGTTGTACAGCGCCATGCATAAACTTTTGACCTAATTGTAAAATATAGTCATTTAAACGCACTACTTTATCACGCTCCGTATCTTTTAAATGAATGCCGGATTGTTCAAAGTCAAATAAAAACAATTTGGCAACATGTTTGTCTACCTCAGTGGTATCCATAAGATCACCTTCTTCCACAACTTTACGCAAGACGTTATATATATCCTTGTGGGTATTCAAATGTTCTACTATGCCACTAATACTAATACAGGCATCTTCTGCTGCTTGAGCATATTTACTTTGTGGATGTGCAACACGTATAAATTCAGATAAATCGGCTACTTTGCATAGAGTATCGGAAAGTTCATCAAAAATTTGCACCATTTTTCTTTGGCGTTTGTCTGAAATTGCTTCTTGTATCAGGTTGTTGGTTTTATTGGCGACATTATCTTTTAGCAGAAAGAAGCCTTCATGGTTACGTAGTTCGGGCATACAAAATAAACCCTAAAAATTCAAAAATATAAAAGGGTATAGTTAGGTAAAGCCAAATTCTTACTGCTTCATTACGAGTAAAATTAATTTTCTTATATGGCGGTGAATTGAAGGCAGTAGCCAAAGGTGTCCATGTTGTTACCGATTTTTTAAAATGCAATTTAAGCACTACTCGGGGTAAAGGTTTACCTAGTAGCAACATATTTTATAAAAATATGAAAAAAACTGTGTAACTTTCTTACTTATTTTTTTTTACTAAAAATAAAAAACAAAACAAAACTATTACAGCTGTAAAAACGGTGGCCAGATTTTTAAAGTTCTTGAGCCCAAATGTCAAAACCCCCGGTCTAGACCAAAGGTAGGCAGAATAACTTAACAATATTTCGTATTGTTCAGCTTATATTAAGAGCATGGAAAAACGTATCTATTATCTCATAATTTGGAAAAAATCAAGGAGGAAGGTGCAATATAAAAAGTAACGCCATCTTGGGAGCAAAGCAATATTTACAAAAAATGTATATTAATTTTTGGAACTTAAGATCTTTTTTCTAAAAAAATATTGTTTTTAAATCTCACCTTTTAATTGGGCAAAGACGACTCTTGTATGCCGTGGCAAATCGGGTTCCTCCGAAGCTACTGATGGGGTTTCTTTATTATTAACGGATTCATCGACTGCGTCAAAGTGCATTTCACTGGGGCCTGGTCTGCTCTTTGATCCAGAGGTTCTCTTTTGTAGCGTTAGACCTCGGGCTCTAGATCATATAGGCCACGGCAACCGGTTCCTCAGTACCAGGGCTGTCAGATATGGCGATTTCTCGCCAAACGTGGCGATTTTGAAACGTGTTTGGCGGTGGGATTTTCCGTTTGGCGACTTTTATGGCGATTTTTGATATAACTGGCGATTTACAGTTTGTAATTTTTTGTTATCATTACTAATTTAAAAAAAAAATTTGGCAACTTTTTCACCTGATTTTTGTTTTGTTATCATTTTTAGTGAATTTTATATTCACACACTATTTAATTCTAATAGTATGTATGGAGGTCAAAACACCAGTAATGAAATCGATTAGGCTAAAGTGTACGATCTTATAGATAAGGCTGAAGTATACGATCTTATAGACTTGTGTACTTAATTAATATGATCTACATTTTATGTTACATATTTAAAAAAACACAATTTATTTTCGGCGACTTTTTTGTGATTTTCCAAAGTTCTTGGCGATTTTTGACTGAAATATTATACTATCTTTTTTTTATGCAATATTTACTTTAAAAAAGAAAAAAATGTTACGAAAACTGAACAAAATTGACGTTTGGCGATTTCTGACGTGCGGTTTGGCGATGGAGCTCAAAAAAATCTGACAACCCTGCTCAGTACCATAATATACCATAAACTGCTTAAAGAGAGAGCTTTATTTGTGGATTATTGAAGCGGAATGCAAAGAAATGTCAATATTTTTGCACCTAGTGGAATGAACAAGTTCGCATTTGACAGTAGGAGATCTCCTGAGAGCAAAAAAAGGTTATATTGCTTAAGGCCCAAGCTTCTGTCAAAAATTTACAAAAAGCCTCTCAAATGCATATAAAAAACAAAATAAAAAAATATCTGATTCCGGACGGAATTTGCGATTAGTTTCACACTTAACTTAAACATAATCATATCTTAAAAAAAATCAAATTTGGCGAAATACGATTAAAGTTTTCAAAATGTACCCTTTTATTGTGATATTCATTCGGTTAACCGATTAATTAACTGATCGGTTAATTCAAACGATTAAACCGGTTAATTTAAGTCGATTAACCGCTGTAATAAATTTTTTAATTTTTTGTAGTATTATAACATATTTTTTGTGTTTTTAATTATTTGTTTCGTCTCATATACAAAAGGCATTTGTTTAGAAAATATTTTCATACTACAAAGAAGATGTTCAGTGATCTTCATGTTAAAAGATTTTCCGCTGGCCGTTGATTAAAATTACAAGCAAGTTATGGCTTAAATTCCGTCGAAAACGTATTTGGTTTTGTCTTGAAAATAATATTAAAAATATTCCAAATCTATTCTAATATTTTTTTATCCTTTTATTTTGTTATCAAATATTCAATTTGAAAAGACAAAAATAATTTATATTTTTACATTTTTATATACAGTAGTGGCATGCCATTACTGGCATGTGTAAGGCAGGGTTACCAATTTAAAGTTTCACAATATAAAACTTTTTTTGTTTAATAATAACAACATACTGCGTTACGAAGTTTTCACAACACACAGCTTTTATTTGTATTACTCACTCAGCAGCTGCTCAATAATTCTATGCTGTCAAAAGTTGACAAATTTTCGATTTTTTGATGAAAAGTTTGAAAAGTTTACTTTTGGAAAATTTATAAAATAAATTAAAAATTAAACACAGAGTCATCAAGTTGCTGCAAGGAGTATGGCAACTTACTCAAATCCCCATTGGTTATTGTGCCACATACGTAATTCCTTTATATCCACCGATGATACGGGTATGTGCGAAACTGTTATGGTCAGTGATGATTTACCCAAACACTATTTACGGAAATACCAAGGAAATGGTATTACCCGTAATATGCAACAGCAACAACAACGACGTTTTCTCAGCACGACTCAATCACAACCGCAGCAGCCACCTAACCAGCATCGCAATTATGATCTAACTCTGCAAGAAGTTGACTTTATTTGTTATCCTGGTCTCGATCAAAGTGATGACGAAGATGTTGATTTGACAGCCCAATCTTTTGACATACAAATGTATCCAGAAGTAGGAGCACATCGATTTCGTTCAAATACTGCACAAAAATTAGAAAAAATGGATATAGCAAGACGTAAAGCTGCAAAAACGAAATGTGTCAAATATGACGATGAATTGGTACTGCCCGAACGTAATAATTTTTTTGTACGCAAAGTGATAGGGATGCAGGAAAAGTCGTTGCAACAAAAGGAAGAGGTAAAAAGTAAACTAACACTGCAATTGGCAAATAGTCCGAAACAACTACAAAATAAATTTCAAGAATATGCAAAATTCGATGGTACATCACAGACAGGAGTTCAAACCAAACGTATTAATGTGTTTTTAAGTATGCTGCCGGAAAAGGAAAGAAATTATCCTATAAAAATATGTGTTCTTTCGCATGCTAAAATATCGGATGTGAGTATTTTAATGTGTGGGATTAAAATTTTTTTATATTTTAGGCGGACATGTTAACAATTTTTTCTGCCACCTTTAAATTTTTTGAACTTTAGTGATTTTCTTTGTTTTTCCGATTTAAGGCCCAACTATAATACGCTAAAGTTTGCTTAAGCAGTTGTGCGAATACATGTAAATCATATGTTTCGAACCATATTGTACTTAAAGAAACTTTTTGTTAAGTTTTATTCATCTGTCATTTGCTTAAGATAAGTGTGAAAGTAATGCACTTTCTGTTCGGAACCAAACATTTTTTTGTGTTTTTAAATGCATTTGAAAGACTTAGTTAATTTTTGCCAGAAGCGTAAGCAAGATATGCATATCGCACTCGTTCAACAATACTGTATTAACTCAAAATTTTTATTTTTTCACTTTTTGGAAAAAATGGATACGTAATATTCATATCTACCCACTGTAAAAATATTGTGCAATTTTGTCCACTTTTTTGTAATGAAACGGCTGCTTTAAAAATTCTTTTTCATATGCCTGTAATGTTAAATTGAAAATTGTTTTGCTTCTACTGAAAATTTTTAAATTTTGAGTTAATACAGTATTGTTGAACGGGTGCGATATGATAGTTGGGCCTTTAAATTTAACTTTAAACTTTTTTTGTTTTTCTGATTCAAAGCCTTTGCTTTTTTATAGCAATTATTTAAATTTTTATAGGTATTTTTCGATTATGCTGATTTTTTTGTAACAAATCTAGTTTTCCCAAATTTTCCAAAAAAAGAAAAAAGTTTTTTGTAGAACACGACATTTTCTTAGTACATAATGGGCCTTCGAACTTTCGGGAAATATTTGCAAAACCCTCAATTCAATGATTATAAAAAAGCTTATTAAAAATCCTAAAACAAACATGTCCAACACCGTTTTCTCTTACTAAGTTTTTTTGTATTGACGGCATTTGGCCAGTCGGAAGGATTTTATACTCTATTAAACATCGAACACCGGCTTCGTTTAATAAGGGTTTTCTTCATTTTCAAGTAAATATATGTCCATTTTCAAAATGAAAATTTCAGAAAATATGTTTAATTAAGTAAATTTGGGTTTTTAATGGATTACATTTTAATGTATTATTAAATTTTCGAGCTTGAGGTATTATTTTTATATAAAACCTTTTAAGTTTATTTTAATCAATATTTCGGCACTCCTTTGTGTGCCTTCAGGGGGTTTTCTTTTTTTATTAACAAAATTTATATTGTTAAATTTGTTAAAAAATAAGACTACATGTTATAACTTCACCAAGTTCAGTTATAATTAACTATCAGTTATAGCTGTAAAAACATATTGTTAACTGAAAGTAATAGTTAGTTTTAACTGAACTTGGTGAAATTGGGGGTTAAAGTAAAAAAGCTTTACAAATTGGAATTTGACTTAGAATACACATTCGAATTAATATGAAAATTTATATAAAAAATGTTACACACCATGAGAAATTAATTCCCAGATTCTATTTGATAAAGTAATTAATAATAATTAATTAATAATAAAAAATTTACAAAAGGCACTATTTAGTTGTAACATACAAAGAATGCTGACGAAGGCCGTAGCGGGCCAGAAAATGCATAACATTCTGTACAATTTACTTCATTGCTATCCAAACGATAGCTAAAGTAAGCTTCGTAACAGAAATATATAGACAAAAATTCTGATAGTGCATAGAAAATTTTTATGGAAAATATTGAAGGAATAGACTATTAAAGTATAAAGCTTTTAAAAATTGTAATTTGACTGAAAATAAATATGCATTCGAATAATATGAAAATTTATATACATAATATGTAAATGTTAATCACCATGAGAAATAAATACCCAGATTCTATTTGTTAAAATTTTTTTTTTAAACTCGCATTAAAAAGTTTTCCTAATTGTAAAATTTTGGAGTTAATATCTTAAGTTGGCAAAACTAGATTTAAGTTATTTTTTAATTTTAAAGATTTACTGCAATAAACATTTGTTTTAACCTTTGTTTTTGTTTTATTTCAGGTAATTGGCTTAGTATGCTATAAAGCTACACTTGAGTTTCCCGACCTTCCCCTAAAGTCCATAAGGCATTACGGTTTATATATGACTGAAGATAATGATGACTTAGAAGACTTCCCACCACTAGATCATCGGGAACCATGTTCGAAATTTGGGTTTTCGCACTTAACTCTGGCCGAAAGGCGGCCTATGGCCACAGAGATACGTTTAGATAACGGTGGTGCGCCTACAAAATCAATGACTTCAGAGGAAGAGAAATCTAGACTAGCTGCCATGGCGCTGCATTCCCTTAACTGTACGGGTGTGGGTGCAGATGGTTTCCATAGTCCCGAGGATAAAGATGATGTGGACGGTAGTAATAATACTTCCGGCGGCGAAGGGCGTGTTGATGATTTGGAGGAACGTATTTTGAGCCAGGACGATATGTTAGAGGCTCCCGTATATCGTAGTTATAACTTGAATATTATTGATAAGAAATTCTTTAAAACTGAAGTTTCTTTGGGCATTTCCGGTGAACGCATCGAAATAGACCAACAGAAAAACGCCAAATTCTGGACAAAACAACGAGCCGTAACTTATCCCATTGACGCAGTGGCTCATTGTGAGATAGTGGAAAAACGTACAATGAAAGCTGTGTTACGTATTTGGCTGAAAACATCTTCATCTATTAGTTCCAGTGCATTTAGTGACAACAAAACTCCTCACTCAATACCTGCCCATTCACCTACTAGTCCCGGTCATTATCCTCACTTTTCATCACCTTTTAATTTTCTTAGTAGTTCTAGCAGTGCATCGTCATCATCACAACCCATACGCTTTAAGCATTATGACTTCGAAACGACCGTTCCCATGGCGGAACAGATATATAAGAAACTTAGTTGTATACTCGATATGTGTTCGTCAGATGTTCGTAGGGAATTTTTGCAAGTGAAACAGCGAAAATTGGAAAAGAGTCAAGCCAAGAAGCATCTTAAATTGTAGTATCTAGATTTTTATATAAAATGCTACAGATTTTTGATATACTCGTGCACCGCGGGTCAATATTAATCAGGTCATCATTTTTCTTGCTATGCTGCAATGCTACGAGTAATTTAAAATATGTAATAAATTTTAATAAGCAATGGCCTCCCTTATATTATTAAATTTATATGTAAAAATTTAATTTTTTTCAATTTCTAAGAATAATTTATATACATTTTTCATACCCATTACAATAAAATACCATAAATAGTGTTTAAGGTTTATAATAATAATTTTTCTATATTTTTAGATTTACGTTAAATTTAAATTAAATTATATTTTTAAAAACGAAAAATTATTTTTCAATCTGTAATCATAAGACTTTTTTCTTACTCAACTTAATGTTTCATAAATAAACAAGCAAGGAACTGTTTAATTTTTCAAAGTTTAATTATTTTTAGTTGTCACGTTAACATTAGCTTTGAAGTGATTATGGAAAGTGTTCTATTGTTAGAAAAATATGCATGTATTTCTAACCACCCGTTTCCACATGCAAGTGCAAGTTCGAAAAACTCGAAAAACTTACACTTTTTTACTTACGTTCACACCATTTTTGTAATTTCAGCCAATCGGCTGTTTCCTCGATTTTTCGTTGATAATACGACACTACTTGAAAGTAATTACTTGCATGTGGAAACGCCGGGTAAAGGTAACACTGTGCAAAAAATTGACACTTTTTTTGAAACAAGCTTGACACTTGGCGTTTTAACCTAATTTGTTTACGCTGAATCCGGTAGTACTAGCCGTTTTTTTAGGTTAGCTCTGGTTTTCGAGATATACCGTTAGTTTGAAAAGGATGGAGGTTGCACAACATATGTTCGCGTAACTCAAAAACGGTTTAGTTTATTGAAATTACTAAAAAAAAATAATAAAATTTCCTTTAAGTCGTTTTAGAAACATAATTTTTTTTGGTAAAAAAAAAATAATAGCTTAGAAAAAAGTTTTACTTTACGGTATATCTCGAAAACAGGAGCTAACCTAAAAAAAACGGGCATCACCATTGGATTCAGCGTACTCGAACTATCTTAAAATGCACAGTGTTATCATAGCACAATAGCTATGTGTTATCAAACATTTGTAATATTTTTGTGCAATAATTTATATTATACAATAAAAACTGGTGATTATTTTTGAGCGTTTGGTTTTAAACTAGAAATATGTATGTATATTTTTGAAAATAATGATTTTTTTCTCCTTTTCATGTTTTAAAACTCTTTTTCCAAATTTGTCCGATAAACTCGTATTTTTCTGCATACGATAGACACTGACGTATCGAATGAAAACTAGAGAGATGCAATGTCTTTGACTATATCGAATGCTTTAATCTCAAATTACAATACATTTCATTCGATATCGATTGTATGACACCAAAATAAAAAAATTCGATAAATTTTTCTCGATATCGTCTGCGGTGATTAGACCCCTGATCGGACAACAAATGGATAAAATATGAGTAAAAAACCAACTCTTATTTTACCCATAGTCTGGTTGATTTTTTATTTTTCTGTGTTTCTGGAGAACGACTAGAGCTAAAGTTTTATTATACTTATTATTTATATCTAAAGAACGTTAGATACCGATGAAAATTGTCCAAATATGGTACACATAGCTGGGGGGTTATTGCGTATTTCGATTCGAAAGAAATAATTTACGAGTTCGAACAATTTGTACTGTATTTAAAAAAAAAAAAAAATAAGAAAATTGATGAACATTTTTTGTTCGTAATAGAGAGTGGCTGTTAAGAAAGGGATTTTTTGTTTTCAATAAAGTATAAAAAACGTCCGTTTATTCGAAACAAACATTACGAAAATCGTTATGCACAGTACAATTTGTTTGAATCCGTAGATGATTTCTTTCGAATTGAAATGCGCGGTAACACCCCTGGGTTATTAATAATAGGGTATTAAAACGAATAACCGTTATTCGATTAATCGAATAATTTTGGTCGATTAACTGTTGGAATAATTTAAAATTACTTATTTTCGATTAACAAAGAATATATGTCGATTAATCGATTATTCGAAAATTTGTTTCTTTACAGTTTTAGTTTTTTTTCTTTTATGAAAAAAAAAACAAGCCGAGACACAATGATTTAGATGAAGAAGATGATTTTTTGAGGCGAATGAAAACAAACTTCTACCAGACCTTAACAAGACTATTAATATGATTAATTGTTAAAAAATCAAAGAGATATTAAGGTGTACATATGTATAATGGAAGACTACCAATTTTTAGAAAAGACAAGAAAAAGAACAGAAACTTGATATGCTTTATAACGCTTTTCTTTTATTCTCTTCTACGTCAACAATAAGTGAAAGAATCTTTTCCAAGTTAAGTTTTTAAAAAAATGAAAGAAATGGTTTAAACTGTATACATTTTTTGAAAGATTATTTTAGGAGATTAGCTAAAATTTTGATGCTATTTTTTGATTAAAAAGTTTTCCTCTTTTATTACATGAATTACCTTTTGTTAAATTGTTGTTACTTTTTATGTTAAAAAATATAATTTTTGGTCTTATTCGATTAGCCGAATAAAATTAAATTGTTCGATTATTATTCGATTTAATTATTGCCTCTAATAATTATTTGCGCGATTAATCGATTAATACAAAACATCGATTAATTGAATACCCTTATGAATACACAACCTCTAGATTTTTACAAAAATACCTACATATGGATGTAAAACAAAAATTTGATTTATCCCAAAAAATTTCCCCTTAAAAATCCCTGCGCGTTTTAGTCATTAAAATCAAAAAATATTCTTATTCGTATATACTAGATTATCCACTCGATTAATCGTTGTTCAATTTATCGAGGACTCTTCTAGCACAGTTGAAATAGCCAATTTCGAATTACTCGAACAATTTATGGCAATTAGTCGATTCAAATTAATTTCTTGGAAAATTCTACTTTTTTAATATAAAAAATTGCCAACCGCCTCTGAGTGTGACAGAATCCACCGCACATAGTTAGTCACATGAGTGCATAATTCGACAATTTTGCACTAGCCGCTTGTTTAGGAGCTGGAACTATCTAACCTTTGCTGCTTTTGGAAATATCCTTGCAGCTCCTTAAGTGGTATTTTTAGGATCCTCCTTCCCGCGGCTTTGGGCAGTAAGCCACAATCACCCCAAAAGTATTCTTGAAAATATATTTCCATAATAAACGCAAAACTTCCACAAAAGAAGCCTGCTCACCGGGGCTCACTGACTGCCGTGGTACCAGATGGGATATCTGGTCAGCCGTGATCACAGGAGATCGTAAAAATTTTCTGAGACCGGCCAATTTTGGAGTTTTGCCGATTCCCATTGCATACAATTATTCGAGTTATTCGAATAAAATAAAACTCTAATTCGATTAATTAAGCAATATTAAAATTAAAAAATCGATTAATTCCTTAATTTAACAAAACCAAAAGTCAAATAATGGGATACTCTAGTACATTTATAATAATTAAAAACAAAAATTTGTTTTTGTTTTCAATATAAATATACGAAAGAAATGTTCTTGTCGACATCGTGGGCCAGGCAGTAAACAACAAAGAAAAATAACTTTTAATTTTTATTTATTTATAGGTATACAAAATATATTATAAAATAAATTTACAAAATATCGAAAAAGAGGCGCCGGTGACAAAACCATATGAGATCGTATTAAAAAAAAATAAAGGGAAAGATTGTAACTATACATACATATAAACATTGTACATATGTATTTACATTTCAATATTTTAAATGGTTAAATAATCTTTTAAAAAGTGGAGCATAAAATAAACTTGTAAATAACTTTTTATATTTTACGAAATATTTTTGTAAGACCATATTTACACTATGCAATTAACGCCGCAACTTTCGCATGCAACTTTTTGTTTGTTAGCAAGAGGTGTAGGGAAGAAAATGGAATTGAAAAAGTTGAAAAAATGCTTAAAAAATTTAAATATAAATATGACAAGAGTAGCAACTGCTTTAAAAGAAAATAGAAAAAAAACTCGGTGTTAATTGCATAGTCTAAATGCGGTATAAATTGCATCAAAGTACAGTAGACGCTCGCAAATTAGAACCGCTTTGTTTTTAAGGCAATTCTAATTTCTGAATTATTCTAATTTCTGGACATTTTTCTCGAATAAAAAATTGAGGATATTTACTTCCCAAAACAAATTTATTTTTTTTCCATATGTGTTGGAAACAGCATTTAATATTGCTGTTCTGTGTGATTTGATGTAGCTGATTGAAGATGTTGTCACATTAAAATCTAGGTCTAACCGGTTCCCTTGAACGCCTTTGTCAAGCTTTTCTTATATTTTGACTTTCCAATGATAAAGTGTTTTTTACGTTTATTTGACATTTCTAATGATACACCTTCACTTTTTAGTAGAGACTGCTAAAATATGTACACGCGCATCTAATTTCACAAGTAAACTAGCTAGAAACATACATAAATGCGACAAAAAAACAACAATCCTTATGTGAATTGCAAAAAAAAAACACCTTTAACAACATTGCAAGGTACCCGGGTACCTATGTGGAATTTACTGTATGAAGGTGCCCGGGTACCTTACCATACCGTTAAGGGTGTAAGATGAAAACTGGTTCACAACGCCTTTTCAAAATCATTTTTAAGCTTAAAAATAATTATAATTTAAAATTGTTTAAAAGTAAGGAGTTCTCAAGAAGTTTTAAATATGTGGACCATCTGTTTATTTAAAAAAAATTACGTTGAAAATTCCAAAGGTACCTGGGTACCTTGCCATTCATATAAGGGTTAAACAGAATAAAAATAAATAGGGTATTTCTTGTGTTCAAATAACAAAAAAAAAAACGCTCTGAAATTAGAATTTTAAATTCGAATTTTAGAGCGTTTAATGTATTGCAAACACTGATTCTAATTTCTGGACGTTCGAATTATTGAAAGCTCTAATTTGTGAGTGTCTACTGTATCTGATTAAATTATTTTGATTGTTCTGGGAGAAATTATTAAGCTTAAGCAAAAATGTTTTGTAAGGGACCGCACATTGCTGCATTATTTACTGCATGACTCATATTTCCACTGCTAAACAATTGTTTTTTTTTAACAAATACCTAAAAGACTTTCTGCAATTTCGCAGTTTGTACTTAAAAGGCCATTTACAAAATAACTGAAATGAATAAATAAATTGCAAATAAATTGAAATTATTTTACATACATTTAAAGGGTGGTTCGATTTTAAGGGCCGATGTTGATTTTGAATAAGACACAAATTATTTAGGAAATTATTGCCATTTCTTTTTATTATGATAATATGATATTGGCATGGTTCAATTATGTATGGAACAAAAAGTCGTCCAAATGCTCACTACGGCTTAGGTGGCATACCTCTTTTCGATTGTACATATTTTCGATGACACTGAGGCATATTTGAGGTTCTATGCCGTTAATGTGCTGAATTATCTCATCCTTTAGCTCTGGAATTGTTGCTGGCTTATCGACGTACTCCTTTTCATTCAAATAACCCCAAAGAAAGAAGTCCATCGGTGTAAAATCATTATTTTTTTTTTTTTTTTTTTTTTTATTTAATTTAATTTAATTTAATTTAATTTAATAAAGTACACTTCATTCTTAATGCTATATATATTAATGCCAATTGACATCGCCACCATGTGTGATAACACGGCCATTGAATTTGTCGAGGAAAAGAGCCATTGTTTAGTTAGCTGGTTGGCAATTGGCACCGTCCTGGTGAAACCACATATAATCCACATCCATATCTGCCAATTCGGGACATAAAAGATCGTTATCATCTCACGATAGCGAACACCATTCATTGTAACTGCCTGACGGCATCATTTGATGATGCCGCCAGCCCATAAACCGCACCAAAAGTCACTCTTTGTGGGTGCATTGGTTTTTCGACAATCATTACTGGATTATCATTCGCCCAAATGCGGCAATACTGTATTTTCAAAATATTTTATAACATCCCGGCAAAAACGTTGCTGCCATTTTACCAATTATTCTTAATTCATATAGAAATTCCCATATGCACGGAAATCAGTTAGAAAAAGCGCAATAGTGCAGTTGAAAATTAATAAGTGCTTAACGAAATTTGTCATTACAATATGCATTACTTAGTAAAACAAGTTGTTGCTGGGATTTGTTGTTTTTAAAATAAAAATACATAATATTCTAATCTAATCAAACGTTTAGTTCGTGTTTTATTTATATTTAAACAATTTTAAGCTCCTTATAAAATATAAAAATAAACCCCACCACCTCTCTTATTATTGAATAACTAAACATTTTAGGTATATTTATTAAAAAATATTTGCAATTTATAAAAATAAAAAACAGTGAACAATTTTAATCGCCCTTGAATTTTTTATATGCAAGTTGCTGTTGTTGGCATTCAAAATCAATTGCAAACATTTATTTCCTGTCTACGGAACCGCTATACTTGCACACACACATCCGCATAAACACACATTCTCTCTCTCAAATCAACAAGTCAAAATTCTAACAAAATGAATAATTACTGGAACATAAGCAAAGGTAAAAGTACCCGAGTGGAAATTTAATTACCTGATGTCATTTAGTCAATTGCTTAATTATAATGTATCGTTTATTTAAGATACAAATTAATTAAAACAATTGTGAAACTGACATTGTGTGTCACATTTTTACTGCTACTTTATCTCTAGTGGGTCAATAATATGACAAGATGAAATTGTTGTAATTATTCAATGATACGTACAATCAATGGGAATACGGAACTGTAACATCAATATCAATTCAACTTGTTTTAATTTGCTTTTGTGTTGTTTTCGGTTTTGTTGTTGTTTGTTGTGTTTTTATTTTTAGAGTGCATGAGCATATGTGTGTGTTTGTTTGTTCGTTTGCAAAGTGAGTACTCTTACTCTTAAATGCAATCAAATGCATCATTACTTTCATATAAAACAAGGTGGGTAATAAGTGGCACGCGGCATACAAATTCATAGCTTTAATTATAGCTTAAATTAGGGATGTACGATACCGATACCCAATAAGAAAGATTAGCGATATCGATACGCCGGTAAACTATAAATGGGTTAAATTTGTTTCTGGTATTGCTATACCTATTAAATACATATTAAAAACAATTTTTTTCTTGAAGAAAATCGTTTAGGTGGAATGAAATTTTTTAAAATTGGATTTTATTCCTCTACTAATGATGAAATAATAAAATCGCTAAAACAAAAATATCGCATATGGTTGCTCATGGCTTGACTATGGCTTGTGAATTTTTAATCGGACATGAGTTTCTGGTGCTACTTATCCCATCTCGAATCCTTCCCCCTAAAGCCTAGTACTCTGTTAAAATTTGTGAAAAATGTTGAGCAACATTAATTATTTCACGATTTTGACATGTATCAATGTTACCTATCATGCGAGTTTGCACAACTTAACGTTTTTATTCCTGCAAAGTATGCGACATAGTTTTGCGTATGTAAACAAACCCCACATGTATTTTACAAAACATTATTTTTTTAATAAAAAAGAAAGAAAATACATATGGATAATTAACTGCTACCGGTTGTGTTATTTTAATTTCTTATTTAATAATCAGTTCATATTTTTTGCTTTTGCTTAAAATTCCACGCAAAATAAGTTCAGCTTTCATTATTTCGCAGTTGTAAAAAAATGTTGCCAGAAACATTTTGGAACTTTTTCACAAAATGAAAAGAGTACAACTCTATCAACATTATTTCATAGATATTCCGCACAAGTTTTTCATATGCGTTTTGACAGCATTTCACGTGTACCAGGCTTTATGTTCAATTTCTTGCACGTGCAAAGAAAACCTTTCTAAAGCTTAGTATGTATTTGTTTTGATGACACGCCTCGAAATTGAGCTTCTTTTTTTCTTTTTCACATAGAATGAAAGGTATATACATATATATATCAATGAAGTTTCTTAAACATTGCAAAACATTTTTTTGCCACGCCGCAAAATACAGCACTGTTGGTTTTTAATATATATTGCCTCCATTTAAAGTCCATTTTAATAGTATCGCATAACATTGTTTATGTATGCCGGCCAAGATCTTTCCTCAAAAGTGGAGAGCGGCGTCGGATCGATAAATTCGAGCCCTCTGTCACACTTACGTCTACAGCGGCAATGGCTTCTTCTGTAAACACGCCACGGGCCCGATTTAGATGAATATTTTCCTAACGAGTAAATGTGGTCATGAATTGATCCATATTATTGCGTAAAGTATCTCTAAAGTTTTAACCTTCAATTTACTTTTTATTTTAAATGGAAATAAGTATTTGATTCAAAATAGTGTTTTTGCTAGAAATTTATGACAAATACCTGTTTGATACGCTTTACAAAAATTTATAGAGATTGGTTAAGAACAGTGTTTTCCAAATTTTACGATATTTACAATTGTGTGTGTAAAAAAAAGAAATAACGTATTTACAACATGGTAAACGAACAAATTAACACCAAGGCATAATATTTCTTGCCCATAAATAATGACAAGTCTAATCCTACACAGATGCTCACAACAATTTATCAATTTAAGGAAGCTTGAACAATTTGCCACCACTGCTACATAAAGAGCCAATGTAAGAGCTAAAAAAAGAGTGAAATAAATGCAACAGAAAGATAAAAACATCATTTTGGCAAACAAACTAAACGCATTGTCTTCTCTATTCACTTAATACAACTAGATACTCTTACTATAGTATAAAAAACTAATAGTTTAATACATTTGTTTAAATGTGTGTATGTGAAAATTTCTAAGGCCAAGGTAAAGCTGTCAGTATTTAAGGCCATTGATATCACATTAGAGGAAAATACATTCATTCACACAAACAAATAAATAAAAAAAACCTGCAAATGTAACATTCAAACACAGTCGAGCGACAAAACAATGAGTATAAATTAAATTATACGTAAATTATAGTCAATTATTTCAATTTCTTCAATTGTTATTTATAAATTGTTTATTTGCTAAAACAAACTATAATATACATTTGTTAATTTTCTTTTCACTTAATTTTAAAATAAATTTGGTGTCTTTATTGAACGCTGAAAACTGTATATTTTTATTGTTTTGTTTAAATTATTTTGTTGTATAAATTATTTTTAGTGACAATGACAATAAAATTGTAAACTATTATTTAAAAAAAATTAATTTGCATACTTTTAATTATAAACCATTCCCACCCAATAAATTCAAAGTAAATTTAAGTTGTTTAAAAACAATTCTTGTTTTGATTAATTAAAATTTAATGGCAATAATTAAATAAAGAAATTTTGCTAAACAACAAATAAAACAACATTTTCTTAAATTATTTTGTATTTCTTTTTATATAAACTAAAAATTTTGCAAGAAATTATTCTTGTTAAAAAAATCTTCAAGTTTAACTTTTAAGAATCTGAATTTTAACGAATTTTCAGAAATGACTACAACTTTATTTTATATCAGTTCTCCCATCATTTTCTTAACGCCAACATGTAAAATATGATGATTCGCTCATAAATTTCTTGTAGGGTATTTACTGCCGTATTCATAATATTATTTTTAATTTAACAAAGGTTTACATTTGTTAAACTTAATAATCGTTTATTAATAAGAGAGTTTAAATTTTCGGTGAAAAAATTGTAAGTTTAGCTATTAAAAATCGTTATTCAAAAACTTAATTCAAATGAATTTTCAGTATTTTTAACTCAAATAGTTCAACAATTTTTATAGTTAGCTTAACATATTTGAATTATTCAACAAAAAATACTGAACGGAATAAAATTTATCGCATTTAACCTAATTTTTTTTAAGGCAAAATAAATAGCTTAACTATATTATATGAACGGTGCACAATGCGTCGAAAAGCAAATTCAGAAAATTTACGAAACAAAAATTTAATAATTACAAAATTTTCTTTAAATATTAAATTTTCATAAAAATTTTCTTAAAATAACAAATTTTTACAAAATTTCCCAAAAATACCAAACATGTATGTATTCCCAAAATTTTCTATAAAAAGCCATATTTTTAGAAAATTGTCTATAAATACCAAATTTTCATAAAATTTCCTATAAATAGCAAATTTTCACAAAATTTCCTTAAAACAGCAAATTACCACAATATTTCTTATAAGTAGCAAATTTCCACAAAATTCCCTCTAAGTAATTAATTTTTACAAAATATCATTAAAATCGCAAATTTTTATAATATTTCCTATAAATAGCAAATTTTCATAAAATTTCCTATGAAGTGAATTTTCATAAAATTTCCTATGAAGTAAATAATATATGAAAACAAATATATTTATATATATGTATATATTCTTTATGGGTTCTTAGATGAATATTAAAAAAGTTTCACACGGAATGACGAATTAAGTATCCCCTCATTCATCGACTAGTGTTGGCGGTAAGCCTGCCAGATCGAAATCGGCAAAAAGTTTGACATTCAAAAGAAAAAGCTTGATTTTTCTTGACAATTAAAAATTAGGTTTAATGAACAAACAAATTTATATTGTTGTTCAGTTTGTTATTTTTACAATACTGATCGTATGCATAGCGGAGCTGATTTAACGATGTCCCTCTATCCGTCTGCTGGTTTGTCTGTCCGCATAGGCCGGTATAGAAATTCGTTCACATCGGTACACAAATAGCTGAGATATCAGCAAGAAATTGTGAATGCCGCTTATTTCTACACATAAATCTTTACTTTTTGAAGTCTGGGTATAATTAAAGAATTTTATTTTTCAACTTTCACATAAAATAAACTTGGTAGAATACTGGTATTGAAAATAACAAAATCGTTCTATAAAGGAACTAATTATAGACAACTAACTACCTCATTCGGCTCCACGAAAAGCCCCCCAATGAAATAACGCCCAGGCAATAACCCCCAATGAAATAAATCCCAAAAAATAGGAAATAACACCCAAAAACAGTGAATGAAATAACATCGAAAAATAAATGAAATAAACCCCAAAGCGAAAACGAAACAACCCCCAATATTTGGGAGTTATTTCATATGAAATAACACCCAATGATGAAAATAAAATAAACCCCAATGAAATAAACCCCATCAGCAACAAAAATGAAATTATGCCCAAAATTCATAAAAGAGTCAGTTTCAGCAAGGATAACCCCCAAAAACCAACAGCTTTAAAAATGAAATAACCCCCGAATAAAAAATGAAATAACACCCAAATTATACACGCTATGAAACAAGCCCCGAATTTTAAAAATTTTTTGGGTGTTATTTCATTGGAGATTATTTCATAATTTGAAACCCCCAAATGAGGAATGAAATAATTCCCAAAAAAAAAATGTAAAAGGGCCCAAAAAAATTGGGTGTTATTTCATATGAAATAACACCCAAAAATGTATGAAAAAAATTTGGGGAATATTTCATTTCTCGTACCAGAATATTATTCCATATGAGATAGGAGAACTTTATTTTGCTCAGATATTTCGTAAAATATATCTTAATCCGAAATTAATTTCTAAGGCCCAAATTGAAACATGATATTAATGACTCTGAAAATCTTTCCGCTATACATTCTTCTACTATTTTTTGGGATACAAATTCCCATAGTTCTTTCCGACAATTCATTTAAACTGCAGGCCTTTTATAATTAGCACGATTTATATTGGTTACTTTATTTAGCTTAACAAATTACATTTATTCTTGATTTTTGACACAAAATAAAAATGCTTGACAATCAAGCCAAATCAAGACCGTCTGGCAGCCCTAGGTGGAGGGTACAAAAATGTATTTAAAAAGCCAATATGATAACATGGTGAGAGTATGTTTCATTAAATCATCTGGTAACCAGCCTTGCCAAATGTGCAAATTTATATGTTTTTTGCAGTTTTTTGAAGTGCAAAACAGTATTGCCGTTTTTCAGTGTTTTTCTAATAATACAAAGAAGTATTTAATTACGATATGATTAACAAACATTTATTATAGTGCAACAATTTTATAACTTGTTCTCCCTTTTAAAAGCAACAGATGTACATTTATTCCAAAGCAACAAAATATATGCCCCCTTATTCACAAAAATAGTTGTGCTTTATAAAAGTTTTATTAAACAAACTTTCACATAAAATTCGTTTTAAACACATTTTATAAACCGGTTTTGTTTATTATGAATAAGGCCAATGGAAATTAAATGTGTAGCTAATATTTGTAATTAAGTAATTTACTATGATCTTAATGTGTGATGAATTAAATGAAGTATTTTTTTATGTTTTTACTTTTAATTTTAAAAACATAATAAAAAAAATTAAAATGTTTATACATTTTTGTCATTTAATTTTAACGTTTACACAAATTTATCATGTCCTAATTCAACAGGCTGTTCACAACAGTGCTATTTAGTCTAAAATAGTAGTTTAGTACATTTCACTATATAGCAGACAAGTTGTTGTTTTTGTTTAAGTAAAAATGAATTTAAAGAGCACAAATAGGTATTATCATTTTTTTTTCAAGAGCAGTGTTTTTTTTTTAAAGAAATTTCCAGTTTTTGTAGAAAAAATATGGCAGCTCTGCTGGTAACATCATTACGTATAAGTGATGATCATTGCTATTAACACTCTTTCCCTCATTACTCATACGTCTTGTACTCTTTGTTCTTTGTTTTTTTTTAATTTTACTCTTTTATCAGCTTTAAAAACAAACAGCTTTCAGTGAATTTATTTTCTGTTAATGAAAAAGCAACAATTTGCTTGTAAAGACCTTTGGCAAGGATTTTTACTATCGCTTGAAAAACAAACTACATGTCGTTTTTGTTCAGCAATAATTAAATGAAAGTTGTTATTTTTCGTTTGCAATTTGCTTATGTTTTTGTTTAGAAGCTAAAAATAAAAATAAAACTAAATCAAATTAAAATTATTTTAAAATTAAATGAAATCAAACGCACACAAACACCAACACAATTTTACAAACATTTAAAATGGCAATGAAATTGCTACAAAAGCAATTAAATTTAACGACAATTTTAAATATTGAAAATTACTTTAAAGAAAAATAAAACGAATAAAAAGTATTTCAAACTGTCGTTATCATTAAAAGTCTATTAAAAAAAAAGCAAACATAAAAACTGACATTTAACTATTTTTAAATAAATTTTCTTGTATTTTATTTATCTTAAGTGAACAAATATTTATGAAAAATTGCTGTCTGTCATTTTCCCAGAATCAAAGGTGTTGGTTGGTGTTGAAATTATTATACAGAGGCCTATAAAATAAAATGTAACAAAAAAAAACTTAAAATCGTAAAACAACACTGTTGGGCCTCTAAAAATAATGTCAACATTTATTATACACCTTAGAAAATGGACAATGGGAAATACAAGCACACTCTCATAGTCATACATAGCACACATCCATGTATGCTCGCTCATATTTCGGTTCATTTGCAAGTGAAATATCTCAACACGATACAGTTACATACTTATATTTTTTTGTTTGTTAGCTGGTGTTATTGCCTTTAGAGATTAGTTAATAGAAAACGCCTATAATATGTTTCTTGTAGTTTATTTTTAAATATTGTTTGCTATTTTTATTGTCAGACTGGCACTTTGAAAATATTTTTGAGCTACTTGCGAACAAAGTCAACTGAAGTGAACTTAACTGACCAAACCTCAAATTTATCAAATGCGTGTTCTAAACGCAATTGATACTTGCGGCAATTTGAGGTACATATGAAATAAAAACACTTCATATTTGCCACTATATTTTAGTGTTGACACCTTCACATTATACTTTATGTTGTATGGTAATAGTATGTTTGTTTGTATGTCTATTAATTTGAGAGTTGGTCAAGTGAGTCAAATTTTGTTACAGGATGGAAAATCATTTAAATTTAGCCAACATTTTGTGAAAGTTATATATTTTTATGAATATTTCCAATACTCACTTAAAAAAAAAGAAAAATTTTCACAAAGTTTGCTGTTTGTATACCTATAAATACAAAATCTATAAGTATGTATTTAAATATAAAAATGAAAATGAAAATGTTTGTGTGTTCCCTATGGACTCCTTAAATACTAAAGAAAATTTCCTGGAATTCTTACAGAATTCTTCTGACTACTCGGCGCTTTATATAAGCTATAAACATTGACATCTTCCATACAATGATTTATAGAATCCATATGCCAGAAAGTGGAGTTAGTTCGATAAGTGGGCCTGCCACCTTCCATACAAAGACTATTAGATTGCATTATAAGCCAAAACGCACGGTATTAATTGCTAATAAAACAAGAAGTTTTCAGAGAATTATCTTAACATTTTTTGTTATGATAGAAGGATCATTGACAATAATGTGTCATACAAAATACCGGCCAAATGCTCACCACGGCTTCGGTGGCATACCTCTTTGCGATGATCCATATTTTCAATGACTCTGATATAATTGAGGTTCAATATCGTTAATATGCCGAACCATCTAATTCTATAGCTCTTGAATTGTTCTTATAGACGTACATTTTTTCTTTTAAATTTCCCCAAAGAATGAAGTCCAACGGTTTCAAATCAAATGATCATAGTGTCCAAATAACATCGCCATGACGTGAGACAACAAGGCCATTTAATTTCACGCACAAAACAGCCATTGTTTTGTTGTCTGTGTAGCACCATGCTGTTCGAACCACATATCGTCGAGGTCCATATCTTCAATTTCTGCCCAGCAGAAGTCCGTTATCATCTCGCGATAGCGAACACCATTCACAGTAACTGCTTGGCCAACCTCATTTCGTAGAAGTTAAGATTACGCCGCCAGCCCAAAAACAGCACCAAAGAGTCAATCTTTGTGGATACCATTTCCTGCAGACCCGGTTTGGTGAAATTTGCGCACACTTCTCGCGATTGTGGACACATTTTGTCCATTACGCTGGCCAAAAACATCACGAAGTGCACGAAATGCATTTCGATTTGAACTTCCATTTTCTTAAAAGGCTTCAATAATCTTAAGGCTTTGCTCAATTGTGTACCTCTCTATAGTTAAATTTGTCAAACACTGAAACAAAGAAATGACTAACTAAGCTGGGCAAAAAAATTTACGTTATGGTGTAACTCACAATTAACATCGTGCATTATGGTGGGACTACCCTGTATTTCGCGAACAGCAGCAGTAAAAATATTCAAATTTGTGCAAATAGATTAGGCGTGGCACCATATTTACTATTTATACACCAAATTTTCACAAAATTTTCTAGAAATAGCAAATTTACAATCCTATGTTAATAAACAAGCTCGAGGCCACAATTGATTTTTAATAAATTTTTTATTCTTTATTATTTTTTGTTTTCAATATTTAACCATTCTTTGGATGGCATCTTCAGGAATAATAAAATACGAGTTACAATATTAAAACACACAACGACTAGTCGCGTTCACATGTAAAATTGCATAAAATTTACTATAAATAGCAAATTTCCATAAAATTTACTATAAATAGCAAATTTCCATAAAATTTACTATAAATACCAAATTTTCATAAAATTTACTATAAATAGCAAATTTTCACAAAATTGACTATAAATAGTAAATTTACTATAAATAAAAATGTTTCTATAAATAGCAAATTTTAAAAAAATTTATTTCTAAAAAATTTACTATAAACAGCAAATTTCCATAAAATTTACTATAAATAGCAAATTTCCATAAAATTTACTATAAATAGCAAATTTTCACAAAATTTACTATAAATAGCAAATTTACTATAAATAGATAATTTAAAAAAAAATTTACTATAAATAGCAAATTTAAATTTCTGTAAATGGCAAATTTTCACAAAATTTTCTATAAATGGCAAATTTTCACAAAATTTACTATAATTATAAATAATTATTTAAATAGCAAATTTTCATATAATTACCTAAAATAAAAAAATTCACAAAATTTACTAAAAATAGCAAATTTACTATAAATAAAAATTTTTCTATAAATAGCAAATTTGAAAAAATTTACTATGAATTGCAAATTTATTATAAATAAAAAATTTTCTATAAATGGCAAATTTTCACAAAATTTTCTATAAATGGCAAATTTTCACAAAATTTCCTAATGTAAAAAATTTCACAAAATTTTCTATAAATGACAAATGTCCACAAAATTTTACTATAAACAGGAAATTTTCTTAAAAATTTAAGATTCTTTTTAAAACACACGCCCTTCTCCAACACTTTTTCTATTAGACCCAAGAAAAATTACAATTAAAAGGCAAAACAAAAAAAATTATGCATTTCTAAGTTTTTTATTCGTTATTTTCCACTTTTGAAATCAAATCACTTTGTAATAGGCCTTTTAACTGCAGACTCGTTTTTAAAACAATAATAAATCGCAGTTGTGATAAATGCCTGATCGCCTGGTTTTATGAATGTGATTTTGCTCTTGTTTCATTTGCAATTTTGGTCCAGTTGCGTGCTGTTTCTATGGAATCTCAAGGCAGCCTTATGCAGATTTAAGATTTTAAGATATTGAGTTCACAACCTATAGTCATTTAAAATAACTTATGAGTTTTTCAGTTCGAAATGTTTGTTAGTTCTTGATAATTGCGGCCTATTGCTGAGCAATAAAACAACAAAATATTAGATAGAATTTAGATTTGTTAGGTGGTTTATTGTTGCGGTTTCCAACAGGTTACCTCTACCTATGGAAAGAATATTTTGAACAAGCACCCAGCTACTCTTGCGTCAAATGTCACGCATTTGTTGAAACGAACTTATACTTGTTCGTTGTTTGTTGTCTGTCCAACATAACATTTGTTAGTTTGTTTAAAAAAAAATAAGTTCTTAACAAGTTTTAATTTAAATTTTCTTAAACGTTTTTTTTAGAACGTTTTGGTTTTCTTGTAGCAAAGTCTTTAGAACAAATATTTATGTTGTTGAATTTAAATATTTTCCGATTTTTGCTTTATTTCTATTCATATTAATTTATTTTTATACAGAACAATTATATACATATGTCTTGTATTAATTTTTTAAAATGCAAAATTCGTTTTATCCAGTATTTAATGGAATTCATTCTTCTTTAATAGAAAAAACAAGACATTATAGTCTCTCAAGCCCGACCATTTAATACCCTACTCCACAGTATATAAAGGCACATTTTCGAGAGAGTGCCCTAAATGTGAACCATGGGCTATCATGGATCCGCTAGATCAAAATTATATTATAAGGTAAAGATTCAAGAAAAAGTTCCTTGTGCCGAATATAATTAAAATATCTTTGAGAGTTGTTTGTTTTTTAGTGATATAAGGATGCACAAAATTTTATCATGATATCGACCCCTTTGCGCGAAATTATCGTATATGCCAATTTTTTTGAAATTGAGTTTTTTTATGCATTCTTGTTCTACATTCAAAGAGATTGTAGGCAAATTCCACTTCGTTGCTCCAAAAATTGAATGTATATTTTCATTTTGTAATTGCAAGCGAAAGCAGGGAAGAGTAGAAAAATGGCTGTCCTGTAAAGTTGGGTTTTGTAACATACGATAATTTCGCGCAAAGGGGTCGATATATGTAAAAAGTGGTATTAAAATCTAATTTCTCAAGTAGATTGCATTAAAATAAGTTTGGACCAATTTTAATCTAAACGCCAACATAATAAGATGGATAATGAATTAGCATAAAGTCTGTTCCGGAAGGAAGTTTGTATGGTGCCATGCAAAATTATGGACCGAGTATCACCATTTTCTTCGTTCTTATGATAGTTAATTGAAACGTATGCACCAAATTTCGTCAAATTATTATGTTCTTTTCTAAAAGGTGGGACAAAAACCAATGTTTTTAGTGATGCTCACATCAGCACAAATGCATTATGCTGCGTGGGTATAAATAAAAATTTTCATAGATTAAGATGGATTTTGATCCTTTTTACATAGATTAAAATTCTTAATTAACCCGGTTGTAATGTAACACCACACCATGAAACTTGCACCATAATGCTTCTTCGTTAAGGATTTTAAAACATCGAGTTTTGGAATATTATCTGTTGCAATGTAAAGTTAACACAAGTTAGAATGCTATAAGGATGGTCCCAAAATGGGCGTATTAATGGCATCAGTAATTACTTGATTAGTCAGAATCTTATAAAACACATGGTTTAGGCTATTTTTGGCAGCCTCAATCAAGCATGGCTCACGTGGGTACAGTAATTTGTTCGCTTTGCTTTTCCCTCCCAATAAAAAATTCAATTTCAAACGTAGCAGGTTTGTAAGGGTGAAAGCTTAAAGTTTCTCTTACCATCTCGCTAACGGAAGGCATGAATTTGTATGACTTACAAACCTGCTTCGTAGTTAGGTAATGCCGTGGCCCTTTGAATGTAATTACCCTTTACCTAGGGTTGCCAGACGGGCTTGATTTGGCTTAATAGCCCAACTTTTTCAATGCGTGCCAAGAATAAGGAACAAATGTCACATGTAATGCTAAACAGCAATACAAAAATCTTTTCCATTGAATTGTAAAAAAAAATATTAAGAAAAAATTATCGTAATTGATCGCGTAATTTATATTTGGCCTGCAGTTAAAAAGTGTTCTTAAAAAAAGGGGGAAAAAGTTATTGTAAAGAGCTATGGAAACTTGTAACTCGGGGAATATTAGATTTTGAAATTGATTTTGGAAAATAGTTTTGGATTTACGTAGAAAACTACTAAATTAATGAATTGGTAGTAAAGCTGTATTTTAATTTTTTTAAAATATTAGTTCAGCAATAAAAAGTCATAATTAAAATGTAATATTTTGTTGTTTTTTTTTTGTTAAAAAAATTGATTACGTGTTAACGTAATTGTATTTTTAATTGTACACGTAGCTATGTAATCAATAAACAACCTTTCTAAAAAATGGGCTGGGTAGGAGAACTTCGCAGGACATATCCCTGTATATCTAGAGAACGGCAACAATCGAAATTTACAAATTAAAATTGTATCTTGAATGTATCTTGAATATAAATACACAACAACCGACAAAATGTGGGCGTAATTGGAGAAGTGGTAGTGGCACAACATAGTTTTATAATATATATATATATATATAGAAAGGTATTTATACATGATGGGTGTATAAGATTCGGAATAGCCGAACCATTTGTTTAAAATTAGTTCACCTACTTTACTGGAACTTTGCACATCATACTGCGGAGCGCATAAATGTGCGCTTGATTTTAAAAATGTACCGTAAGTGCATCGTAAAAAAAGACAATTTTTATTGGGATGTGTCTCCGTCTCCCAGAAGCCAACCGGTTGATCCAATGAAGTGGCGTTTAATATGCTTTTGTGAGGAAGTTAAAAAAGGACAAAAATGACCCATTAAACTAAGTATTGGAGGGTTAATAAATCCTAAGAAAAGAACCGCCATACAATTCTACTGAGTCCATCTGCAATAGTCTTTAAGCTCAGTAGTACATTAAGTTTATTATTGAGACTTGTATCAAACGCCTTTTGAAGAAATTCAAAAATTTCAATGTCCGAAATTTCGAAAATCCGTTTTACATTCTTTGCACGAACTTTTGGTCTAAAAAGACCCCTAGTAAAATTTGATGAAGAACATATTCGTTGAACATTTCAACAATATAATTTGGCGTTTTAATATACTTTTGTGGGGAAGTTAAACAAGGACAAAAATTACCCATTTAAATTAGTATCAGAGGGTTAATCTGAAATAGTATTGTAACTCAGAAGTACATTTAGCTTTTTCAAAAAATTCAAAAACTTTAAGGGACGATATTTCGGGAACCGAGCTAACTTTTCAAAACCCTTTGGCAGATTTTCTCTACCAATAGTCTAGTTTCATTTCGCGTTGCAAGTATTAAGGATGGTTTTTTCTGTTGCACAGTGTTATTTGTGACGTTTTTATGCATCTTCCTTACCTAAGACTCGGCAGCTAAGCCTCCTTTTGATTAAAAAGACTTAAAAAAATACTTAAATAAAAAAAGACAATATTTTTTGACAACTTAATTGAAACTAATTAGGACAGACTTAAATTATAGAAAATTCCTGAGCTGTAATCAGAAATTTCTCAAATCTACAGTTGGAAATGGTGTGAAATAAAAAAAGTTATTTTATAATAAGAAATTACTCTTTTTAATAAATTTTTAGAACATACAGATTTCAAAATTATTTTATTTCTAATTGAAATAAATACCTGGGTATCTAAATGCATAAGTTTATATATATATGTACATATGTATACATTTGTGTGTGTTACACACACACTTAATGACTTTGAAGATCATTAACGCATTGATTTTCTAAAAAAGGCATTTGTTTTGTTTTGTGTGTGTAACATAAAAAAAAATTTTTAAATTGAAGGTAAGCAACTTGTCAAAAAATTAAAAATCTAAAAAAAAACACGAAAATATTTTAAGTAAAACGGATGTTGTTAAAATTTTCCAGAAAAAAAAAATCAAAAAGCGCTAGTCATACAAAATTGCATTTTTTTCCTAAAATGAAAATCCGGATTTACTTAATGAGGAAAATTGCAAATTTTTAAAAATGATTTATCGTATAAAATGATTGAGTGTTGACAAAAGTTATAAAGTCAAGGTTGATTTTTTCTTGTTATTTCGCAATTTTATGTATAAAATTTAATAATAAAATAATGTATAAAATTTAATACAAAAATTATTAGATTTTTAATATTTTCTTTAAAATTGATGTGAATTTAATACAATCTGCCACATTCTTGTATGACGGCAAATACCCTGTTATTTAAATACGTGTTATGCTATGTTTACACTTGGGTTAATTAACGCGTTATAGCAAAATTTTGCTTAAGTTAATTAGTCTAAATTTACACGTTTCATCGTTTGATGCTCAACTTCTTTTAAATTCCCTTTTAAAGATGCCAATATAATCACACGCAGCAATCGGTTTCAACTTTTTTCGGTTCAAAACAACAACAGTTTTATTAACAGCGAATCAAAGCGAAAAAGAAAAGAAAAAAAATTACATGCAGCCGTCGTTGTGCATATACCAACGAATAAAAACACAAAGCGTACTGACCGAGTACAGGCATCTCCGTACTAACCCCCTTTCTTCTTTCCTCTCTCACCTTAAAACATAAGAGTTGAGCATCAAAAGATGAAACGTGTGAAAGCTGACTTAAAGGCCTTAGGGCAATCAAGCTATAAGGCTTCGGGGGTACATTAGCACTAAGGATGAATGTGAAATTCTTAAAATGGAATAAAACTGAATTGAAATTAAAAAAAAATATGTGAGATTATTAAGATGACAATTGATTAATAAATAAAACACAACAAACAAAGTTATATTTCTTTAAAGTTTTACAAATCTAAGGACGAAATAAGAACATATAGAAGAAATCGAGGTCGGTTGTACAATTCTTTTTGCACTTCCCTATTTTTTTTTATCAAAGCAGTGCATTTATATTTAAATATCACAAAAGGGTATACGTTTTATGCACTTCTTTTGCATTATTATTACAGAGCGTCATAAAAAGTGCATTATTTCTAAAATATCGTGAACATAAACAGTATGAAATTATTGCATTATCACTAAAGCATTTGTGTTCCATAAAGTTTTGGGAATTAACTTTTGATATTCTTATTAAGTTTAAAGAAATTGCAAATTATATATAATACTCAAACTTCATATACAACAACTTTATACATAACAGTTTATAAAAATGGCAAGTTATTTCAAAATTCTTAAAATTAAAAATAAGTACTAAGAAGAATAAATGTTACCTTTTTAACTCCTAAGTAGACACCTAATTTGTGTGGCACAAACTACCACCTGGCCCTGGCTGGGACCACTAGTATTTTATATGGAGTTTTTGTGGATATAAAAAAACTCACACTTACGAACCCCTGGGCAAGGCTGGGACTACTTTTATATGTATGGAGTTTTATGGCTGTAGCAGGAAGATTTTGTTGGGAAATAGAATAATTCATTTCATGGATACAATATGCACACAATTTTCGTTTGGCCAATTTTGAGAAAATCTTTCAAACCTAAATATTCGGTTATTAATTCTAAAGAATTTGTTAAAAATATTACGAAAATTAAAATTCCAGAAGAGTATAAGTTGGTATCTTTTGATGTTGTAAATTGTTTTACAAACATTTCAACACAAATTGCCCTACAAATTATATTAAGAGATTTTGACCAACACATTAGTAAAAATACTAATATTTCAAAAGATTTGTTTTTGGATCTACTTAAATTTTGTCTTAATGAATGTAATTATTTTTGCTATGAAGGAAAAATACTACGTATGAAAACTGGTCTCTTTATGGGTTCTAGCCTAGCGCCTATTCTGGTTGAAAGAGTACTTGAGGATGTTGTTGATCAGACATTACTAAATCTTAATATGTCTCCTTTATTCTGGTATTCGTATGTGGATGATCATATTACTGCAATTTCAAAAACACAAATACATAATGTATTAAATAAATTTAATGAATATGATGACAAGATTAAGTTTACGGTAGAAGTTGAAGAAAATAATCAGCTGAATTATCTGGATACTACTATTCACCGTAAAACTAATGGAAAAATTATAACTAATTGGTATTATAAAGGAATTGCATCGAATCGAATTTTGAATTATTATTCAGCTCATCCATCACATATGAAACTTAACACGGCACAAAATTTCATAAAGAAAGTGTTTAGTATATCGAGCAATTCCATATGAAAACGATCAAAATTGGCAAATTTTTGGACGACCCCTCTCTTATTTTAAAATAAATAGTCTCAATCGATTGCCCAGCAAAAAATAATGTAACTACATATTTTTTTTTTTATAGTGACTGGTTTAGTGGTGGTGTACACTAGGGTGATCGATAATTCGACTTTTTTCAATAACCGGTTTTCGAATATTCCGAATAGTTGCTATTTTAAAAAAACCGGTTTTCGGTTAAGCATTTTTAAAATAACCGGTTAACCGGTTTTTATTCGAATACATAAAAATACAAAAATCAAATTAAAATTAAACTAAAGCATTATTTTAAAAAATTTCTTGTTATTTGCTAAACTTTATGTCTAAGATGATAATTGCATTTATGTATAATGTAGTTACGAAACCCTTAAATAATGTTTGCTCTAGCCAAACGTTTTGCAAAAGCAAACAATTCTTTAAGAAAACTAGTGGTTACGTTAGGAGTCAAATATTTAATAGGTGTGAACATGGCTTTAGAATTTTTAAAAACATTGGTTTTAAAAATATAGGAATGCAATAAATTTATTATTTGACATATTTTCCTAAATTTATTGGAAATGAGTTTTAATTTGTTGCTGGTTAAGCATGTCTATATGAAGCAGTAAACTTCAGCCATATTTTTGAAAAGTGGCAAGCAAAACCTCTTATCCAGGATTATATATTTCAATTATTTTTTTGTTTCAACATTATAGAAACAATAGTAATATGAACATGCTTTTTGTATGAAATATCTGTCAATTCGTCGATCACACAACTTAAAACCTTCCAAGACATTTTTGATTCCTTCAATTTTATTTGAAGTTCTTGGTGTTTTAATAAATAAAACTGATGAATTTTCTCATAACGTTGATTCCGCCGGTATGTTGTTGTTTTAAGCATGAAGATGTGCTAGAACTACTTAAGAGTTTTTCATTCATTATTTGCAGCATATTTTAATAAAGTATTATTTGCAGTCTCTTAAAAACTACTTGACCCTGTTAAGTTTTACTTGGCGTATATTTTTGTCAAGCTTGTAGACTAATTAAAAGTGATTAATAAGTCGTGATGTTAAGAACCTTTGCAACTTATCATTTTAGGGCCGATTACGCACAATTTTTTTTTAAGTCAGTTCGAAATATCACAAGAGATGACAACTTTGTAAAGCTATATATAGTATTTATAATGCTGTCCAATTGCTTATTACTTTTTAAGCTGAACTTTTTTTGTAGTACTTTATATTGTTTTTGGTTTTTGTTACATGAACACACGCTTATATAAGCGATTTGTATTTACATTGCTCATAATGTATTTTTGAGTTTTGTTTCATTTTGTTTTGACATTTTATATAAAAAGTTTAAGTTTGCAAATATTCAATTAGAAAAATACTTAAATTACGGGTGCATTTAAAACAAAAGTAAGGAAAACGTTTATAAATTACACATTACTAAAGTAACCGGTTTATTTTACTAAAATAACCGGTTTATTCGATATTCGAAAAATGGACATTTTAAAATATTCGACTTGGGCAAAACTAAAATAACCGGTTAAAACCGGTCGAATACTATTCGATCGATCACCCTAGTGTACACATGTGACAAAATTGAAGAATTCTTCATAAGGGACCTCATTGAAAAACTACTAAAGCGATCGCAACGAGTGATAGCTCGTTGGGAAGGTATTGAATCAGGCTTTAATTGAAAAATAAAATTTTCCTAATTTTTCTTAGAAATTTACCTTTAAATTTTCTCATGAAAATTAAATTTTCCGATTTTCCACAGAAGCTCCTAAATTTTCCGGCTAATTTTTTTTTTGGATTCCTCATAATTTTTGCTTTAAGAATCAGCAATAAAAAAAATGGGCCCCGACTCCTTGTTTGGACAGGAGAAGAGCATTTAAGAGACCACCTTGTTAAAAACAAATTTTAAAAATTATTTTACAGTTAAAAATACATTTATGAAGAAAAAATCTTTCTTATTTTGCTGCTTATACTTAATTACAATATTTATTAAAAATTTCAATTGTCTTGGCATCATTATAAAATTAAAGTAACTTTAAATTTAGCACGTCGGCAGAGGAAGAGTACCGCTTTACATTAATTGACATATCAGAAATATTTGGTATGAAGCAATGAAACTTTTGCGTTCCAGTTATAGTTTTGACATTATTATATCTGTTTTGAATTCGTCGCTCCATGGCATCGTGTTCTTTTTGAGTGCATAAAACTGTGTTAATGGCAATTTCCTTGCTTTGAATCCACGAGAAAAACAAATGTTGTACATTTAAGATCTGGTCAGTATATGGCCTTTGCAAACTTGCCTTAGTCGCCATGCGCTTTAGGGTTCCCCCTAACGCATCGCATGGGCCCTTACCGTGGGACGTCGCGAAAAAGTGCCACTCGACCTTGCAGTTTTGTTCTTCTTCAATTATGCAAAGATTGTAAAAATTTTTTTTATTCTTGTACTGAGAAGCCGCGCCGTCTGAGAAAAACGTTACTTTGTCGATTGCATCGAATTTTGATTTTAAGAATTCAAACAGTTTCATTTGAAATAAATAAACGGACACATAATTATGAGCTAAACTCTCCGCGACAACAACAAGGCTTACGGTCTGTAGTTCGTTATCTTCGTTTTTGAAATAAATGCAAAAAGGATGCACCGTGCACTGGTCGTTTGCCCAGTGATAAGCCTGAATTTCATCCTGAACGAGAAAAGTGTTATTCTCGACAAAGTCGCTTATCACAATGAATTCATTTTGGGCTAATTTCTCCTTACTTTCCTTTAGAAATTTCGATTGCATCTCGGATATGAAATGGTGCGCCTTCAGTTCATTCAACTTGAATCCGAATTCCTCGATGAATTCCGGAATCTGCTTTACCACGGTCTCAAGGGAACATCTGCCGCTGCTAATTATCCACTGTTTGAAATGCACCTCCTGAATTAACAGCTGTTCAAACTTTTCCGCCAAATATTGCTCTAGCTCGTCAATCTTCGGACAATTGTCGCATTTGGACAGATGACAATTTTCCGTGGGGTATGCTCACAACGACTTCGACAGGAGGTCCCTATATGTTTCAATTTCACCGTGAAATACTTTCAATTTCTTGCATGGAAAGAAAATTAATTTGATGTTTTGATGAAACATGCAAACGCAGACTGAATGCGTTCCGTGCCTGTCTAATGCCAGCACGCATTCTTTTGGTCGTAGGATGGCAAACTTAGAAAATCCCACTTTTTCTGCTGGGCATTTCTCATTGAACTGATGGTATGCTTCGGATAGATTACATAATAATAATCTGCGCTGCTTGTGTACTTTTTCTCCATCTTCACGTGTGATAACATAGTCACGTGTACCTGGGCAGGCGCGGCTGTTGTCATCATTGCAGTAAACATCTAGAATCAATTTCACCGTTGCTTCGCTGAGGGTCCTTGAGCCAAATTTCTTGGTGGGAGTCGCCAATATGCCCTTCTGTCGAACTAATTCTTTGCTTCTTCTCGCGATGTAAAAAGATGTTTGAAACTGTTCAGAAATCTTGCGTATAGACCATGATTGAGGCAGCACAGATAAAATGAGATATTTCTCCGGAAAAGTGGTCGCTAAATTGAATTTTCTTTTCAACTGCTCAATCATTTGTTTGCCGTCATCAACGTCATCTGCTTGACTGCATTCGTTATCAGAGCCTTCATCAAATATGGTCGCGATTGCACTCATAACCTTGCCTTTTTTCTCTTTCCTGTATGCTTCACTTCGCAACTTTCTTTTTCTAATAGGCGTTTCACCTAAAGTGGTAATAGCCTCATTCAAAGGACTCAAAGACATATTGACCATCGGAATGTCTGCCTCACTATCAGATGAAACATTTTGTTCACTTGTCATTTCACTCTCGGATTGTGGCTACATTTGTTTCAATGCATTTGCTTGTTGAGACAAATCGATTTTACACTTGGGGCAAATGAATTCTGCTTCTTCACCGTATTGTATATTTAATTCATTCATGTATCGCTTCGAAACACCAGTTAATTTTAATACTTTTATCTTTTTCGAACGATGTCCACTCTTGTTAAACGGATTGCAGCAAAATTTATTCATTTTACTTTAAATTGTCTTTACAGCTTCACTCTTTACTTTACAAAAAAAAAAACACTTTAACACTTTCACGTTTAGTATTCAACTGCAATTTGACTCAGAGTGTGTGAAGTATTTATATTTATTTTTTGGTAAAAAATAGGTAAAAAAAAATAAGCGATATTTGCTTTTCTTTAATAGGAAAATTTGCGTGAACTACTGGTCATAAAATGTTTTTTAAAGAGGGACTTAATTGGTTACTGCCAATAAGCCGACCACAGGTCATAAAATGTTTTGCAAATTTTTTAAATTACCAGGTAAAAAATATTTCGCCATATTTATGGAAAATCCGTGTTTTATGACTTGTTTCTGCACGTGTCATTTTAGGCGAAATATTTATTACCTGGTAATTTAAAAAATTTACAAAAAATTTTATGACCTGTAGCCTCAGTCGGGTTTGGTGTGCCATTACATTTTTAATAAATATTGTAATTAAGTATAAGCAGCAAAATAAGAAAGATTTTTTCTTCATAAATGTATTTTTAACTGTAAAATAATTTTTAAAATGTATTTTTAACAAGGTGGTCTCTTAAATGCTCTTCTCCTGTCCAAACAAGGAGTCGGGCCCATTTTTTTATTGCTGATTCTTAAAGCAAAAATTATGAGGAATCCAAAAAAAAAAAAAATTAGCCGGAAAATTTAGGAGCTTCTGTGGAAAATCGGAAAATTTAATTTTCATGGGAAAATTTAAACGTAAATTTCTAAGAAAAATTAGAAAAATTTTATTTTTCAATTAAAGCCTGATTCAATACCTTTCCAACGAGCTATCACTCGTTGCGATCACTTCAGTAGTTTTTTTTTTAAAACAACTTTCAATGAGGTCCCTTATGAAGAATTCTTCAATTTTGTCACATGACAGTGGTGTACACCACCACTAAACCAGTCACTATAAAAAAAAAAAATGTAGGTACATTATTTTTTGCTGGGCAATCGATTGAGACTATTTATTTTAAAATCAGAGAGGGGTCGTCCAAAAGGTGATCGCTTTCATATGGAATTGCTCTATCACATAAAGTTTTTTGGTCTCAAAATCTTATTCGAATTAAAAATATTCTTATCAAAAATAATTTTCCATATAAGGTTATTAATCGTCTAATTAGCATAGTTCAACAACATAAGCGTATTAATAATAATAGTAATTCAAATGAAACACAAATTAGTTACGCGTATCTTTCTTCTAATGAGGAAAATATATTAACCAATAAAAAAACACCATCATCACCAGTTAATTTTGCATCAATGACTTATGTTCCGGTTTTAACTGAACAATTATCTAGAGCATGTAAATATTTCACACCTAATGTAAAACTTGCAATGAAACCACCAATAATGGATAATACTAAAAAAATTTTCAGGAACCTTAAATATAAATTAAAACCTGGGCAAAAATCTGATGTTGTATATAAAATTAATTGTAAAAATTGTAACATTATATTGGTGAAACAACTCAAAAATTAATGAAAAGATTGAAACAACATGAATATGACTGCAAATGTTTAACTGAAAAAGTTAATTTATCAGCATTAGCCAAACATGCTTGATCAAACAAGCATGAGTTTGATTTTGACAACGTTGAAGTTTTAAAACAAGAACAAAATAAATTGAAGTTGCAAGTTCATGAAGTGAATCAAATTGTTAAGCATGAGCAAGTTGCTTGTAATTTCAAAAGTGATAAAAAGGATTTAAGAAAGTAAATATTATATACACATGTATTTATCTATGTAGTTTCAATTTGATTTAAATGTTATTTGGAAAAAAATTTTTCATTTGTATTATATTTTCCAATCAATTCAGGTAATTTTTCAATTATTGTTAAATTTTATAAAAAATATGTATATTTATTATGAATAAAAACTTTTGTTGTATTCAAAATTGTATAGATCCTGAAGATGAACAGAAGATGTTCGAAATATATTGGTCGAATTTATAAAAAAATACAATAAAGTTTTTTATTTCATTGGATTTAAAGAGGCAATACAACATAAAAGCTCAATTAATATAATTTGATCCAGCAATACAAAATTTTAATCCATAAACTCAATAAGGATTATTAAAACTTCCATTAAATTGCTCAAAACGGAATCAGAAAATTTCATCACAAATTATTCTTAAATCGGTAGGGTAAAATTTTCTTCCAACGAGAGTATCCAAAAATTGGATCATATGAGTTTATTTTTTTTTTATTATTATTTCGATTATAATACAAAATGATTGCTGGAATTAAATCAGTTCTTTTTATAAACTTAAAACTTAATAAACAAAAACAAAACATAAAAGACAAGTGGTAAAAAATTCCCATAAAATCACATTTATGTTCATTTGGATACTAGAAAATATTGGACCAAATAAGCGTAACCACAACTTTTGTTAATAGTTAGTAAGAGCTCTTGTTAACATTGTCTTAATATGACAAAATAAACTAATTATACTACTAGACATAGCAAACAACTTATTTTTGTATTTTCATCAAAATTAATATTTGAATTACAGAAAACGATTATTTAATTTGCTTGTTGGTCCCGTTTTGTCGTCAAATATTTGACAAGTGCGACCGTAGTTTAAGGATATCATTTTTTTGTTTGTTTATACGTTTAGATACAACGGAACGTAAAACAATTTTTACATTCGTCTTGTAAAAAAGAGCGGACAATGCAAATTGAAGATAACATTTAATGCCTTGGCTCATTTCTTTCCTTAGTGAAAACATCAATGTGATAGGAAAAATCCTTTTGCGATCTGCAATGGCATTTGACAGTGAATACGGAGGGAAAATATTTATGCCAATTTTTCATTTTGGTGGCTTTAATTCCATCTTTTACAAATTATTTATTTCTTGCTCTAGAAATTAAGTTCAAAGATCTTTATTCTTGTAAAAGAGATTTTCACAAATTCGCATTAAAATCAAAGCTGAAATGGCGGCAAGCGACGATTCAAAGGAGTTTAACAATTTGTAATCTTGTCGTATTATCAATTGTATTAGTATGCTATCAAAAATCGAAAAAGGTTGCCAAATGTATTGAGTTTTTACACATTACTCAAAAGTCCCTACATTTTAATGATTTTAAAATATTTGTCCTTTTTCGCATTAAAAGTGTGAAACTTAGTCGTAATGAAATAACTTTTCACTAAAATACTTCTTGATAAATTTAATGACAACGCAAGAGTAATGCAAATCGCCAAGGTCTGATATTTGTCACTGACCACTGGGGTTTTTTTAAGTCACTACAAATCATCTTTTAATGATAAATATAAAATAAATTTAAAATAAAATTTAAAATTCTTCAATTTTTAATGTAACATAACAAAAAAAAATCAAGATTTCCAACTGTATTTAAAGAAAAATCTGGTGTATCCTACTTAAAAAAGTTATGCTAAATTAGAAACTGCTTTTATTTGTTTGTTTTGAGCAGTGCTGCCAATTTAGCGGGTTTTTTACTATCATACCAGCACCGAAACTTTATTTCTTAGTTGTTCGTTTAAATAAATTTTTTCAAGTTGCTTTATAAGAAATTTTGGCCACATTTTTATTAGCCCACATACATTTTGGTATTTAAAGCCAGTTTTACGCACTCACACGTTGATCAAACATGCGTTTTCATTTGAAATTTGTTGCGTTGCAAGTTCTTCAAGAGTGTTTTTTTTTTGTTATTTGTTGCATAATATCGTTTGCAAAGTATTCGTACTAAAATAAAATATCTACAAATTTACAAGTTTTTTTTACTAAAAATACTTGTGACGTACTATATAAATTTGCTAGATAAAAATTGTTTAATTTTTATTGTTTTTTTTAGGTTTTTCTTTTTGTTGGGTAATTTACTCCACCCCGTCTGTCAAATATTTTTTGTTAAACAAAATTTTGTGGTTTCTTGCACTTTTTTGTGTGTCTTAAAATGCGTTACCACATGCATTTGTTCGGCTATTAACAAAAAAAATTCTTATAACAATCTACTAAAGGCCTATTGAATTTCAGTTTTTATTTTTTTTTTATTTTGGGTTTATTGCACCATAGAGTGCATTTTTAACCCAATTCTGTCGTTTTATATTTAATTTTATTTGAAGTTTCTTTTCTTGTTTAATGTTTGGTATTGAAAGTCTTTCAACGTGGTTCTTAATTAATTCACTATAGAGGCATTATTGGATTGGATTTAGAAAAATTAAACAAGACGGGATATTCGCGATGGTTTTTGTTGTTGGAAGAAAATTACACGGCTATGATGAATGAGTGTATACTGGGTTTGCCATTCATTGTGAAACTTTTGTAAGATTCATCTAAGCCCCCATAAACTTTATACATTATAGGTCCTTGAGTAATTATAAATCGATTAAATTTCGTCTCTTGAAAATACCCTCACTTTCGAAAAACCCAACAGAAAAGAAGAATATTAGTTTTAAATTCTTTATACACAGCAAAAAATAAAAATAGTTTTTAATAAAAAAAAATTTGTGACATTAATTAAAAATTTAATTCAATTTGCACTAGTAAAAACAAATTAATACTTTCATAGAAAAATGCATCTTCATATTGATGAGGTCCTTAGATCAGAGTTGTGACATCAATGTTATTACAAATGGCATCAATGTGAGGCAAAATCTGACATCAATCCAATAACGAACGTCATCATAAAATCATGTCATATATTATGCGACATTTATGCTATGGCCACATTGACATCAATTCGTTGCCACAATTTGTGTGTTATTAACATTATTTTCATGCTTAAATAGTAAGATTAGAAGCAAAAAATTCCCATATTCTATTTGTTTAAATTATTTATTAATATATCAAATTTTTTAGAGAATGATTACGTAAACCATTTCGGTATCTTATAATTAAAAGTTATTCTGTAAAGGAAGGGCGGCTTACAATTAAAGTTAAACAAACATGTGTAACGGATAAGTAAATAATAATATTCTGTCACTTTGCCTTAAGTCATTCCTAATGACTCAATTAAAAGACAGTTAATTATTAAATTGAGCCTAATTAGTCCTTTCTCCGATGTTACTGAGTCAGAGTCATCGCACTAATGAAATTTCTGTGATGCTGACGTGTCATCTAATTGATGATATTATTTCTCTTAATGACAATTTGGCCAAGTGATGTTAAGGATGACATCACAATGATGAAAAGTGTCGTGGCGTCAAAAACGAAGACACTTGTCATAATACTGATGTCAAAAAACATCAGCGTTACGACACGTTTTCTATCATTGTAGTATCAATTTAATATTTTTTTATATTAACAACACTTTCTGCAGTTATGTTGTTGATATACAGGCATGTTCTGAAAATCACAAAATTTCAAATCACTTGTGATTTTAAAATCACAAATATTATTTAAGGGTGTTTTGAAAACCACAAAAGTTTTAACTTGGTTTAAAATGGTGGAAAAATTAAGCATGTAATTTTAAATCGGTGACCACTTAGCTGAACGGTTTAAAATCACAATTATGGAAAAAATTTTTTGGCCAGAACACCTTTCTTGTGATTTCAAATCACTTTCACAAAAAATGATTTTCAGAACATGCCTGATAAGTATATGTTTTCACTTTAATTAGTTAAATTTTTAAACTGATTTTATTTTTGATCAATGGTTTAATTGAAAAAAAATTGGCGAAAATTTTTTCTGCCTCCTTTTAGTTCTCCCTTGCACCTTGGGATTGAAATCCAGCAAAATTGGTTATTTTATGAGTTATGAACCCAAATGTGGAGCCACCTTTCTAAGCAATTTATATTTTTGTTACAAAAATTACCATAGATTATTGACGTAATGCACCAATATTCATTAAATTTTGGACAAAGTTGTTTTATATGACTGGAAATTACACGACAAAATTTTGTGCAGATGGGTCCACAATTTAAAATTATTAAATACTTGGTACTCTTAAAACTATTAAAAAAAATCGATACTGTGGAAAAATTCAGTCTGTCATTGTGTTGTAAGAATGGAAAGCACTCTGTCAAATATCGTGAAGATGTACCCATTATTTATTATAGGGCCCATATACATTACATTTTTTCCGATTTTAAAGTCAATTCACAGCTTTTTTTTTGCCAAGATATCATACTTTTGCTTTCCAATAAGTCAATCTTTTTTTCCTGTAAAATAGTTTCTAGTTTTTTTTTTTATCAAAAATTCAATAAAGTTTTCTTATTTTTAAAAGCGTTTTTTGACCATGACTATTCTGTTCTGTTCTGTATTATGTTGTCAAAATTATCTGATTTCATTGGTTTTTCAGATTTATCCATGAATCGGAGAACAATTATTATTATTACAAAACAAAAATAAATAAAACTATAAAATCAGATAACTAACACAAACTGACAGAAAAGTCATGAAGAAAATAAAACCTTTAATTAATTTTTTTGTTTCGATTTTTACCTTTACGACGTTAGCCTTATTCCTACAAACTGTATAACAAATAGCTTTCAACTCAGGCCTAAGATGATAATTGATCGTTATTTGCAATAACGTTTAAACAAATTCAAATTTATACAATTTTAAGTACCACTTCATGCAACTAAAAACCTTTTTCGATTTTGCTTTAAAAAATTAAATTAAACTGTTTGTAATTTAACAAATGTTTTGTTTAATTATAGGTTAAGAAAAGTTGTTAAATTGCAATTAAATGTATGTAGCTATGTGCACTTTATTAAAATGATGTTTATTCACATCTCCTCCTGATTATGATCGTCGTCATCGTCATTATCGTGTTATCGATCGAATTCCATACATTTACTATAATTTAGAGAAAAAAAAACAAACAAACAAAAAAAAATTGCACGCAAAGGTCATATGCAGTCACTAAACTTACGACGAAATGACTGGAAGTCCAGCAAAAAATTGGGGGAAATAAAAACAGTGTTTAATAAAAGTTGCTTGACAGGCATGACATTCATTAACGCTTTACCCAAAAAATATTGTATGTTTCATACCATCAACATTTTTAAAAAATGTTTTTTCATAATAAAATTCGTTAACTTTAATTCTTTTATTTCTGTTATGCACTGTACTGCTACGTTATCATTCTGGCAAGGGCCACCAATACAATTACATGTAAACGGTCGATTCGCCCAACAAAGTACATCTCCAAAAATCATTTTGCCTACCCATTTAAACTTGCAAATGTAAACGAGTATGTGCACGTAACTGAAACCGGTAAAATGCAGGTAGTGTCCCCTTTACAAGTCGTCTATACAAAAACCTTAAAAAAGAGAATAAAAGAATACAGTAGGTTGCGTACAGGTTCATATTAATGGCGGTGTATTTAGACTGGTGTCTGTTGTTGGGGATTCTCTATTAAAAAAAAAATTAAAATTTTATTTTTTGTACAACAATAATTCAGATGTTCTTTATACGATTACGTCAAAATAAAGCTTGCAGTATAAAGAGTGTATAATGGGCAAATACACACAGCTACTTTTAATCTCTTTTATGGACTTGAATAAACGTAAGAGTGCATACTTACAGTGGCTTGAAATATATAAAAACTGACGGCGAAACTATAAAAATATACCTACAGCCATGTTCTGGAAATCGAATTCGAGTGAACTTCAAATCGAACAAACTTTAAAAACGATCCCGTTTTAACAGTGCGTTTTATATACGTCATACTTTGAGCATCACTTATGTATATTTATTAGAATAACTCTAAAAATCAACGATAATTTTTAAACAAATTTAATTGAAAATTTCTTTCTATTTCAATTTTACTCGATTTCGATTTCCAGAATATGACCGAATAATTTAGTTTTATACAAAAAAGGCACATTTACACTATTTTCTCTTAAAATTTATTTTTTTTGCAAAAAAAAGTCATTATTTAATTTTATTTTTGCAAAACAATGTAATATTTTTTTGAAAAACAAAGTCATTATTGGTATTTTATCTAAACCGTCAATTTTTCACCAATATTACAAAATTTTTTTTAACAAAGAATTTAATGTCACTTGTTCCCTATAAAGTTAATTTCTTTCCAAAAATTACTTTTCACTAAAAGCTTTCATTTTCAATAAAAAGTCACTTTTTTACTAAAAAGTCACTTTTTTACTAAAAGCTCACATTTTCACTAAACAGTCAGTTTTTCACTAAAAAGTCACTTTTTCACTAAAAAGTCACTTTTTCACTAAAAAGTCACTTTTTCACTTAAAAGTTCACTTTTTCACTAAAAAGTCACTTTTTCACTAAAAAGTCACTTTTTCACTTAAAAGTTCACTTTTTCACTAAAAAGTCACTTTTTCACTAAAAGTTCACTTTTTCACTAAAAAGTCACTTTTTTACTACAAAGTCACTTTTTCACTTAAAAGTCACTTTTTCACTTAAAAGTCACTTTTTGACTAAACGTATTTTTTTCACCAAAAAGTCACTTTTTCACTATAAAGTAATTATTTCATTAAAACGCCACTTTTTAAAACAAGTCCTAGAATTAAATTCAAGGACCAAATTTTATAAAGTACCAAAAAATGTGTCACAGCACCGTTGAAGACTGTACTGTAATTCATTACTTTTTCTACCTTTTTGTTCTTCATAAACCAGTTAAGGGATTGGTTCTACTTTCAATGGTCATGATTTCTTTCTTTTTGTACTTGTTCTATTTTCACAAGTCCTAGGACCAGCCTGTTGGACCAATTGACACAAATTTCCCGCAGGGTTATACTTGCATGTGCAGCCTAAGTGTAAAATGTGTATTATTTTACTTTGAGTTCTATGTTTTCAATTATTTTTGACAGTAAAGTTTTTCTCTTTGAACATTAATTGTTTTGCCCCTTTTTTAGTTTCCATTACACTTACTTTTTCACTTTCCATCACCAACGTATAAATAAATGTTACATTGGCCCTTCACATAATCATTTCATTACATACCCATATTGGAGGAATGCATTACAAATAATTAACCCGCCATCTAGAATAAAGTCACACTGGCAAACTATCAATAGTTACAACATTCGATATTTTCGATAGATTGTTGATAAACTATCGATAGTATCGAGTTCTTTGTAGAATTGTAAAACCAATTAAAAAATACAATTTTCAATATGGAATTTTAAAAAATAGCTGCGTTTTTAATAAAAGAAAAATATATATTTTTAATTTTTATGTAAATAAGTAAATTTTTAATGAAATAAAATCGAGTTTCAATGAACAATTTTTCTTAAATATATTTTAATTTTTTTCTTTAATAAGATGTAAATGGGTTAATGAATTGTCATGTTTAAGTGTTAATTTTTAAAACTATTCTATGATACCAATATTTTCTCGACTGGACAGATAATATTATTAAAGATATAATGAATAATATATCCAAAATTATAAGCCCAAAAAATGTTTTCGAACTCGCAGCAAAAGTATAATTAATAATAAATATTGGAGTCAATATCGTAAGTGTGGGTAAACTAGTTTTGAGCCATATAACACATTACCCGAAAAGCATCTATTTAAATATTTGCTACAATTACATATAACCACAACCAGCATTTAAAAAACTGCAGTCAAAGTAGAAAAACTGCCATTTCTTCCACTTTTCTATTTGTTATTGGCAAAAAATAAAACTGTTGGTTTTACTTCAGATTGTTTAAATGTAAACAGTAGCTGTCAAACCAACTCAAAAAGCGAAAAGTTGTACACAAATTTTCGTTTTTTGTTCGACAGTTTTTGTTTTTGCTGGAGTTTTTTAAACCCTGACCACAACTGGACATTTACACATTTTTTACAAAAAAGTGGTAAAAAAATATATATTTTTAAGGATTTGCTTTGATTCCATCGACAATGTGATTAAAACGATTCGAACCGATTAAAAGTCAATCAATGCGCCGCCGCCACCGACAAATAGGGTTAGGCTTGTTGTTGCCAGATAGTAATAAGAATGTATTGAACATTTTCAAAAAAGAAATTTAAACGATAGTCCAATCAAAATATAACTATCGATAGTACTATCGAATGTTGGCCAGCTCTACCATGAAATACAAAATTTCAGTTCAATAGTTTGAAGATATCTGCTTCAATATTGAGTTGCTTGATTCCAGCCGAACAAACATACATACATTGCAAGTTAAATAAAAACTTTTAATAAAGTACTTTTTCCCCTATTTTCCTATGTTTTACTGTAGTTTCGCATTTAATTGAAAACAATAGAATTTCCCAAAAGTATCCGAACCGGATAAAACTTTTATGAAAATTGCAAAAATACATTTTTTAAGAAACGTACAAACACTGTGTTTTTTAACAAAAATCTTTAAACAAAATCTGGCCCAATAAAAATTATTTCCTAAAATTTGTCTTAAATATGTTGTACCTATGTGACAAGAAAAAAAGTTATTAAAAGTGTATGAGCCTGGCCCGCAATTAATCAAACTTTTTAATTTGGTAGTACCAAATTGGCACCATATTTTTTCGTATGCGTATATGCGTTCCCAGTTCTGATAAATATAACATTATACAATTTAATTTTCTTTCTTTTTTCCTTTTTCTCCCCATTGTGCAACTGTTGCGTATAAGTCTTTAAAAAAAAAATAAACAATATTGTAATTATTGGTGCGCTCTGGCTGTTGCCGATATATTATATGCTCGTATTACACATGTTTTCGCTGCCGTTGTTGTTATAATTGTTGTTGTTTTAATATGTATTATGCCTACAGTGTTTTTCAAGGTTATTAACTCATATCAACTTGTTGTTTTGTAATGTTGTTGTTGGCCGCTTAGTTGAATGTCATCATATTGAGAATGAAATAAACAGCAACGTGCATTTCATTATGATGATGTTGTTGTAAGATTTTTTATTTTTGATTTTTTTTTGTATTTTTGGCAAACAATTCTACCTGTGATCAGAAATATAACGAAATAAACGTGTGTATTAATTTCCTATGGCTAAAAAAGCACCCAAAACTTAAGTAAGCAGTCATGATTATTAGGAACTAAAAGTAATAAACGTAGTTTGTAACTTCTGTGTAGAGATTGGGAAGGAGGTGGTATTTGTATAAAGGTTTGGCATAGGAAGTAATTGTGATAGCCAATTTTCGAAGTAACTTGCTAGCTTAGGAGATTTTCGTAGTTCTGTGTTCACCTTAAACAACCTTGTAAGTCCATTTTGGGTGATTTTGTGTTCTAACCGTTAAATTGCATTATTATTTGGAAAACTGTACAGTAAAGGATTTTGCAAGAAGAGAAAACAAAAATTTTGAAAGGGTGCATTCAAACTTAATAAAATTTTTGAAATTTTATACTTCCGGAGGTATAGACGGTCTTAAGTTAAAGTTTGGAACCTTTGTATATAAACTAGGCGTTTGCAAGGACTTAAAGGTTTTAAGCACTGGCGTGGAATGACCTGTCTAGGAAGGGCTAATGCACTCCCAAAACAAATTAAGCCACCCTACAGAAAGTTTTTATTCATATGGAATTATATATATGAAACGGTTTTCCTCAGCGTCAACGGCCCTTTACCCCTCCCCCTAAATTTTTAACTATTAAATATTCTTATGTATGTACAGTAGGGTAAGTACTTTTTGCAATTTTTGCGAATATCAAATTCTAAATCGCATAGCCTTAAGTCGACTTAAGCAAAATTTTAATTTCTGACACCTTTGTAATCACCATGTTGAAAAGTAGGTACCCCTGGACAAAGTTTCAATTATTTTGTACAATTTTTTAGAAAGTTACTAGCAAAATTACTTTATGCTTATTTTTCTGAAATAAAGGCCTAAGTTTACTTCCTCTCTACGACTATAGGAGTATTCAAGAACAAAAACTTAAAAAAACTATAACAGCAGAGAAGGGATTAAAATAGGAGTACATTTTCTAAAATTGATTTACTACAAAACTAAAAAAATTTACTAAAGTACTTTTTCCCTTTTGCTACAGATATATTGAAATACATACTTTTTACGGGATTTTATTCTGGAAGTCCGAGAGGTAAAAACTGTTCTATAATAAATAAAAAACATGATATCTTAGAGGGTTCATAATAAAATACACAATGACCATGTCTGGTTCACAACCACCCACTTTTAAAATAAAACTTTGGATGTCTTACGGTCAATTTTTAGGTTTGATATTAAGTCACATTTATATTTAAAATCGTTTTAAATACAAAATTCCGTTCTTTACTTAGCACTTAAATGTAACTTAATTCACCAAGCTGGTACCTTTAAATTCATCTTAAGTTTCCATTGTAATAACTTAGCAAGGAGGCTTCAATTTCACAACAATACAACAAGAACAGGCAAAGCAATAACATACATCGGTTTTTGAGCCCACCTAGTAAATAAATACAGTTTTATAAGATACTAGCTTCACCCGGTGCGCTTTGCTACCCCATCGAAATACAATTAGTAAAATTTTTTTAAATTAGATCTCGTGAATTGATAACAAAGCATCTTGTACCAAATTTTATTGCTTTTACAGAACCCGCTCTACTGATATGTATACAGAAATCGCATGTGTTCGTATGGGAGGTGCCATGACTACTTTTCCTATTGAACCTACTTTTGGAAGATGTTGTGTATTTTTATCTAAGCTATTTGTAAAAAATTGGAACACCTTCACTGTAACAGTACTCCAACTATGAAGAAATCTTTATTGTCATTGTATGAGAGGTACCACCCGCACTTAAAAATTATAAAATATTAATTGCCTATGTTAAGAGCCGGGTTAGAAGTCTATAGGGAACAAAATTTTATACGCTTTCTTACTTATATATTATTGATTGCTCCTCCTGCACCTAACCCCTTAATTTTTATTTTGAAAGGTGTAGTTTACCATAAGAGTGGATATTCGGAATTTAATGATTTCGTTCTATGGGATGTACAGACCTTCCTTCCTCTACCCCGCCGATCGTTATTTAAAAATTTATAGTTTACTATAATAGTAGCTTTAACTACGTTTAAAGACTCTAGCTAAGATAGTTCTTCAGTTACGCGATATTTAATATATCGCTGGCTTAACATGTAAAGGCTCTAAGTCCACTTTTTTAAGAAATTGAGATTTTTATGCAGTAATGTGCAATAAGTAAAATTACATTGTTTACAAAGAAAAAATTACAGTTATCTCATTTTTTGTTGTTGTTTTGTAGTGATAAGCAAAAGCGCTAAGTCCAATTTATAACAAGAAAAAGCTCTAAGTCCCAATTAAAAGTACAGTTTAACCATTTCTCTCAAATTGTTCCATCACATGTATTTTAATTGTTTTTTGTCTCTCCTGTAAAATTTTCAAATATGAACTTAGAGCCTTTACATGTTAAGCCAGCGATATACATCCTATGGGGGTATTGCTCCAGCTGCGCCTTCCCCCTTAATTTTTATTTTCAAATGTGTAGTTTTCTATAAGAGTGACTCCACCCAAGTTTGAACATTCTCACAAAAACAGTTCTTAAGATATGCGATATTTAACATTAGCGTCCTATGGGGGCACCACTTCACCTGCTGCTATCTTATTTCAATTTCAAGGCTCAGAAGATGCTACTGAAAAAAAAATTCAAGAAAATGGGTGCTGCGGCTCTTAACATGTGCAATACTTAATATTGGAATGTTATGGTGGGTTCCTCATCCCCAGCGCTTATCGAAAAAAGTGCTCCTCCTCTGTCTACCCCACCCATTTTTATATTGAAATTTATAGTTTACCATATTATTAGCTTTAACCATGTTTGAAGACTCTCCCTTTAATAGTTCTTAATTTGAGCGATATTTAATATATGCATCCTATGGGAGGTATTTCCCCCATGCGCCTACCCGCTCTACTTTTATTTTCAAAAGTGTAGAATACCATAAGAGTGACTTCTACAAAGTTTAAACATTCTCACTATAACAGTTCTTAAGATATGCGATATTAAACATTGGCGTCCTATGGGGGAAACCACTTCCCACGCTGCTACTTTATTTCAATTTTGGGGCTCAGAAGATCCTACTACCAAAAGTTCAACAAAATGCGTGAGGCGGCTCTTAAGATATGCGATATTTAATATTGGCATCCTATGGGGGTACCAATTTCCCTGCCCCTATCGAAAAAATAAGTAGCCTAACTTTTTTTATATGAAAATGAACTTAATATTAACTTAAATACTATCCTGAAAATTGGGCATTACATATAAATAAACCCTTTTATATGTTAAATTTCCCCCTTAAATATATTCCTCCTTTTTTAAAAAAAACAAGCCCCTGATAACACTTGTTTATAAAGTACAGCTGATCTCATAAAAGCCAGTGCACACACCAGCTTTATTTGTGTGTTAAGGATGATTTTGACCTTGCTGACGCTGCCGATATGTATGAACCTGTTGTTATTGTTAATGATGTTATTGCTGATGATGACGACTATTTAAAGTTCTTATGTTGTCTACAAACAATACAAACATGAATTGTTCTCATGACCCATTTCTGCAGGTTTAATATGGAGAATAAATATTTTAAAATTTTGTCTGATGCAGCAAAAAAAAAAAAACAAAAACTTTATTATATAATATTCGACACATATTTTTACTTTATAAATTATCTAGAAGATACTTAACAACAGAAACCATGGTTATGAATACACTTAGAAAATATTTTTTGGTAAATGGTAACAAGTAAAACACTTCTTATATTTAGTTTTAAAATTCTGCAAAACTTTTTTATGGAATTAAGAGATTGCAGCCAAATAAAACTGAATTTTTTATAAATATTTAAAACCAATTTTTGTTAAACGTTTTATTGCATTCGTTAATAGCATTGTAACTACGTTTTCTATTCGAATTTCCGAAAAGTTTAAATTAGGAATTTACAAAAATCACTTTGCAAAGTCTTTGATGTAAAGTTAAGCTTCGCGAAAACACTGTAAGTAGAGTTTTAATTTCATTTTGTTTTTCGGTGTAATTTCATTTGCTGTGGGAGTTATTTAATTTTTTGTGGGAGTTATTTCATTCTTATTTTAAGTTTCTATAAATTTATTACATTTTTTTTTGCACTTGTTAGTTTATTTTATATGTAAATTAGGCCGGATGCCGGTTTTGCAGAGAAACTTTAGTAGCAAAGCCGGTGTTTATTAAACCATAGAGGAAAAAACAATGCACCCAGCCCAAGGCCGGCTATTTAAGAACTTGAATAAGCGAAGCCGAGAGGAGAAAATGCTTGTGCGAGGCCGTAGGTTGGATGTGAAGTTTGGTGTTTATTTAATTAATTTTGGGATTTATTTTAGGGAATTTATTTGGGAGTTTTTGCAATGTGACTAATTGCTCTTGGTACCTATTTGGCGGAGCCTAATAATGCAATGCCAGCAATCCATTAATATGGGGTTTTAAAGGAAATAGATTAGGAATAGAATAGGAATAGATTCAAAAAATTAAAAAAACATGGGTCTAATTACAAGCTTAATTGCTTGTTAGCGTTACGTGACAAAAAGTTGACTTTTCTGTGGAAATGCTCACCTTTGAATCTTTTTAAAGGTTTTTTTCGTCTTAAAAGTACTTTAAGGGGGTTATATGGGTTCAATTCTGGCTTAGAAAGTATTAGAAAAGTTGTCGTCTTCAAAACTATATATAAATCGGCTAAGGCAAAACAGCGACTATAATAAAAAATACACCATTTGAAAGGTATTTACAGCCAGAAGTGCACAATATATATATGACTTGACCCACTTGTGAGAATTTAAATTTAATGAAAGCATGACATTTTGTCTGGCATTGGCTGGACTTAATATTTTTATTTAGTCTTAAGATTTGAATACTTAATGTTAGTTCACAATTATTAAGTGAAGATTCAATAAATAATTGAAATGTGAAAAAAAAATTAAAATCTGTTCAATATTTCATTTCAGCGTTCAAATTTGATACTAACACATATGGGCATTTCCACAGAAATGTCAACCGCAGCCAAAAAAGGCAAAGTCCATAGAAGCAGGGTTTAAAAAGCTGCAGTCAAAATCAAAAAATTGCTTTTTCTTCCACTTTCTGATTTTTCATTGGACGAAAATAAACCATTGCATTTACTTCTGATTCATTAAATGAAAACAGTCGTAGTAAAGGCAAAAGCAAAACACGAAAAGTTGAAAACAACAAAGAACATCGGCACTCGACATGTTCGGAAGTGTTTCGTTGGACAGACTGAAACTTTGTGCCGGTTCACACAAGTCAAGACTTGACGAGTCAAACTTGACTTGTGTGAACCGGCACTTTTAATAAATACCGAAATTAACGAAAATGGGACGTTGTGTTTTTTCCGCAATTTTTTTTTTTTTAATGCATGTGTACATAAATACATACGTTTTATTTAAAAATTAAAAAGATTGTTAAGCATTAAAATAATTACATTTGTATGTATTTATGTTCACATGTAGGTAGTATTTAAAAAAAAAAAAATTCGGAAAAAAACACAACGTCCCGTCTTCGGTAACTACGGGATTTTTTAAAAGTTTCAGTCTGTCAAACCAAACACTTTCGAACATGTCGACTGCCAATGTTCTTTGTTGTGTATAACTTTTTGTTTTTAGCTTTTGCCTTCACTACGACTGTTTTCATTTAATGAATCAGAAGTAGAGGCAACAGTTTTTTTTGTACAATGACAAATGAAGATGTCGAAGTTGCAGCACAATCTTATGACTTTAACTATCTCAGCTTTTTAAACGCTGCATAGAAGTACATATGTTGTTTTAACATATTTTTATAGGGAATCTATCAACTTTTACATTTATTCATTACACACTTTGAAATATTCAAATGCAAAGTCGAACAAGTGCAAAAGTTCTGTTTTGAACATTTCTATTGCACGTTTTGTTTTGCTAAATGATCTTAATGAGCAACATTATGCATTGACAATTGCTTTTTAAATCTCGGTATATATTTAAACAATATAAGAAACATGTAAACGGAAATATGCGATTGCCAGTTACGGCAATTTTTTTCTTTCCTTTACCGTATATTTTGATGTAGCGTGCGAAATTAAAAAAGAACATTTGTTATCAGTGCGTCGAGGGCATTTGTACAATGCCCATCAAATATAAGTAACAAACAGATATTTTTGTTGCAAATTTTATAAAAAAAAATTTTGCTGGCTTTTCTCTTGGTACTTATTTTAAATTTGTAGCGTGCGACATCGTAAGTGTAAAATGCATAAATTGAACAATTTTTTTTTTCTAAAATATCTTTTTTGCGATGGCCAACAACTACAAGCAGCAAGGACAGCTTATTCCCTTAAAAAAAACTTTATTTGAGACTAGCAATACTATTTTCAGTTAAGTTAGTTTTTGTTCTATATGTATTTGTATTTTTCTTTATTGAAGATATTTTTTTAAGTTTATAATTTTTGGTCGGAAAATAAATATATTGAATGTATTTAAAATAATGTAGAATCATCTTACTCATGTCTTATTACAAAAAAAGTAAAAACATAAACATAAAAGTATGATGGAACAAAATGTCGCATGCAACATGTTGCGTTTTATTGCGTATTACTTGTAAGAGCTCTTCATAAAAAGGTTCGAAAGCTCTAGCTCAACAAGTTTTTAAGATTGACGAAAATATGTGTTACCTTGTAAAGGAGGTGCCACTTCTACTTAAAATTTCGAAAAATTATATATCCTATTGTTCTTTCCAGACCATTGGTAATATACAGTCAAAACTTTACTTAACACTATTTCTTCTTTAGCACTTTTGATACAAAATAATTTTGGTTACTTTTTTTCGCTTTTGGTTACTTTATTTTTACATTTTGGTTACAATTTTTTTTTGATCGTAGCAACGCTGGCTGCAATAACAACACTCGGCTTGTAATGGCTTAAATGTAAAAGTCGAAAAAACGATTTCGGTGGTCGTATATAAGTAAACTAGAGTTCCTTATTTCCCGAAGTTTTTGCATTCCCAGAAATGTATAACATTTTGATTTCACTCCCAAAAGTTTTTTATTTAAGAATGAATATAGAAGTATGTAAGTAAGTGAATTAATAGCAATTCATTTTTGTTTTTAGCAATAATATTTATATTTATAGTTTTGTTTATTTCATAATCTCTTTTTTTTGTCTAAAGTATTTTCTAAAGTATTGTCTTTAATATTGTCCATATTATCACAGCCTTGTGCATAGTATTTATTGCCTATACTCTTGCCTTTAGCCTACAGAATTGTCTATAATCTTGTCTAATTGTATAAATTAGTAAGATTTTGTTTGTCGTGCTTAATTCACAATTTTTGTTCTTGATAAATACACTGAAATTTATTGTTGCAAAAAATTTTTTTTTTTTTTTGAAGAATGTTTCCTGATGATATGGCCTAAGCAACCAGTGAAATGCGCGTAGAAACAGCTTATCCTCCAACAATAAATTTCAGTGTATAAATGTATCAAGAATAAAAATTGGGAATTAAGCACGACAAACAAATACATTTTTATTAAAATTTTTGCATTTCAGAAAATTACATTGGCCCATATGGGTGTCAACACCATTGTTCTAAAGTATACTTTAGAAAAATTCGACTTTATTTTTGACTATGAATATGGGCAATTGATTTTATAATAAGAATTTACTAATTTCTTTGTGTGTATTTTTGGTTTTTGCCGCTTCTACCAAAAGAACATAAAAAAATCAACGGAACTTAAGCTGAAATTTCAATGTCAAACTCGTTAAGAGGCAAGGATTTTGCCTGACTTGCAAGTTGGCAAAAAAAGTTTAAAAAGAACAGAGAACAAGGAAGGAAACATATTTACAAGTCATTTAATATGTATTAAATGTAGTGCATAACATTTAATTAAGATACGAATCTGCACGATTTTCGAACACTTTAAATTGGATTCTTTAGGATTCAAAAATGAACAGCAAACAAATAGGGAATATAGAAAACAAACAACTGTAAATTATGATCATTAAAAAATCCATTAAAATCTATAGATATTTTTTATTTTTGTTGTCGTCATGGAAAGTCCACATTTGTCTTATTATTTTCTCGATATTCTTGCAGTTGTTGTTTGCAATTGTTTAGCCAACACTTGATCACAAAATAACAATAGTTTTAATCTTTTTCAATGATTATGTGCAATTGTTTTACTTTTTTTTTTTCGTATTTAATTTATTTTGTGTACTATTTTTTTGACGTTTTTCGTTGTATTTTATTTTATTTATTTTAAAGGTAACCGCGTAGCAAAATTTTCGCCTTTAATTGTCACCGTTAAGACAGATTTTGAGCAGATCAGCTCTCTAAATTTTGACCTTGCATTGAATTGTATGAAATTGTTTAAATAGTACAACGAAAATACTCTCTCATACATAAATAGTTTAAACCGCAAACATTTTGAAAGTAATAATAGCAATAAATGGAAACAACAACATCAACATTAATAAAACTTATAGATTTATTGCCAATAACACAAAGAATGAAACAAAAAAAATGTTTTGAAAAAAAAACTGCCAACCCATATGAGATTTCAAACATTTGTGTTATTTTTTGTTTTATTTATTTGTTTAGAAAAATAACACCAAATAAAATATTAGTATTATATAGTGCTGGGAAACTATCGATAGTACTATCGATAGTCTTAAAATATCGAAAATATCAATAGGAAAAATAACAATATCGATATTGGTATTATTAAATATACTGCTATGAAAACATGTAACAGCAGCTTTAATCACAGTTTTTGTGCCGCAACTTAGAACACCATATACAAATTTCAAGGGCAGATGTTGATTTTAAACAAGACACAAATTATTAAGGAAATTACTGTCATTTCTTTTTCATATGATAATATTGGAATGGTTCAATTATGTATGGAACAAAATATAGCGTTCCGCGACCTCGACGGCACACGATGGTCCAAATTTTCGATGACGCTGAGGTATAATTGAGGTTCTATGCCGTTAATATGCCGAATTATCTCATCATTTAGCTCTTGTATTGTTGCTGGCTCGTACATCTTTTCTTTCAAATGACCCACAAAAAAGAAGTCGAACGGTGTCAAATCACATGATCTTGGCGGCCACTGTAATCATCATATCACGATAGCGAACACCATTCACAGTAACTGCCTTACCGGCATCATTTTGGAAAAAATGCGGCCCGATGATGCCGCCAGCCCATAAACCGCACCAAACAGTCACTCTTTGTGGGTGCATGGGTTTTTCGACAATCACACTTGGATTATTGACGAATCACCTGCGGTGAAAATGTGCCTCATCACTGAAGATGATTTTCTTCGAAAATTGATCATCCTCTGTTGCCATTTCTTGCCACCAATCTGACTATTGACGACGTTTGGAATGATCAAGAGACTTTAGTTCTTGAGTCAATAGCACCAGCTGTAAATGCTAGTCTTTATGCATAATGTTAATCAACGATAAGCGTGAGAGGTGCAATTATTGGGCACGACGATGAGTTAAGGTGGACGGCTCTTCAGCCACACTATTGCGAACATCAGCAATATTTTCTGCAGTACGAGCTGTACGAGCATGCACTGGTGTTTGATATCTCCTACAGACCCGGTTTGCTAAAATTTTTGCACGAATGAATTGATATTTTTGTTTAACTATTTAGTTTAGGTTTAAAAGTGATTTTGTTTTTAGATAAAATTTAATGTTTATGATTTTCTTTTCAAATACATAAATCTTATTTAAGATCATTTAAAATAAATCGTCTTTTTTTTAACCCACATGCCACATGTGTATGTTGCAAATAGAATCAAGTTGTTTATCGAGCTTTTTTTCGTTGTTCTATTCAGTTATTGAAATTAATTTTAATTGTTATAAAAATTGAATACTCTAAAAAAAGAAAAAATATTTTTTAACTGACACCACCAAAATTTTTCAGAAATTGGCATCTAAAATAATGAGCGTTCATGTCGGTATGTACTACGTCTTATTTAAAAAAATAGAGATGATATATACATGCATATCGAACCCTAACCGCAAAAATACCGTAAACGACATAATTTTAAATTTTCGTTTTTTTTTAATAAATGATTTTATTCGCAACACTTGCATTATCTCCTTAAGTGTCATGGTTACTGAGCCTGCCGTTTTTGGTTATTTCTAACCAAAATTGGTTATTTTTTTTTCAATGTGGAGATGTGAATATTTTTTTCATTTTGGTTATTTTTTTATAAAATAATAATACGTACAATTATGTTTTTCTTGATACAAATATTTACGAGCTCGAATAATTTGTACTGTGTACTACGATTTTTTCATCATTTGTTGCAATGAACGGAAGTTTTTTTTTATAATTTATCGAAAACAAAAAATCCCTTTCAAAACAGCAACCAAATAATTTTTTTAAGATTGTCGTTTTGTGATTTTTATATTAAAAACGCCATTTTCTGAAATCGAAAGCAATTGAAGTTTTAATCATTGGAGATTTTTAATTAATTTTTTAAATGAGCGTAGCTTATTTTTTTTATTTTAGGGGTAGTAAAGATAAGTAGTACTTAAAGTAGGAAGTGCATAAAATCATGCGGAATCGATTTCAGAAAATTACTGAAAAATTACACAAAATTAGTTTTAGTGTTTCTAAGTTTAATGTTATTTCCAGAAGTATATTTACATAGGACGTTAAAAGATTTTTCAAAAATATGTACATTAATTTATCAATATAATTTTCTTAAAGAAATGGCTGTAAGTTTAAGAAATTTTTAATTTTACTGTTTATAACTTGTCGGTATGTATGTATATTCGCCTTAATAGTTTACAATGATTCACAAAATATTTCAAATAGAACAATTTTGAAACAGTTATTTATAATAAGAATTATAAATTTAAAATAAAATTTACAAACAAGAGAAAAAAGTTTTTATAATATTTAAGATATGTATATGTAAATTATAAAATATTAACATAAAATGCATTTCGAAAATCAATTTCGACAAAAGGATTAAGAAATCGCGACATTTAACAGTCCTGCGAATAACAGCTAAAGAGTGAAAAAAATTTTCCATTTCTGTTATTTATAACTTTTTCATATTAAAAAATATTCAATTTATTAACCTTCAATATACTGCATTTTGTATGGAAATTTTACGGGTTAAACTATTGTAAAATAAAAATATTTTTTACGAAAAAAGTTTCAAATAAATAAAAACTTTTAATTAAGTTTCTCGTTATTTTTTTAATATGTAAGAGAATTACATTTCTTGTTTTGTTTTCTTGATTTATAATTATTATTTTACTATAAAGTGCAAAAAACATTTGTATTACAATGCAACTTAAAATAAATTTTAATGATTTTCTCAATTAAAAAAAGGAGTTTTAAATTTGGTTATACTTTTTACATTTGGTAACTTTTTCAAAAATTTTGTTTGTAAAAATTGTATTGGTTGTGGCAGCACTGCATGGTTACGTAAGGTATAGTTATGATTTTATGGCAAGAATAATTTTATCGTAAGTGAATAATTTCATACAAAAAGTTTATAAAATACAATAATAAAACTCTCTCCTGTAAAATTTGATTTTTGGCGCATACGTTATTTTCGCTCGATATGAACTTTCAATAAAGTGATAAAAACAACATACTGAGCCTGATTAAAAAATTAGTTAAAGCTTTTCTACTCAAGTACAAACATTCAACCGATAGTATCGATAGTGAAATCTGAACTATCGAAAAATATCGATAGTATCCCAGCACTAGTATTATAAGTTAGGGGAAAAGTAAATTTCTTTGTTGGTAACTTTGATTAATTTTTCACCAATTTAGCGATTTAAGTCTGGGTTCACACTATGAAAGTTTTCTTTCAGAAAGTCTGAGTTTATGGGTGAGAGAGGAGAAAAGAAAAGCATGTTCTCTACCCCTCTCACCAATAAACTCAGCCTTTCTGAAAGAAAACTTTCATAGTGTGATCCCAGACTTATTTAACTTCAACGTTGCAAGATATTAGTGGTTTATTGAAGTTTTTGTTTATTATAGTTTTTGTTTTTTTCAAAATCCTTTCGACTTTTAAAATTTAAATATGCCTCGTTACACATACGTAAATGTTGCCGAAACGTTAACGCAGCAGCGACTTAAATGGTTGGTAGTAAACGTGTTGAAATACGTTAAAGCATTAGTTTACAATTATATAATTATTCAATTTTAGCTTTTGTTAGTTTTACGTTTTGTATAAAAATATAACAAAGTAATTTAGGTCGATAGAATGATTTTCTTTTAATTTTCTTTTTAAGTGTTTTTTATTTAAGTTTTAAATAATTATCTGTATGATTTATAGCTGTGAAAAGAATTATGCCCATGTGCAAAAGTTTTTTCTTTTCCAATCCAATTTAAAAAATAATTTTATTAAATTCTTGAAATTGCTGGAAATGGGTACAGCTTCTGTTTTTCATACAGGATTTCCCGGGATCCCGCACATATTTCGGGGGAAAAAATGCTGCGAAATTTTTGCGGGAATTCTACGGATTTTTTCATTTTGTTGTTGATTTCTACATAAATGCTTTTTTAAGGTATTTGTCGTAAATTGAATAATAAATTGATATTTGTGCCATAAGCTTTTTCCTGCACAAGAATGGAACTGGCAACGCCAATACTTTAGTCTACCGTTTATTTCAAGACTAAAGGCTTAGTTAGCCGGGAGTAACAGTAACGTTACATATCAGCTGCTTCATTTTGTTGTATGTGAAGCAATTAGAAAGGTTATAGTTAGCAGTAAGATGTTACGTCTCAATCTGTAAGAAAAAGATTGTTCTTACTTGTTTACGGTAAGGTTACTGTTACTGTTACCCCCGCCTTACTGAGCCTTTAGATTGGTCCTACTTTTTTACGGTAAGGTTACTGTTACTGTTAATCACGGCTAACTGAACCTTAACTGAGATCAACAAGCTGAGAGAGATAATAAAAGACCAACAAATAATATTCGTTCATAAATCAAACAAGACAACACATAATTTATTTACACAAACAAAAACAAAGATTGTGTCAAGGGATCAAAGCGATGTTGTTTATCAAATTAAATGTGATGGCGGTGATAATCAGGGCTGTCAGATTTTTTTGAGCTCCATCGCCAAACCTGATGCCACAAATCGCCAAAAATCGCCAAACCTCAATTTTGTTCAGTCAAATCGCCAAAAACTAAGAAAAAATACAAAAAAGTCGCCGAATGAAAATTTAGTTTTGTTTCTCTTTTTTTTTTAAATAACATAAAATGAAGATCATATATTCGGTTAAAAAACAAAAATTAAGAACACAAGTCTATAAGATCGTTCACTTCAGCCTCACCGATTTTTGACCAATTAGAATTAAATAGCGACTGAATATAAAATTCACTTCAAATGATAACAAAACAAAAATCATGTGTCAAAAAGTTGCAAGGTTTTTTTATATTATTAATGATAACACAAAATGACAAACTGTTACAAAATTGCTGAAATAATCACCCTTGTTGTGTTTGGCTTATTTAAAATGGCCTACGACTGTTTGGTAATAGATTGAAGGAAATAAGTTCACGTTCCATTTAATCTTTTACCAAATAGTCGTAGGCGTATTCAAAATACTCCAAACACAATAAGGGTGAATATAAATGGTAAAAATAGCCAAGTAAATCGCCAGTTATATCAAAAATCGCAATAAAAGTCGCCAGTCGCCAAATGGAAAATCCCGCCGCCAAACAATTTCCAAATCGCCACGTTTGGCGAGAAATCGCCATATCTGACAGCCCTGGTGATAATGAGGAATGTGGAAAAATCTACATTGGTACAACGAAGAGAAATTTAGGCGTGAGAATAGACGAACATAAAGCTGATATAAAAAGAGAAAACAACCAACTGCACTTGCAGAACACTGCATTGGAAACAAACACAAGTCAAACTTTAAAAAAGCGAGAATTTTAGATAAAGAGAAAAGGGAAAATAAGAGATCAACGTTGAAAAGCTTAAGAATACAACAAAAATCGACAAGTGCAATAAACTCAAAAGAAGACAAAGACAATACAAACGCAAACTACACCATTGCAAGACTTTAGTAATAATAACAACTGTGATCATTAAAGATACAAATTCTCTATGATAATTTTTAAATTTACAGACATACATTTATTTTAATATTTTAAGTTTTGTTGTCCACAAAATACTGTGATATAATTTATAAATGATGTAAGCGGACGATATAGATTACTGTAAGAAATTTGTCAAAAATGAAGATTATAATTTTTGTTATTATTGACTACTTTTTACTTTGTATTTTTACAATGTTGCCAGATTTCAATAAAAACTCAGTCCCTGAAGAAGTTGGAAAGAATACCAACGAAACGTCGGATTTTATTGAGAATGCAATAAATAATCTTTTATTTACATTAAAATTGAAAGCCTGCATATAGGAAACTATAAAAACTGTTTAGAGGAACTTTTTGAAATTAGTTAAATTCGCTGCAAGATTTTTCCTAGCCCCTAAATAAATAATCTCCTGGCAGTTTTCGAGGGTGTTAAGCAAATCGTTTGCAGGTATAACTTTATTTTCAATATAAAAACCCCAAGAAAATTTCGATAAGATAAGCACATAACTGGTAGTAGCCTCCATTTGACCTATTCTAGAAAATCGGTTTAACCCGGACATTTTTTAATAAATACACTGTTCAACACTATTTCTGAATTGCAATTCTGTAAGGGCATGTTTAGAATATAATTCTTGAAGAATAAACTTATAGTCCAGCTAAGATTTAATTTTTTGCTGGAAGGAAGCATTGACATTTTTTGGCAAACATTTTCGTACAACATTTTAATTCGTAAAAGTTCTTTGATTTTCTCGAAAAAATATCATAAGGGCAAAATATCAAAGTCTGACCCCCGATGAAACATTTTCGTAAAACATTTTAATCCCTTAGGCTCAAATTAACAGTCATTAGTTAATTATTAGTAAACTAAATTACTTACGAAAACAAAAGATTTGTTTTTTAATTTTGTTTTTTCTTTTTACCCACTTACAACATCAATTCGATTCGGAAAAAACCAACCAATTGTAGGAGAACTGTTTATTGTTGGTGTTTTGTTTAAGCTTTAATATGGTTACAAGTAAGACTTTGAGTGTTTGTAATTCTTATTCGCTGAAAGGTTTTGATTGTATAATATTTTTAGCTTTTCTAAAAAACTTTGGAAAAGGTTTCCTGATGAGCTGGCCTAAGCAACCAGTGAAATGCGCATAGAAGCTAGCTTTCCCTCAACAATAAATTTCAGTGTATTTATCATATATGAAAAATTGGGATTTTGCACGTTATACAGAAATCTTATCTTATTAATAATAAATTTTGTATTCCCAAAAATAGCTTTGAATATGATAACTATTGCTTAACTAAAGTATCATATTAACAATAATTGGTTAAGTATAAATTTTAATTAGACTAAAAATTGTAAATCTATTAAAATAATAAATAATAAAAAAATAAAAGTAGTTAATAATCCAAATTTTTTATATTTTAATTCGGCTCAAGTTCATCAAATTTAATTTCCATGAAATTATTTTTATTAAGAAAGGAATTTTACAACATGAAAATTAATTAAAATTGTTATTGATAATCTTTCATTCTTGACCGTGGCCGGGGCTCGAACCCAGGCCGGCAGGTTACCATGACATGTTTCGATCGCAACCGCTCGATCTCCTCAGATGGATTTGCCGTCTTACACTCGCAGCCATCGACGACTGCTGACGTCAATAGTCAAACATCAATCCTTAAACCAAATGGTATGTTAACCTTTGGTAGATCGAAACCTTACTTCTGTTTTTTTCCGTACTTATGTCAAGAATTCTTCTTGAAGTCCAAAGTACATTTTTGTTTGTTTTTCATTTTGTCTTTCTTTTTTCTGTTGACCTTTTTCAGCACAACTTGAAGGACAAATGTACACATAGAGCTCGTGCCTTGGCTTTAACAATAATTAGAATTGTGGTTATTTTGTTGAACTATTTATGTTTTTTATTCCAAATTTTTAATATTTTAATTCGGCTCAAGTTCATCAAATTAAATTTTCATTAACTTATTTTTATTAACTTATTTTTGGGGCATACTTTTAACATTTTTCAGTGCATATTTTCAAGTTTTTACTGCATATTTTATGCGCATTAAACGTGTTTTTTAGAACATATTTCGGGTTTCTATGGTATTTGGCCTGAAATGTTTCCTGAAAACTCAAAGAAACCCCTGTTTTAAGCATTGAGTTCCCAAATTATGTGTATTGAGTATTATTGAGTTATACAAAATAGTATAATTTGCTAGAACTAATAATTTGCTAGTTAACCAACACATTAATGCCCGTAATTTCTACAAAAACAAAGCTGGTCGTGTTCGTACCTAACAGTTAAATTTACCTATTTCAACCAATATGTGGCCAACGTGTTTTAACCTTCAGTTTTCTTTTAAAATATGGCAGCGTTTACACCATAGATTTCTATATACAGCTAGATTTCTTTTTGTAGAATCAAAACGGAATGGCTTTTTACATAAGGGGGTATATCTTCCATACAAGACCCAATACCAAAAAGACTTTAATCACTTCGTTTTAATACCATTTAAAGTGCAATTATCGAAAAAACCTGCTTAGATCTGACCTGGATTTCAAAAATGTTTTTACAAACTAAAGTTTATTTAACTTTAATCAAAAATTATGCGGAACAGTCCATGCACATTACTTCAATAATAATACTTGTAAATTACGATCTTACTTCTACCCTCACCTAATACCAGACATATTTTGTTTGAATCAACTAACTAACAATAATAGTCTTTTATAATAATAATAATATTTTTTGGCATCGTATGAGAATTTGTTAACAATTTATTATCAGCAAAAAACAACTGCAAACAACAAAAAAAAAACACAACATACAACAATAAAAAAGTCACAAATGTGGTGTAGGTTAGTGATCATGTTTGGTGAGGCTCACTCGCTCATAGTCTGCCTGCCCCCCACATAGACATGTCTGTTGTCAAAGGCACGATCAAACATTAAAATAAATGAACTTCAGAAATTCAATCCCTCGCTCACACTTCTTTTTGTAGAAGGGGTTTTTGCGCATGCGTAACTAAAAATTATTATGAATTATTGTTTGTGTGGTTGTTTTTTTAGCTTTTATTAAGCTTTAAGAGTTTGTTTTTTTTTATTTTTTGATAATCATTAGTTTGAGTCTATTTTTAATATTTTTTTTTAAGAATTAAATAAAAATGTTATTTTTTTCGTAAAAAAATTTTATATTGATTTATGCATGATGATTAAATTGAATGTCATCAAGTAATTAAACATACAATAGGGGAATATTTAAAATGTTTATATTCTATAGCGTGAATGAAGGAAGTATTAGGTATTTAATTGAGATATTAAATTAACTTTCTTAATACAAATTCAATTTGAAAGAAGGCTTAAGATTAAATAAAAGACTAGCTGACCCGGTCCACGTTGCTGGCCCTAAGCAAACATTAGTGTTGTATTACCACACGATTTAAATGGAGCATTTAACGAAATTTACGGCCTTTAAAATAAAAATCCATGGAATACGTATCATAAAGTTTTTTTTACAAAATAACTTACATATGATGTAGATATGTGCTCAATCAAAAAAGAAACCCATGTATTTAAAGCAAATTGGAAATTATATTAATTTATTACTTCATCTTAAGGCCAGCGCATAAACAATGTTTTTTTTTTTATTTGATTTTAGGTAAATTGAAAAAAGCGGGAGGGGCAAAATTTTCTTTCCGTAAAAACCTAAGTTGGACCATGGCGATCATTTTAAAGGAAAAATCGTCCAAATCGGTCAAGCCATTCTCAAATTATGCGCTTAATAGAAAAAGTGGGCATAAAAGTAGGCGTGGTAATTTTTTCTTTCGATGAACACGTAAAATGGATTAATACGAACAGGTGAAAGAAAAATTAGTCAAATCGATGGAGCAGTTTTTTGATTTTAGGTAAATCGAAAAAAGTGGGCGTAAAAGTGGGCGGGGCAACATTTTCTTTCCGTAAACACCTAAGTTGGACCATGGCGATCCTTTTAAAGAAAAAATCGTCCAAATTATAAAGAGGTCATTGATGGTGCAATATGAAAATTAGATTTTGCCACGCCCCACCGTCCGTAGACCGAAATTCAAAAATCAGACTTCACAGTGTCACCCGCCTGAATATTCTGAAGATTCCCCGAAAATTTCATCAAAATCGGCCCAGCGGTTTTGGAGTCCATACGTTACATATACACATACATACATATATGCATACACACATCCTCTTTTATATATATAGAAGATACATTATATCAAGGTAATGCAAGTTAAATCGTTAAACGTTTGTAATTTATTACAACTTATATAAATAGAAAGCTTTTAATAAAAGGTCTTTCTACAAAGAACATTTATATGTAAAAGTTTTTAACACAGAACAATTTTTGTGTGAATTCTTTTTTTTTTTACCAATGTAACCTTCAGGAATACAAAATTTTAATTTACAAGGTTTTTTTACTTAGAAAGTATTTTATTTTACTTTTTTAAATTTTTCTTAAACTTTTATGGTGTAAAAGTTGACCATGTTGATGGCTTTTAAAGTTAAAGCTTCTTTTCGTTGGTATGGTAGTATATGTAAAATGCGTCCGTTATGACGGCTTTCTGCGTATTTTGTAAAAAAGCTTTTTATAAAGAATTTTTTTTGGAATAACTCTCTATGAAAGAAGTTTTTTTTTGAAAAAATTTCCACAATTAAATATTTTTTTCTAAAATATATTTCTTTACATAAAACTTTTTCATTTAAAAGTAATTTAGGAAAAGCGTTTTTATCGATTTTTTTTATCTTAATTTTAGGCTTTTTTTATAAGAGTTAGAGTAAGAGCTTATTGCGAAATTTTTCAAGGTTCAAAAGGATTTTCATAAAAGAACTTTATTAAAGTTTTTATTTAAAACCTTTTAATAAAAGAGTTCTTTTCTGTAAAAGTTTTCAGTAATTCTGAGTAAACTTTTAATTTAGAAGGTCTATTGTAATAAAGCTTTTCACAAAAAGCTTTCACGTTAACACTTTTTTAAGAGGTCTTTTATGTAAAAATTCTCTGTTTTATGCAAAAGCATTTATGGCTTTATTGCGAAAATTTTCTAGGTTCAAAAGGCTTTTTATAAAAAACTTTCTGAAAGTTTTTATTTAAAAGCTTTTTGTAAAAAGTTCTTTTCTGTAAAAGTTTTCAGTATAAAATGCTGTGAAAACTTTTAATTTAGAAGGTTAATTGTATTAAAGCTTTTCACAAAACGTTTTCACGTAAATACTTTTTATATGTGTTCCAAGGCGAATTCAACTACAGGTGGTGTCGGATTGCATTGCATTGTTAGTGGTTGCGGCTCGAAATGTCAACCATTCCTAGCAAAACACTAACAAATCAAAACAAATAAGCTCGAACTGTCAAAATTAGATGCCGTTTCGACACCACCTGTAGTTAATTCGCCTTGTATGTGTTCATAGTAAGAAATTATAATCAGAAGACTTTTAATACAGAAAACGTTTAATGTGAAAGCTTTCTTATTCAATGAATTTTTAATGAAGTCTTTTAACAGAGAAGCTTTTGATATACAAACGTTACAAAGTTTTTTTTAAAGGAATCAAAGACGAAAATGTTAAATTTTGAAGTTTTTTGTAAAGAAGCTTTATATACATTTTTCATATTATTCGAATGTGTACTCTAAGTCAAATTACAATCCTCAAAAGCTTTTATACTTTAATATTTTCTATGCACTATCAGAATTTTCGTTTGTATATTTCTGTTACGAGGCTTACTCACCATGAGAAATAAATGCCCAGAAGTTTTATATCCTTATGAAACCGTTTCTATTCTGCAAGAATATTTGAAAAGTAATAATTTGTGTAATTTTTTTTAATTAAAAATTAAAGATTTTGGACCACCGTAATACCTTTCTAAATGTTGTCTAACAGAGTATAACTTTTCTAATTATTTATGTGTTTTTTCTCGTTTATTATTTGTATTTAGTTACTTCCTGTAAAAACAACAACTTATAAAGATAATAAAAAAATATTAAAATACACTTTTGTTTGTTTAAGTTTAAAACAAATAATTAAATGTTTCAATGAAACTACTTATGATATATTAGCGTTTAGATTTTTGTTTGACACTCCTCCAGAGGAATCAAGTAAAAAAAAATTAAATTTTGATAAAAAAATAATAATATTAATAAACATATCGCGACAAAGCTTCAGCATCTGATCTTTAATATTGAGAAGACCGAAAATTGACTGAATTTTTGTTTAAACTTTTATCTATTAGAGTTTTTTAAATAAATACATACATATGTCGCTTTTAATAGAAACCTTTTGTATATAAGAATTTGTTCATAAAAATCTTTATTTATTTAGCAGATGTTCACTACAAATTTCTTTTATCTGCTTAGAAATCGATGATCTTGCATAAAAAATTCGCTAATGTTTTTTCTAAATTTGGAAGTCTGGCAACACCATGACAATTAAGATCACACAATATCAACTATAAAGTTTTCTATAAAATTTCTTATATTGCTTTTATCCCTACCTTATAATTACTTTAACATTTTTTTACTTTAACCTCTTTTTCAATGTATTAGGTCTTTGATGAAACAAGGTCAATTAGGATCACAGCTATCACAATTTAAATAATAATTTAAAAGTTTTATTAACCGTTTGTGTACTGAAATTTATACATATAATTATAATATATTTATTAAATTTTAATTTCCTTAACGAATCGATAAATACAATTTTTTCACACTTTGCCAATTTAATTGTGGTTTTAAACGGCCGATACTTGAACAATTGGCAGAATTATTTTTTTATATGTAAATAAAAAAAAAATATGATTAAATATTAAATTTAGTGTATTTTTTTTATACATACATATGTATAATGATTTCTATTGTTGAGAAATTTATTTTTTTTTGTTTTTTATACTTAATAATTGTTCAAAAAAATTATTAAGTATACAAAAAAAAAAAAAAAAAAAATACAATTGACATTGAAAATGTGATCTTAAAAAATTTAAAAAAATTCCCAAATAATACTGTTTGACATATAAAATACTATTTTAGCTTTTATAGAGAAGGTCAATGTTTTAATTAAAAATACACGTCGTTAAGGACATCTGTGTATAAAAAAATACTTAGCAACGGTCTTCCCTCTTCTTTGTATAAACTTTTTACGTACATACATACATATAATGTCTTTTATGCAAAATCTTCTTTATAGAAGATTTCTTATTTAAAGTATTTCATCCAGATATTAGTTTTTCTGGGTAGAGAACAACGTTAAAGTTACGTTTAGAATAATGAAATATTTGACAAAAATTTTTGTTCTGCTAATTGCTTTAAACTACATATGTAAAACAAAGAAATATTTTATTTAAGGTTCAAACAAGCTCAAATAATTGACAATTTTTTTTGTTAAAACAGTTGGCCACTGTGTTCAAATAAAATAAACATGTTTGCCATGCGTTCAAACGTAAACAAATATTTGCATCAAATAATTATTTAATGAAAGTGTATTTCACAAATAGTAGAAATGAGCGCAGAAGCTAATTATGTTGATTTATTCTGTGGAGCAGCATCTCTTATAATGTTAGAACAGGAGAATGTAAAAGAAAAAAAAACCAGAAGACAATGGGTAACGGGAACATGGCTAAAATTTGCGAAAAATTGCATAATTGCAATTGCGGTTAAAAAATGACGGGAAAAAATTTTGCAAAAATAGCAAATCATTTTAATATTTCAAATAAGCCATGAAATCGATTACAAGTCCCTAAAAGTATAAGGAATGGCAAAAAATCGGTAAAAAATTGCTAAATTAGCGGTAATTCGCAAAAATTTGCTAATAGCTGTATGACAGCAAAGCCTAATAATTATTAAAAATAGTTAAAGCTATAAAGATGCACAGGGAAAAATCGCTTCTTCGCAAGCATGGCTAAAATTCGCGAAAAATTGCAAATTTGGAAACAAACCCTAAAATTTATTTGAAATCGCTTTATAGGTTAAAAAACAAAAAAAAAAAGGTTGCAAAAATAGCGAAAATTTGCGAACAATTTTAATAATTCAAACAAGCCATAAAATTTATTAAAAGTGCCCAAAACTATGAGGAATCCAATAATTCGATAAAAATTGCTAAAAAGCGGAAATTCGCAAAAATTTGCTAATTGCGGCATGATAGCAAAGTCTAATAATTATTAAAAATCTTTAAAACTGTAAAGAATCCGAAAACTTACAGGAAAAATTGCTTCTATCGGGAACATGGTAAAATTTATTTGTCGTTGTTTGCTCATACAATTTTTTTGTAATATCAAATAAATGTTTGCTCAAAAATTACTAAAATATTTGATTTTTTTTGTTCACACTATGTTCACATTGTACAAAAATTTGTTTGCCGGCAAATACACATTCGAATAATATGAAAATTTATATAAAATACATATAGAAACTGGGAATTATTTCCTTTCATAGGTTAATTTATTTTATTCAACATTTTTTATTTTTTCGAATTAATTCTATGAGCTAAATTTCAGTTATGTATTTTATAAAGCTTTTTTGTAATAGTCATATTCCTTCAATTTTTCAGAAATTACTTTTTTATACAATACAATATAATAGTCTGATAGATTTATAAACTCGAATTAGAAAATTTCGAATGCTAAAATCCCGAAGCTAAAAAGTTCGAATCGCTAAATAAAGCTTATCTGCATGGCGGCGAAAAGATTTTCTCCTCTATGGTAGAAAAACACCGAATTCGCTAACTAAAGCACCTAAATTCGACGTTGTGTCCGACTGAAAGCCGGCTCGTTATTTCATTCCTTTGGGGGTTTATTTAATTTTTAAATTTATAGATTTAATTCATATGAAATTAGACCACAAAAATTGGGTACTTATTTAATTTTGTTTTTGAAGACTTATTTCATAGAGCCAAACAAAAATAATAAAAACATAAACTTTTAAAAACATTTAAACACAAACCAACTTTTATTTTTTGTATTTATACTCACGATTAAATTATCAGTACAATTTGCAACATATTGGAAATTTTTTTAATACGAACGACTAGTTTGTATTACGTCAAGTTTGTAATTGGATTGAAGACTTGTGTTTGTCTGAAATACTAATGCGAACACTTTCCTCTAAATGTTATAATTATAATTTATATTGTATGTATGTCTGTATTTGCTCCTACCAATATAAATGGAAGAATACAAATTAATGCTCGATATAATACAACTAATGTATCGGCTTTCAGTATAAAATGCTTTCCGTAAATAAAATATTCTTCTTAATATAAAGCTTTCATCTAGAAAATCTTTTATTAAAAATGTTTTCTTTATTAAAAAGGTCTCTATTTTGAAAAGGATATCTGTATATAAAAGCTTTTTACATTAAAAGCTTTCTGTATGTAACGTTTTCAAAATGTTGTGTAAACCAGCAACACACGTCCAGTTTGACTCTTCAAGTCTTGGGTTGTTAGGAGAGATGGGAAAATAAATGGAATTATCTTTTCCCTTCCCTGCTAAAAGCTCAAGACTTGACGAGTGTGAACAGGCACTAAGCTATCTGCTTTTGAGTTTTTTTTAACATTAAAATGTTCAACATAGATGGCTTACATTCATATATGGATTGCTTTTTATCAGAAAGTAATACTTATAGAAAGCTTTTTGTTTATTTAATAATAGTTCATTATTAAATTTAGTAGTATTAAATAATGGTTTCAGGCATCCATTTACGTCAAAAATACCTTTAACGGTTTTATTAGATTTAAAAATTAGTTTTTTTTCACAACTTTTTCCCGGTGATCACAAATAACTACAAGAATACAAGGTATTACCCCCACCACAGGTGGGAAAAATATATATGAGTTTGTCATTCCGTTTGCAATTTCTACAATATTAATGTAAGTCCCTTTAAAGTATATACATATATTCAGGGTTCTTATGAGTAGCGAAATTTATTTAACGATGCCCGTCGCGTGTTCGTAGAAATATGGTTTCCAAAGACCACAAATATGATGGGGACTAGATTGTTATATATATCCAAATACCTTGTTGTTGTTTTTTTCGGAACAAAATTGATCTATTCATATATGTATAACTAATAGTATTCATATAATTTTCTACTCTTATCGCACCATGGTGATTCGGCCTAGCTGAATATAGCACTCTTACTTGTTTTTTCTGGTATTTAAAGATTTAATATGTAGACACAGTCATTTTTTCTTTGGTTTCTATTGCAAGATTTTTATGTGTAAAATTATACAAAATAAATAAATGAAACAAGGATTAAATAGACATTTTCGTGTTTTGTTTTGCTGTTGTATGATTTAGTAGTGCACATGTAAGAGATAACATGAAACCAAATGAACATTGTTACCCCAGTACTTTACGTTTTTAAAATGTCCATAATTGCCATTATTTGTGCTTTAATGCTAAGGGCTTGTTTAGTAAAAGTTTGGTATGGTTTTCTATTTTTGGAATGTTCTTTCCCAACTGAAAAACTTCTTTATATTGAAAGTTTTTTTTTATAAAGAAGGATTGCTTATTAAAAGTTTTCTAAATGAAAACTTCTAAATTAAAGGCTAAATAAAAGCTTTGTATACACAAGGCTCCTTTGTTAAGCGAAACTCTTACACTTCTCCCTTACAAACCTGCTGCGTTTGAAGCTTAATTTTTTATTGGGTTGCTACAACACTTTTATTATAAGGAAGCATTTTAGACTTTCCTAATACATACAATAATTTATCAATTCCTGGCAACCCTTTGCAGTTATTGAAGCAGAATTCTAGTAAAAAATAACAAATTATTTTCCAAACAAAGTTTACCAATTAACAATCTGTAACGGTTCATGAAAATATTTTGTTGCAAAAGAAATTTCTAATACATAATTTATAATTTATTCGAATACATTTTCAAAGTTTTCGGCCTAAAAGAACTTAAATTAACTTTAAAATTAATTAGGAATTTATTTTGTTTCCGAAATTTCATATTTTAAATCAAGAAATTTATAACCACGGAGCACAGTAAGTGAAAAGTTTTTGTTGATAAAACCAATTAAATAAATTAATTAAACTACTTTAGTTTTGAATGTGTGTGTGTGTGTGAGTGTTTATTACCTTGTCATCAATTAATTGATATGAAAATAGAAAAAATAAAATTGGCATATTCAAGGTAAATTCTCTGAAACATAAATAACATTTTCGTACCTTTTAGTTTAATTGCTTTTTTGAATGTTCTTTTTTTTTTTGGCTTTGTGAGTGTTTATTCTTTTGTTTTATTTTTGTTTTATTAAAATTGAAAACTGCATTGAATAATTTAAAAAAACTGTTGTTTGCTTTAATGAAGGTTACAACAAATTTCCGTTATTAATAATAAATTGTATTTTATTTAAGAGCGAAAGAAATTTCTCTTCATTCTAACGGGAAAATGTTAAGAGGAAATCACGGATGATAAAGTTGGTACAATTGTACTTTTTTTCGAACAATTCAAAACTTAAAAGTACGCTGGTACCCCATGACTCATTTGGTACTATTTCCAAATTTATCAAATCTATTATTTATTGATATAAAATGGCGGCTCGTATTAATTGTCCAGTGAATATATGGTCTTGCGAAAGAGAAATGGCAAAATTTCGTAGATTTTTATTATGAAATCTGATGAAAACTCTGTGTATTTGGATTAACAAAACAGCTAATGATATTTTGCATAAGCTCTTTTGCAATACCATTTGCACCAAACACTAAACTCCGCTATTGTGAATAGATTTGCACCTTTTCATTGGACGATTGCATATGCCACACTCTAATTTTGTATTAGTGGCGGCATATATAGAAAACCAAAGTTTTGGAACAGAAACTCATAATATACGTCAAGCATTTATCAACAAAATTATAGAACGGAGGGAGCCACACCTAAATTTAATTTTGTTTTATCCGGACTTTTTGGTCCAGCTTTTAAAATGTCTTGAAAATGCAATCCGAAGATGCCGTATGCACATATTTTTAGAACGCCTAAAATTTTATTTCGTCAAATGGGGCGCAATTTTTTGAAAAAGGACTTTTTAGACAAATTCGAATTACTAAAGCTAAGACTCGAAAAAATCTACCACTTAACTAGATTTATATATCGTTGATATTTTTATAACCAGAAACAACATTGAAAGTGGTATAGTTAAGGATTTAAAAAAATGTTAAGCAATACTATCAACATTTTGCGAAACATTAAGAAATAAGCTGGCTAGCAAAAATTTTTTGTTGCTATCTATACTTTACATGTACAAATGAATTTTAAGTTACTCTTGCTGTTGTTGTATTACATTTTTGTTATTAAATTAAAACAAAAAAAAAAAAAAAATTATAAAAAAATGATTTAGTACTATTGGGATCGAAAAAGTACGATTTTAACAGTTCGTTGGTACGATATTGGTTTTTTCATTTATCATCCCTGGAGGAAATAAACAACAAAGAAAAAATTAATATATCAAATATAATTGTGTTAGAAAAATTAGCGAGGCCAACTTGTTTTTATTAAAATCAGAAAAAGTTTTATTTATAAATGTAAATTAATAATAGAAAGCTGAAGTTGTAGAATTTGGCAAGAATGTAAAGTTCGAGTTGGTAACTTAAATTACAAGAAATCTCCATGGAAGAATTAGTCAGCTTAATTTGCAAAGTTTTAATACAAATTTCTTATTCGAATTTTTTGCTTTCCTGTCGTTTTCTTTAGAAATTTTTTTATATAATACTACCATTCAAACAAATACTTCGTTAGCTATTCCCTTTCTTTCGTGGACTATATGAATATGCCAAATTTCATGTTCTAGGTGTTATCAAAAAAGTACTATCATTTTTCATCTATAATTTTATTTTGCTAACTAACTTCAATGTTATAGAAAATTCAAAATGTACTAAAAGGTTCCAAAATACAGGGTTTTATCATTTTTCTCCCAAAGGGCCGAATTTCAAAAACGTACCAGACACCAATCCCTTTTTTTTTGCTTGCTTTTAATTCTCGAATTCTTTTTCTCTTAGATTTTAATAAAAAAATACATAACATAAAAACCGAAAGAATGCAGATGAAGCAAACTGGAAAATTAATTACAGACAATTTTCTTCCCTTCAATTAATGGCTAGCATTTAACAGGAATAGAATAACAAAATAACATTTGAGCTTGATTGTATAGTTGTTGCTGCGATATGTCAGATAGGACCCTACGAATATACGAAAAGAGCATACAGAGGAACATTTGTACAGGAACCATTAGATTGCAGGTCGTATATGACAGCTTTGAACAACATTCATAGAGACGCCACCAATTCCGTAATTAATAAATGCATATAAAATTAATAAATTAAATCCCCTATTAAGACATTTCAAAATTTCAAAACTGCATATGCAATTGTTGAAAACTCATCAAATCATGTTAAAGAAAACTATTCCCAATATAATTTATTTTAAAATATTTTAGAAAATATTTAAATTTGTAATTTTTAACTAAATATATACATACATACATATATATTTTGATTTGCAATTATATGTCACTTCTGCCCAAAAAATTCTTTTAATTATCCTTTACAATATCCAACCCTGTTAAATAAAAACACTTATTTCCACTTAGGCAAACACATGCACAAACGCCTGCTTCTGAAAAAACAACAAGATCATGCATTATCTGTTCCGAAGAGAGTAGAAATACTTTAAAAATTTTTAATAGAAAAGAAAACGGAAGTAATTTATATTCAATAAAATCTAACACACTCAAACATTCCCATACATTTGAAATTTTGCGAGAAACCCCTCCACTAAATGAGAACCTAATAGAAAAATAAAGAGCAAGATTAACAACAAGAATTTGTTGTTGTTGTTTTCATTACACGACTGTGCGTAGCGTATACGAAACCAATCACACACATACATGCACATTTAAAAATTAAAAAAATGTATTAAAATATCAATAAGCCTAATTAAGGTAAAGTAACCAGATTGTTGGCGTAAGCAAAATCTCCAAAAAATAGGTGTAATGATTTTTCGGTAACAAGTGGTTGTTAAACTGATTTTTTTAATGCTCGTGATTTCAATTTGGACCTTTGGTTAAATGTTAAATGTGTGTCGACTAGAAGAACTTTTAGAAATAAAATAGGAACTTAGCTTATCCCCCAACAATAAATTTTAGTGTATTTATGAAGAATAAAAATTGGAAATTTAGCACATCATAGCAAAATCTTATTAATGAATAAAAACAATTGTGTACTCTCGTTAATAACTTTGAGAATAAATAAAAAATGCTTACCAGTTTAATAAGAAAGAAAATCTTTAATTTTACAAAAATAAGCTAATTCATAAAATACCTTCAATTTGACAATACTAATATTAAACAAGTTTTTCGGATTTACCTCATCTTTAATTCCTTCACCATAGTTTAAAAAAAACCTCAAATTCAGACAATGATAAAACCGATTAGGCTTATTTTTGATACCATATTTTGTTAACATGTAAGAAATATCTGTGTTTGGTCCTCCTAGCTCTTGTGGTATGGTAGCTATTATAACAAACAAGTACAAGGAAGAAAACGGGAATTATTTTTCTATAACTCGGTCATTTATGTATCGATTTTACTAATTTTCACTAAACCTGTTTTGGTGAGAGTGAAAAAATGGTACTTAAGATATAAAGAGGAGTAAAAAGTAAAGTTTTATAGGTAGAAATTATAGGAAGTATGAAACCACAACAACGGATTTATAGCTTGAATTAAAGGCAGTAGTAGTGGTTTCTTGCTCTTATCTCAGCCATTTGTGGACCGGGCTCTTCGAAAAACCCATTTCCACATACACACCGACAGACGCACAGACGGTCATCGTTAACTAAATTTCGCTACTCATAAGGACCCAAAATATTTATACTTCATAGGGCCTACAAAATAATATTGTAGAAATTGCAAACTGAATGCATATGCGTATACCTTTTCACCCTGTGGTGAAGGGTATAAACAAAGCATATGTTACAAAAATAAAGTTTAAATTATGAAAAAATCGTTGAACTTACAAAAGGTTGGTTATTTTACAAGAGGTGAATTTCACAAAGAAATAAAACCTACAACAAATCTACCGTTAACTCTCTAATTTTACAAAGAACGTAAATTTTTAAAATATTATCTTAAACAAATGAAAAAAAAACAAGTACACATTTAGGGGATTCACAAGGTGTTCTATTAAGTCATATCATCATAATGTCCTAAATAATATTTTTCAATTGATTTCATGCTGTTGTGTTTTACACAAAATAAAAATTTTAATGCTGTGTTCATTGATTCGTCGTAACTGTGCAGTAGAAAACTAAATTATAAGCGGTTTCCCATAGCAGTCATATATATTTCTTGTAATTATTTTAAGACATATGGCTTTACAACTTTATGACTACCTTGTGAATCCCTCGATTGTAAATTCAACTGTGCCGAATATTTTATACTCTTCACCATAGTATTAAAGCCAAGCGAATCTCATAAACAAGTACAGCATAGCCCACTTAATTTCCCTACGCTTAAGTGCCTTTCACGCTTGTTTAACTTGAGTTTAAAGTCCCCGTTTTTTCTTCCATTTTTCAATCCCTGTTTAATTTAAAACCATTATTTTGGGGTGTAAAAAGTAGTTGGTTGTCTTTAACTCGGTCATTTATAAGCGGATCTTGTAAATATTCACTACCAGTATTCAACTAAGTTAACTTAAGATGAAAGTAAAAAATAATGAATAAAAATTATAAGAAGACTTTAAACACGGTCAGAGGAAATCCTTATTTCATAATCACCCGGAATTTTTGTACATATCCTCCTGTGGTAAAGGGTATAAAAAGGCACTAGTAAAAAAAAAAAATAGAGTATTCCAATATAAAATTCAAACTATTGAAATATCTGATTTCACTTAAAATCAGGAAGAAAAACACTAAAATGGTATAATAAAAATATAAGCCCAATATATATCAATCAAAATTTAATCACCTTGTTGTAAAAACTTTTATCGAAAATTAGGCCTACATAATGTCGAAATGTAATGAAATAAGTTATATCCTCTCAAGCTCGCTTTTCCCAAACTTCTGACCAAGGAAAACGATAGAAGAAACCCTTGTTCGCCCAATTTGACGTTTTAACTCGTCGTTTAAAGAATTTTAAAATTAGGACACTCTCAATAAGTCGCTCCAAATCGCTCTGCCAAAACTTTTAACCATGGGAAATGATAAAGGAGCTTTTTACGACAAATCGCTTTAATTTTTGTTCCCTATGTTGACTCCCTTTTCCGAAATCTGTACTCATCCTTAAAAGAATTTAAATTTTGGATAATTTAAAACACAATTTTTTTTACTTATTTTTTTTTTGTTAAATTTATTCAAATCAGGATTTGCGTTAAAAATAGTTCAGATAATTTTTGTTAATTAGTTAACACAATTCTGTAAGCAAAGCAGAATATGTTCAAAAATTTTTAAGATTAAATTTCACCCACAAATGGGCATTTCCATGACAATCATAATTCAAGAAATTAAAACGCTTGAATCTTTTTTTCAAATATGGTAGAAAGGAAAATAACACCCAAACTTTACAATGCTGAGGTACTTATAGCTTATTATAATTTTTAAAAAGCAAATAATAAAAGGTTAAGTTGACTTTCTCTTTGATTAATTTTTAGTAACTGCAATTAACAATTTTAAATTGTCTGCCGATTTAATACAGATACGGCAGCATTGGAATTATACTTTAAAATTAATGTTACAAGAACAATGAACAAGATCCCTGTGGAAATAGCAAATATATAGTTCGTATATTTTTATGTTTGTTTTGGATGCTATTTTAATGTCACGTACGAGGAGCAGAAAATATCATTTGTCTTTGCCATTTGTATTTGATCAGTGTTAGGTCTTTCAAAATAAAAGTTCAAAGCAAGATATTTGTTGCAAAGAAACTATTGATCGGATTTTTTTTTAAATTGGTATAATAATTTTTTTATGCTTTTAAAGGTCGTCACTAACTAGATAAAACATATTATTACGTTGGTATTTAGTTAAAATTTGGTCCAAACTTATTTTATTGCAATCAAGATCATCTTATCAAATTTTATTGGAATCTGTCCTCATTTGACCAAACCTCCCATACAAATACTACTCCCGAAAAAAGCTTTTAATGACATCACTTCCTTCTAAATGTTGGTATTGACATACAAATTGGCAACAATACCTTTCACGATAGGTACTATGTCCTGACAATTGTTGTGCTGGTAGGTCCAAAATTAATCATACACCTCATAGCATAATTGAATCGTTTATTTCAGAAACCCGTCAAGTGTGCCTATTTTTAATGAGAGTTGACGGGTTTCTGAAATAAACGATTCAATTCTGTTCCGGCGACCTTGATTGGCCATGTATCTTAAATAGAGTACGTTCTCAAAAATTTGTTTTTAAAATATTATGATGTGGGTATCATATCGCGCCCTAACCGCGAAAATAGTGTAAGCGACATAAATTTCAGTTTTCGTTTTTTTTTAATAAATGACTTTATTGGCAACACTTGCATCATCTACTTAAATGTCATGGTCACATAAGGTACCGTTACGATTTTATAGCAAGAACAATTTTATTGTAAACGACAAATTTCATACAAAATTTATATGAAATAAAATAAAAAAGCTCTCTCCTGTAAAATTTGATTTTTGGCGCTTACACTATTTTGCGGTTAGGGCTCGATATGGTCGGGCTTGATTGAGTATAATTTTTAAATTGTTTTTTTTTAGTTTTGTGTACATATATTTACAAAAAATATATTTTATACCTTGTAAATATTATAAGAGAAAAATCTGTCACGTACGGTATGTCACGAACGATATTACATTTTGTTCATTATAAAACCACCCAAAAAAATTATTTTTATTCAATTACGGAAATGTACAAAAATTAAAAAAAGAAAAAATATCTCCCCCAATTCGCAGATATTCGTATTATTTTACATTCAACCCAAAATCACTTCCATTTTATGTCACGTACGATATGCACCTATTTTGCTCGGTGTTTTGGACAACAAGGTTACGAATGTGGAGATTTTTTTTCATATGTAGTACCCTTTAAATGAAACATAATGATAAAAAGTTTATTTTTCAGTTACTACTAATTTTGCAAAATCTCTATCTCTCTGAAGGCGTACAAATATCACGTACGATGACATGAAAATGCTCATGTGCAATATTTGACAAATATTTTCCTAAAATTTAAAATTTGGCCAAACTTTGTTTATTTAGCTCATCCGACTTATGTCTTCTGGATAGATGCTTTAAAAATTACAATGTGTTATAAAGCGATTGACAAAATCATATAAAAATGTTTTAATAGCAATAATCTGGCATCATTCTATTCCAACATTTACAAGACTTAACGTCACCCAAACATTCATCAAAACGAAGGAAACCGACCAAAAAGGCAAACGCATTAATAAAAACACAAAAAGATAAAACAAAAAAATCGAAAACTGAAAACTGAATCACTTACACGTTTACACTCACTCGCTGAGCACACACGCAAACATTCAAACAAAATATATGTTGTACGAAAGCAGAGGGTATTTAACCGACCTCAAATCAATTTGCAATTTCAGTCTATCTCCGTGTTGCAGCGTTGCATGAACTCTCTCGTAATTCAAATTTTGAATAAAAAGTATTTTAATTTTAACGGTAAAATTAAAAAAAATTATCATAATTTAAAAAAAAAACTATTTATGAAAACTAAAAAAAAAATTGAACTTGAAATTTAGTGTGTTGAAATAAATTAAAATTTTTAAGTTTTGCAAAGTATTAAAAAAAATTTATTGATAATTTTAAATCAAATGTTAGAATATAATAAAAACGTTTTAAATAATAAAACACTAAAATAAAACAAAAAACGTGATTAACATTTTGAATTAAATTTGAAAAAAGTGTTTTATTTCTTTCGAAAAAAGTGATGGTTTCATTTTAGCTTTAATTATTTGATTATCTAATAAATGGTGACGAATTGGTGGAAGTTAATTTATACGATTTATACGATTTTTTAAAGAAGTGCCCTAAATACAAAGTCTAGTTTGTTTTATTGTAAAAATGCAATGAACATTAAAAAATATTGAATTGTTAAGCATTCAATACAAAATTGGGGTTTCTTCAAACATGTTTTAACCAGTTGCAATTTAAAGCACGTTCACTTTGCCAAGTTTAATACTTAAACACACGAACGAATTGATGGGTCTGCTTTGAAGAAAAAACCCCTCTAGTGTTTAAGAGCCATATTACAACATCTTTAAATGGTTAAAAGAAATAAAATAAAAATATTTATGAAACTAACAATAACAAATTTAAAACCAAATGTTCAATGAACAAACTTTTTAATAAACGAAAAACCTTTAAAGTCCCCCCTGATCTCTTTGCTGAGACCTAAGGAAAACTTTTTGACGCCAGTTATTAAACAAAAAGAAAGAAACATTAACAAAAGAGCATGAATAAACATGAGTATGAAAATAGAAAAATAATACCGTTAAAGCAACGACCTTGAAATCAAAGCACGTAAAAAAACAACAATAATAAATAAGTTCAAACATAAACAAACAAACTACAGCACGTCTGGGCAGATTAAAGAGTGTTTAAGAGCCATAGAAAGTGAAAGTTAAGAAATATAAACTCTTTTTGTGGTTTGGAAATGTTTGGAAGCTGCTATTTGCAATATTGACTGCAAAATAAAATGGGGAAAAAATCATTGAAGTTTCATGTAACAAATTCAAATAACCATTTCTCGGTTGGAGTAACCACTGCCTGGAAACAAATCATTAGCCAACCAGCCAGCATTCATTAAAAGTAAAATTGTTTGTTAATCTAGTTTTTTGCACACTTAAAAAATATAATTGAAGTTCAAGTTGTCTAAGAAAAAATACAAAACCTCAACACGAAATTAGATAACAACTAAAAAATATTAAATAACAGAAATTTGATATACAAAAACCAAAAACAGGAAAGAAATTCAAACTTTAAAATTAATAATTGTTTCTCATAGAAACGTTTTAAATAAAAAAAAAAATGAGTGATTCACCCAACCCCCAAAGGCCACAACCGGAAGAGGTTATAGACCTTTTACCATCAACCGTTGATAGCTGTAATAACCCCTCTGAGGTTCGTAGTCAACATATCCAAAATGGTCATACATTTTTGGTGACCACTGTACGTACAGAAACCATAACCTGTACCACTGAAACCAAACTCCCTAAAAATGAGCAATTAAAAGCAGTGCCCATAAGTTCCCCAGCAGAATTACCTAAAGAAGAAAAACCTTGTTGCAGTAGTTCCTGTTCGTCCCCGGAGCACTCTACAAAGGCAGTGGTGCCATTATCGTCTTCGTTGCCCTCCAAAATTTTAAGATTTCATGCTAAGAAATCGGCCCAGGCTTTACTGCAGCGTATGGCCTCACAAGAACAATCCATAGACTCACAGTTTGATAGTGATGAAGGTTTGACGGCCGGTTTTAGTGGTTGCAGTAGTCATAATGGCGAGGATTATATCTCGGAGGATAGCTGTGACTCTTTAGAAAACTTACAAGGACCCTCAGCACCACCCATGTCTCCCCCACCTCCCCGTAACTCACCTTCAACCGATAATACCGATGAAAAAATAGATGTAGGTATGGGTTCCTCCATAGAGGGTTCGGAAGAATCAGAAGAGGATGATGAGTTAAAGCCTCTGGCTGTAGACAATCATGTTCTACATGAAATTGATTTAAGATCTGCTACAACCATAAGCACTTCTAGCTCTAATACTCCAATAACTTCATCTATTTCTGATACTTCTGCGGAAAAAATTTCCAACACTGCCGTTTTAAGTGAAGCAAATTTAGAGAAGTTCCGTAAACAGGCCCACCCCATTATGGATAACATTTATTTACATCCGAATTTTAAATACGATTTCAATTCAAAGGAGCAAACCCCAGAGAACTCTGGAAAACCCATTTATACTCCAGCTATAGAACAAAAACGGGTTCACCGTTCGTTCTTAACAATGAAAAAGTCGGAACCTATAGCCGAAAAAGCCAACTCTGTGATGTCTCAAGCCACTACTGCCTCGGGGGATAAGACCTTAATCAATGAAATAGATAATTTGGATCCGGCTTTAATACCCAGTGAAGAAATGGCTGCTGAAATTGCTGAAGCTGTTGAGTTCTACTTCTCAAATGAAAGTATCTTAAAAGACGCCTTCTTACTAAAGCATGTAAAGCGCAACAAGGAGGGGTTTGTTAGTTTAAAATTAGTGTCCAGTTTTAAACGGGTTAGGCAATTGACAAAGGATTGGAAGGTAGTGGGGAATGCAGTAAGACGAAAATCGCGCAAGATTGAACTAAACGATATAGGCACCAAGGTTAGACGCGTTGAGTCCTTGCCTAACTTTGATGAAACTATGCCCTCACGTACAATAGTGGCTTGTGATTTGCCTTTGGATAAACTTACTATAGAAAAGGTTTCCGATCTCTTCTCGAAATGTGGAGAAATAGCTTTGATTCGTATCCTAAAGCCCGGCATGGCCATACCCGTTGATGTGCGCCAATTCATGAACAAATATCCGGAAATGCAACAAAAGGAATGTGCCTTGGTGGAATATTTGGAATCTTCTTCAGCTAGAGAAGCCAGAAATTTGCAGGGACCTTTTCAAGTCTATGAAATGGTTGCTCCTAAAAAGAAAACAGGCAAGAAAGCAGTTATACAGGTATCGGCTCCAGTGGTACGCATGGTGGAGAACTATCGTTATTACAATGATCACAGCTATGAACGCACAAGAGGTGGCAGTTTCAGTGGTATGCCAGTGCAAGAAGTTGATTTGCGCTATAGATTAAAACGTAATAACTCCGATTTTGCCGCCAAGGCCTACAACACCGATACGCACCACACATATGCCCCCGCGGCAGCCACACCCCATTATCAACATGCCTCTAACACTTATACACCAACACATCGTGGCAGCTTTGGCAGTGAACATCATCATCATCATCATCAGCCACAACACCAACATCAAACTTCTTATTATCAACCTCGTGGAAGCATTAGCCAAGATATCGGCAATCAAACACCTTCTTCCCCTGGAACCAATAACAATTTCTTTGCCTATAATCCTCGCCGGTACAGCAACACTTCAACCATATCGACCAACACTGCGAACAATAATAGTATCAACAATATTGAATCTTCAATTATAACTTCTAAGCCCAATCATACGAATTTAAGCCATAATACGAATAATACTGGAAATTCCCATAACTTAGTAAGACGTCTATCGAACTGTTCGCAGGAAGGTTACGCTGATGCTGTCAGAAGATCATCGAATTGTTCGGAAAATGCACCCCAAAGGCGTGATTCAAACTGTTCCGATAATTGTCCTTGCTCCAGACGTATTTCTGATTTTGGACAAACCGAAGTATATCGCAAATCCTCGCAGGGTTCTATTGGCAGTAATGGGGAGAGAAGATTCTCCAATGGTTCTATGCAATTCGAAAGAACCTTCTCTACTGGCAGTGATATCAGTAACAATTTCCATCGACGTCCTTCTAATGATTACAATTTGGAACGCAAACAATCTTTAGAGACTCAAACCGGTCTACCTTATGATGATCCCAATGTAGGAGGAGGCGGTGGAGGTTACAATGTATTCCCACGTCGTTATTCCAATACTTTTAATAACAACTTAAATAGCAAATTGGCAGCCTATGATAATGCCCAATACATTAATGGCAGACGTATATCCACCGATTCAGGTTATGATCGTCGTTTCTCCTTCGGTTCCGAATACGAGGGCTCACCACGCTCACGCACTAATAGTTTTCTCAATAACTACAAACACAATATCAACGATTATGATGGCCAGCCTCGGTCAAGAACTGGTAGTTTTCTAGATGGCTCACCGCGTTCCCGTTCAGGGTCATTTGCTCAAAGAGCTGCTGAACATTTAGTGCGCACACCCATGGGTCCAGACGGCAGTAAAGGTTTTGGTATGAGAGCCCGTAAACTAGAGCAAACTATTTCCCCCGTTTAGGCGTGTTGGTAAGATATTTTCTAGAAAACACAAGTGTTCATTTATGTATTTTTTTTTATTAATTTATATAAAATTTGTTATTGCTCTGTTGCCAATATTAAGCAGGGTTTTAAACAACAAAATGGCTGTTATTCCTTAAACATCCTTCCCTCTTTAACAATGATTTAATATTTAATTAAATGAATTAAACTTTTTATTTTGTTTGTTTATGATTATTATTAAATGATTTAAGTGGAAAATTGCAGTGTTTAGTTTTTAAGTTTTTTTTTTGTTTAATAAAATATTTAGGTATTTACTTACATACATAATTTTTATTAACAGTAGATTTATTGAGATGATTTTTAATTGGAAATTAATTTTTTTCTAATTAATTGGCATATTTTAAAAATTATATAAAGGATTTGCTGCAAAAAAAATTTAAATTGATAATTAATAATAGTTTTAATTAGAGAAAAGAATTCGAAACAAATTATGTTTTATATAAAGGTTAATAGAACTGGAAATTATTTGGTTTCTAAATCGGTATGCGAGGAAAAATTAGGAAGCTTTTCTTAAAAAGAGAGCACAATAGGCTTAGTAGGTTTTCAGTGAAAGAAACCAATATTTTTTATACTCTGGGTTACGAGTATGCTCTTCAGATTTTTCAGATACAGTCCAAGGCGAATTTAGCTACAGGTGGTGGCGAAAGGCCATCTGATTTTGACAGTTCGAACCAATTTGTTTTGGTTTTGTTAGAATCTTTTGACATTTTGAACCTTAAATACATAATAACAATGCAACGCAAAGTACCTCTGTTATATTTGGACCTGCAATTGAATTCGCCTTGATACAGTTCTGCTTTATTGAATAATAAGTAATTGCAGATTTAAATTTTTAATTTTCTTTAAAGAGTTTTGTTTAAATTCATATTGAGTACATGTTAAAAAAAAGATCAACTTTGAGATGTTAGTAAGGTGTATGCGGATAGCTGATAAAGATCCTCGTTTAAAGCCCGATTTCCCTTTTATTAGAATGTATAAAGGCTCAGTTAGTCTTTAAATTCTGTTCTGTTACGAATCAGCTGATTTGTTTTTGTTATTAAAAACCTGTGAAATTGATTAGTTTTTCTGTTCTGTTGCGGTTCAGTTTGTTAAAATCAAAAACTTGTTAAGTAATTGTAAGTGACAGCAAAATAAATAATAAAAAATACATATTTTTATTGAAAAAAACTATATTTGGATTTTAAAAATTCATGAAATTTAATTTCTTCAAATGTATGTGCATAAAACTTATTGAAATAAAACAATGGACGATGCAAAACTAATAAATTTGTCATAAATGGCTGATAAGTTGCTACAGAAAAAGTAACTATTACAATTTTTATACAGAACGGCACGGAACAGAACAGAAACAGAAAATAAAGACTAATTCTGCCTTAAGTTGAAAAATTTTCGAATTGCTTTCAAAATAATTCAGAAATTCTCAGGTATTAGTGTGTTTAAAGTTTTTAATTGGCAAAGCAAAAATTAATATGGAGTTTTTTTAACATGTATATAATAATATATTTTAAAAAATTTTTATTTTTCTAACTTAGTTTATAAGTAAGATTATAGATTTTGGCGAAAAATAATCGACCGTTTTGTTTAATGCTATGTTCACACTTGTTTTAAACGCGTTTAAGCAAAATGTTGATTAAGTTAATCGAAGCCGTTCACATTACATTTGAGAAGATTAAGATGACAGATGATTAGGAAAAAACACAACAAGCAAATTTATATTTCTTTTAAGTATTAAAAATGGATACAAATACTTTTATAACGTTATCAGAAGATTATTTTAATAATTTTAATGATAAAATTGTGAAAATTTATGATTCATGTTGGCCGATTCTACATTATACTCAGTTTGAGGTATGTTCAGAGGATTCTGTGTGATTAATGAAGCGATTCAGTTGTAATCATGTCAATTTGAAGTGATTAACAAATCACTTCAATGTATGGTAAATCATATCGATTTTGATGTGATTAGAGCTTAATCACGTTCGAGTTGCTTAAACGCGTTTAAGAACCCAAGTGTGAACATAGTGTAAGGCGTTGTCGTTAACGCGTAAGTTTTTTTTTGTAATAGATTAAACTAACACCCAACCTGTGCTCTTTAACTAACCTAATAAGGCCGAAATTATATATTAAAAAAAAAAGTTTAAAAATGGAGTAAAAATTTAAAATAATTGAAGTTGAGTTATCAATCATTAGCTTAAGGCCATATTACTAATTTAAAAAAAATATTTTTAAGTTTTTAAAGTTTTAATAAAATTTATATATTTAAATGATTTTTCATGCAAAATGATATTTAACAAAATGGCGCGCATATCAAATTAAAAAAAAACTAATTAAAATTGTTTTATAAATTTAAAGAATTAATTAAATTGATTGTAAAAAAGAATAAATAACTTGATGAATTAATAATAAGATTTCTGTATGACGTGTTAATTCCCAATTTTTCATATTTGGTAAATACACTGAAATTTATTGTAATTTGGTTATTATTTATTACAAATCAAACAGAAAATTTAAATTATAAAATTTTAGACGTATCTTAATGCGATATATTAACAAAATATTACCTATCTCGACACAATGAAATATTAAAATCAATTTTCACACCAATTATGCAAGTCGACGTCGACACGAGTTAACGGAAACGGGTCAATTATTGTATTTTCTTTGTCGTTATTGGAATCAATCGATTACTATTGACAGTCACTTTATATTTTCTACGGCGCTTTTTATTGTACATCGAGTAGAATTAACTCTGTTTAATGTGCTGTTTTCACAACACAAGTGATTGAACGTACAGTAAAATTTATATGAAAGGCACTCAGTTATTTGAGTGTTTTCATATAAATTTTTCTACACGTTCAACCACTTGTGTTGTAAAAACAACACATAAGTCAACAGAAAACTTTACGAAGACTCAAAAAAAAGTTCAAGACATTTTAGACGGAAAATAATATATTTATCAACAACGTTTAAATTAGTCATCCAAATGGTTACTGCACATCAGAAATTAAAATTTTAATCTAAGGCAACCGCCCACGCTTAAATTTATAAAGCCGAAATCCGTTTCTGCCTATTAAATTTTTCATTGAATTTTAATTTCACTTTGTGCTGAAATCTGCTAAAAAAAAACAAAAATAACCATAAAAGAGTTAAAAATAAGCTCAACATTTTTTATAACCTTTAATGTCCTGTTTTCACAACACAAGTGATTGAACGTGTAGTAAAATTTATATGAAAAACACTTTAAAATACTGAGTGCTTGTGTTGTGAAAACAGCACATTACATTTTAAAAAGCTAATCGGTCGTATTATGTTAGGCGTTGTCGTTAACGCCTAAGTCGTTTTTTGTTATAGATTAAACAAGAGAGGTTGTGTGTTACTTTAATCTATTACCAAAAACTACTCAGGCTTTAACGACAACGCCTTACACAATAGGGCCGAAAAATTTAGTTACGAATAAAACAAATACATACTTTAATATATTTAATATTATATTAACATTTAAAAACAAGCTTTACAAAAACCAGGATATTTAAAAAAAAAATTACAAAACATTTTTTTTTTAAATTATTTTTCCTAAAACGTCTAGGAAACTAAAATTGAAATAATATCCCAGTAAAAAAAATTTGGATTTTTTGAAGCACTTAAAAGAAAAAGCGCATAATCGAGCGCATCAATAAAAGAGCTCTTATAAAGCAGTAAATACCTAATAAAGAATGAAATATACAAAAATGCTTCTATTTTAGTGCTGACAACGAATCAGGGTTTAAAGCGAAAAAAAATTAAAATAAATTACGATTTATGAAAATTATTGAAAAAAGGCATTTAAACCAGTAAAAGAAAATCATTAATCATAAAAATTCACTTAAGGAGTGCTTTGTTTGCATGTTAAAAGAAGCGCTTATTTTCAGCAGAAAATAATCCTCCGAACCGGGAACACCCCTCCTTTCCTTTCGGAGCACATTTTTTACTGGGTATGTCGGTTCATTATGTGTTCAAGTACTCAAAAGGTATGCAATTGATTTTGGTTTTTTTTTAAAACAAAGTTTTGAAAATATTTTTCCTAATTTTAAAGAAATTATATAGGTTGTTTACGAAAGGATGGTTATCAGCTTGTATGGTTATTTAGTTATATTAACAACAATAAAAACACCATTTATTTATGTTTTTTAAATATACATACTTTGTTGCTGTTAATATCACTACATAAGCATACATCCTGATAGTACGCCTTCCGTAAACAATACAATAGTTAAAAAAAAAACTACAACAATGAAGAATGTAAAATATTTATAAAAATCAACAATTTAAAAATAGCTCAAATCATTTTAATTGACGCAGACAGAATCTCGTATCCTACAACAGGATACTGTCGATATGTCAAACTTGAATTTTTTTTGTAGTTGGTTAAGCGTTCATTTTTTTGTTTTTAATAATTCGCAGACACCTTTGTAAATTTTTGTTTAGTTTTACCTTTTCGTTGCAAATTTCTGCTAGTTAAGTTAATGAACAGACCTAATGGTAGTGAATAATATTTAAGAATTTTTCTTAAAACTTTGAATATGATTATAATAATTTTTGCTGTTTATTTTATTATAACAGTAATAAAAAAGGTGAATTTTTAATTAATTTTTTTTATATAATTAAAAGTGTATAATAAAGAAACACTGCAATTTACGAACATTTTATTAACTATTTTGTATTGTCATTTTAAAGTAACATTAGATTTTTTTTTTGTTTTAAATACTTACAAGTTTTTGGAAACAAGTAAGTTAAACTACAAATAAAATAGTAATATCAACAAAAAGTAAGTTTTATTTAAGCAGATTACTAATTACAATTTTTATAATTGCAAAGAATTGTTTTGTTATCACATACGAATTTCTTTAGTTAAGCATATTTTAATATTGTTAAGCCAATCCTAATATTTTTGGTAACCACTTAAAACATAATTGGCAATTTCATTTTTTATTTCTTTAGTTTTCGTTTTTTTCCTTATTTTCAATTTGAAACAACTTTTTAAAAATTCAAATAAATCTTCAAAAAAAAAAAAATAGGTCTCTAAATGAAAACATTGTTTTTATTCATCTATTCAAACTACGCTTTTAAGGCTGACTTTTGATTACGACTTTTTTTGTAAGAAAACAGGCATTATCATGACTGTTTTCCGAAATAAAAAGTTCTAATTATAATTCAGTCTAATAGCCTGTTTACATTATACCAAAATCTAGTATTTTTTTCCGGTAACCACATTATGGTTAACTTCGTCCTCCATCAAGAAGCAACATCCATGTTATTTCACCTCTAAAAACTATTTGTAACCAAAATTTTTCAACATATTTTGACAAAATTAACCATATTATTGTCACCGGTGACCATGTTATGGTTAACTTCGTCCTCCATCAAGAAGCCAAAACCATATTAAAGTTATCTCCCAACATGTTATTGTTAATAATAACAAAAATACATATGTTTAACATTTATAAGGGCATTTTTGTTTTCAACCATGGCCTATTTCTTTTGAAAAGAGGAAAGTACTTCCGTTAATTTACTACCAAACAATTACTACAAATTATTAAAATATTTCACCACAACATGTTTACTGACTTTCTGTCAGCTGTTTTCATTATGAAAATAAAATCTTGCTCATGCCAAAAAATGTAAACAAACTAGATTTTGAGGAAGATTTAAATCAAACCTACAAGATTTCGGTTCAAAGCAAACGGGCTTTTATTCAAAAAAATATTTGATTTACATTATACAAAATTCTTTTTATTTACATTAAAAAAACCCACAAGTATTCACTTTTTTTCTAAATTATATTCAAAATTTTATTTTAATAAAAATTTTAGTGTAAAATAAATAAAATTGTTTATATAGTTTTAAATTATTTTTTAATTTAGGGTGCCAATTTTAAAAAATTTTGATTGTTTGATATTTTATTTAAAATCTTTTAATATTTTTATTTAGTATATTTATTGTATTGAATATTTTCTAGGTTAGTTTTTCTTTTAAATTTTATATTGTATTAATAATATTTAGTTTAAAATTAGTTTGATGTTATTATAAGTTAAAAATTATTGTTGTTTAAAATAAATAAGATAATAAAATATTAAAATTATATATTTTTGTATAGAAAAAAAATATTGTTATTAATTAAAAAGATTCTGTATTGAATTTATGGTAAGTTACTGTTTTATTCTAACAAAATTAACCCAATTTTCTTCTGGATCGGAATAAAGTTATTAAATATAATTTTTTAGGAAATCTATTTTTTTTTGAAAATTTTTAAGAATCGTAAAACGAAACATTGATTGAAGTAAAATTAATGGGTGCAACTGTATCCAAAATGGTATATTCTGAACAGTGTTGCCAATTTAGCCATTAGGTGGCCAGATTTAGCCAGTTTTCATTAGTAAACCATCATGTTCTATAGGTCCTCTTCAAAAACTGTGTTCAAAAAAACCTTTCGGAGTAAATAAATTGGCAGTCATGACCGTAATTTCTACAAAAAAAAGCTGGTTGTGTTCGTACATAACAGTTATCTTTACTTATTTCAACGTTTATTTCATTAATGAAATTCTTGGATACGAGAGTTAGTCTAGGTTCACGCTATGAAAGTTTTTTTTGCGGAAAGTCTGAAATTATTGTTGAGAGGGGAAGAAAATATCCTACTTTTATCGCCCATTTTCCAATAAACTCAGACTTTCTGAATGAAAACTTTCATAGTGTGAACCCAGACTAAATGATGAAACAGAATTCAGGCTACAACTTCAGGCAAAAATTCTAAAGCACATAATTAAAACGTCGGCAGTAACTTCAAATTCTCTCATTTCTTTCTTTCTCTTTTGTATGAAAAGAGTCCAAATCAGTTGCGAAGGCAGCTTTCGAAGAAAAAGACAGAAAGCTTTTTTTGGTAGTGAAGTGGCAATGTGAAAAAACAGGCCGCAACAATCAACACAAATGGCGTGATCAAAACAAAAATAGCAAAACACAAACCACGTTAAACAAATGCATTAGTTCAACAAACGTTTGTTTTGTGCAGAAAAAATTCATTTAGTAATATTGTTTTGTTTTATGTTATTTACTTACTTAAATATTATTTACTCGTGTTGTGGTAAACTTAAAGGTTAATTTTTATAACAGTTTTGGTAAGTCTGAATTTACACGTTTCATCGTTTGATGCTCAACTTCTTTTCAATTCCCTTTTAAAGATGCCAATATATTCACACGCAGCAATCGGTTTCAACAACAATTTTATTAATAGCGAATCAAAGAGAAAAAGAAAGAAAAAAATTACATGCAGCCATCGTTGTGCATATACCAACGAATAAAAACACAAAGCGTACTGACCGAGTACAGGCATCTCCGTACTAACCACCTTTCTTATTTCATCTCTCACTTAAAAACATAAGAGTTGAGCATCAAAAGATGAAACGTGTAAAAGCAGACAAATAAATCTCAACTTAATAAATTTGTGTTCATTGTATTGCGGTATAAAAGATGATCCAAAGAGAACGGATAACGGACGAAAATAACAAACACAAGATTTATTGGCACTGATTTTAAGAAAAAAGCAGCAAGTTTAGAAGTACTGTTTTCTATACTCAAATGAAAGTTTTTCATAGACAAAAACATAACCAACAAATTTTTTTATAAAAAAGTAAAGAAAAAGTTCCTAATTAATGGCAATTTTTCTATTGAAAATACACCTTTTTATGGAAAAATTTTGTCCTATAGAAAAAGTACGTACCCCAGAGTAATTTTTTTTAACAAAAGTACCCATTGTCCATGGGAACCAGTTTACTGGCAGTCTTTCTTTTAAAAAGGCATTCTATTGAGAAGTACTAACCTTTTTCACTTACCGTTTTAAAAAAAGAAGTAAATTTTTGTATATTTGCGTAGAAAAACTAACCTTTTTCACTTACCGTTTTAAAAAAAGAAGTAAATTTTTGTATATTTGCGTAGAAAAAATAACCCCTTAAAAAGTACTTGTTCTTTTATAAAAGTAAGTTTCTTATTAAAAGTGTCACGTAATCGAGAAAAAAAATTATCTCTGTGGAGATAATTTTTCTAAAGTAAAGGACTTTTAATATGAGTACCCCCTTTTGAGGCTTATGTTTTAAAGAATGATTTATGTTTATCCAGCTATCTTTTTTTAACTTTATAATCAAATTCGAATCTTTTGTTGACTAGAATGCCTGAATGAAATAATCATTCATGCTCTCGCTTTTGAGTAAAAAAATAAGGTTGTATCGGGATAAAATGGTACCCTATTCGCGTTTCTTCTGAAATAGTCTTTTGTGCAGTGCTACCACCTTAGCATATTTTTGATTAGATTTAGAAGCTTGAGTTGGGGAATTGCATACTTTTTTTTTATTACATATTTCCACTTTTACACTTATAAAATTATTACAGTAACTGATTGTGGGTTATTAAATTCGTTTTCCGTTCTGTTAAAATTGAATAAAAATAAAGTTATTTTACGAATAATTTTATTTTTCAACATTTGTGTTTGTTATTCAAAAAACAAACTACCAAAAAATAATGTTTTTCCGTATTTATTTTGTTATGTAGTTTGATTTTTTTCGGTTAAAATATATTTTTTAAAAGTAAAAACTATTCAATTTTACGGAATATGCTGTTTAATAAATAAAAAAATTAAAAATTAATGTAAAAATCATTTGTTTTAAATGAAATGTAAATGATCCGTTTTTTAAATGAATTTTAAGTTGTTTCAAATAAATTTTCGTTTGAATTTAACTACATAATTTTTTGAGAGTAGAAAAGCAGAATTGTTTAGCATATTTTCTTGAAAAATATAAGAGATAATGAAATATGTACAGGTTGGGCCTGCAGGTTAGTTTGCTGTAATTTTTTTTTAATTAAAAACTTTGGTTCTGCTTGTGAAATTTGTTTATTTAATCCATTACCATTTATTCCAACAAGTTGAAAAGATGATATCGGCCAAGTGACCGCCGCCAAAGTTGATGACTATACGGGCTCGTTTAATTTTTAGCATATTTTTTATAAAAATTCAGCAGGTTTTTAGCATATTTCCTTTATTTTACGATTTAGCATATTTTAGATGATTTTTTTAAGTTTTGGCATATTCTCATCAAACAGTTATGGCAACACTACTTTTGTGACTCGAATTTTTACACTATTTCGTCTTATTTAAGAGACTTTCGTACAGTTATTTGCATAAAAAAGTTTTAATCCTCTGTAACCTGTACAAAATGTAACTGTCAAAATTTTTTTTTAAACTTTCTTCGAACATTTGCACGATTATGATTTCGCACATTTTGCAAATTTTGTTTTTTTCTTGAAACAATTCGCTTTCTAGGCATTACAATGAATCTTTTTGCCTTAAAATACTAATTTTGGTGAGTTTATAAAAAATAAATCTTCCAATTGCTGACTGGTACATAGAACAAGAATTTAACTTGAAGGAAACAAAAAGGCCTTTAGAAGAAACTATTACTATGGATAAAATGTGCCTTCAGATGCACTTTTCTAAAAAATAACTTTAAGGGTAATATGCCTCTTTTGAGACACTTATGCTATAGAAACGTACCCACATTTATAAGATAAACTTACTTTACAAAAAAATAATACAAAATAATGCTGCTTAAACTGGCATAATTTGTAAAGGAAAACTTCTCCTTTAGGTGCCGTTTTTTTAAGAAAAAAAAATTTCAAAAGAAAAACATCTCTTTTGAGGCACTTTTTCTAAAGAAAGTACTCACATTTACAAAAAAAAAAAAAAATGAACTCTTTAAAAAACTTTTAAAAGAAAAAGTATCAGGGCATATTTTTACCTTAAAAAAGGGAAATTTTCTATAAAATATTATTACAAATATAAACGTTTTGTAGGCTTTACAAAGTTCAAGAAATGCTTAAATGATTTGCGAATTGGTAAAAAATCTTACGGTCAATTCTGTAGCTAACTATCATGGAATGAATGATTAATTAATATAGTAAAGATGTTATTAATAAATTACTGATTTTCAGTTGACCTTTTTGATTAAATTTAATATAATAAATAAATAAATGTTTAACAACACTTGAAATATCCTCCAATATGTTCCACATCAAATAAAATATACGACTAATTTGAATATTAATTTTCTACATGTGAAAATTTAAATATTCGTGACCCACCAAAATGTAAATTTAATTTTTATTAAAAATTCATGCTTATGGAGATATAATTAAAATAAAAAAAAAAAAAAAAGTTTGCATAGCTGCACTTTTATAACAGGGTGTGGTAATTGCAAGTGTTTTTAAGACATACAAATTTTAATTCGTCATTGCAAGTTGAAAACTCTTGTTATTTAAAGACCCTGTTGAAATTTTAATTTAACTATTTTACCCGTTCGTAGCCGGTGTGTGGAACCCATATGAACTAATTTCCATATAAGCTTACATCATACGCACATTCTCCTCCAAATTGAACAAGGCTTTAAACCGAATACAGTTGTTATAAGCGAATAATTACTTGACACACATAGAAACTATAAAAAATACACACACACTCCACAATCTCTACACCTTTGCAAACATAAAGTAAATAGAAGCAAATATTGTATCTACATACATACAGAAGTATCTGTGTATGCAATAAATACTAATGAAAAAGTCGTACTTTTAAGATACAAAACGAAACAAACTCTAATTTGCAGCTTTTTTTTAATTTAAACAAAAAATTTGTTTAAAAATTAAATTTTGTTGCTGGTTTTCTGTGACAATTACTTATTTTAACATAGAAATGATTAAAGACAATTTGAATTTGAATTGAAATTAAAACCTGTTACGCCGAGTCTGCGTTAATAATCAAACTATTAGACGCATAAAATTATTATTTCCAATAGACATTCGATTCGCACTAATACTTGTAGTTGTTGTTTTACGACACATTTCTCGATGTTTAGCCCACCAACACCAACCATCCAGCAGCTGGTAAAAGGAGTGTGTGTGTAGCAAAAATTTTGATTTTAACAGTCAAAGTACTTTGTAGATACAGACCGAGCAAAAAAAAAAAAGTAGGTGTTTAAGCGAGTTAAGTGCGTTTTTGTTGTTTCTTTAAAATTCCATTAATTAAAGTTTGGCACAAAATTTGTACAGGTTATTATAAATTTTATAATGTAAACTATGAAGAGCCCTATAAAAGAAGAGCTATCAAATTTTTGTAGCATTTGCATAAAAAGTTACTTCTTCTTTTTTATTAAAATAATTTAGCTATGAGAAACTTATTTGTAGAAAAAGTAGCCAACTATGAAGCAGTTTTTTATAGAAAATTTACCATACTTTAAGATAGTTTTTTTTCAAAGAAAAATGGTAGTACTTAGAGGCAGTTTCCTGTTTAGAGGTATGTTTTAGAAAAAAAGTTTGCTGTTCCTGTCCGGCAGTTTTTAGAAAAAGGAGCTTACATAGAAGCAGTTTCTCTTTAAAGACACTGCTTAAAGAAAAAAATTTTCTGTTTAGAGAAAATTTTTCTGTGGAAAAAGTTTTCTTTATAGAAACATTTTTTCTATAGAAAAAGTTTTCTGTGTAGATCACTTTTTCTATAGAAACAGTTTTCTGTTTAGAGACACTTTTTCTATAGAAAAAGTTTTCTGTTCTGTTCCCAGTTTAGGTTCTTTTTCTATACAAAAAATTTTTTATTTAAAGGCATTTTTTGCTAACACAACTTGTTCTTTTTATATAGAATGGAAAGCTCCTTTCTAAAGTTAAACAAAAAAAAACAACTGTTTAATCGCAGTTTTCTGTGTCGAGATGTTTCCCATAGGCAAATTACCCTATTTTAAGAAGTGTTGCCAATTTAGCCATTTAGTGGCTAGATTTAGCCATGTTTCACCCTGTTTAGCCATTAAAAAATGAGTTTAGCCATTAGCCATTTTTTTCAGCCATTTTCCAACTTGTTTAGCCATAAAATTTTTTGCCTTTTTTCTTTTAAAAGAATAATTTTTATTTTATTATATAAATACATAAAAGTAAAATAAACATTTTTAACAATTAAAATGCCTTTAATTTTAATTACAACTTTTATAAATGTTGAAAATCGCTATAAACTATGATGATGGAACATTTAGGTAAATATTTTTACCATAACAATAAAATATTTATACCAACACCACAATAGTGGAGAGGGTACTATGGGTTTGTGCTGATGTTTACGTATACCGATTGACTCAGAATCAATTTCTGAGTAGAATAAACGATGTTTGTCCGGCTGGCTGTCTATGTAAACCTTGAGCGCAAAGTAGAGGTCGCAATTTTGGAGATAATTTGAAAAAATTTGGTACATACGTACATAATGTGGTGTAGGGTATCATATAGTCGGGGTTGACCGACTATACTTTCTGACTTGATTTTTTTGTAGATCTGGACTCAAGAGGTTGGGTAAATGTTGTCGTGATTATGATTTACCTTTAAATTATTTAAAACTAATAGGCACGAGTGGTTCCTATGAAATAAACAATAACGACATCGAACTAATCGATGATTTAATTTTTTAAACATCTATCAAAATATAAATTCACTTTTATTCTTATTTAACAAATTGATCTTAACTTACAATTTCATCCGTAACAACTTCAAATAAATTATTTCTGTTTTGTAATTGAATTTTAATGTGTTTTTATTAAAAAAAAAAAAAAACTGTAGCCATTTTTTAGCCCATTTTTAGCCATTTTTTAGCCATTGATTTCCGTAAATTTAGACATTTTTGGTCACCAAGTTTTGGCAACACTGACTTTTCTGTACAAAAATATCATCTATAGACAAACTACGGCGTTTAAACTCAATTTCTGATAGAAAACATACACTATTTGGAGGAACTTTTTCTATAGAAAGGAAGTACTTAGTTTGTAGGAACTTTGAAGCTTTTTTTATTGCCATACACCACTTTTCTTAAGAAGAAGTAACATGTTAAGAGGTTTTCTTATAAAAAAATTACACAAAGCTATGTACAATCTGAATATACACCGAAGGGGTTTGAATTGCTTATAACTTTTTTTATTAAATTTTTTTTTACTTTTCACTATTTTGTAAAGAAGACTTGGGCAATTTAAAATGCTGCAGTACTCAATTGAACAACGTGCCCAAATTGTTGAGCGTTATTTTTCAAATCAACGATCCATTGTTTTGACGAATTATTTCGCGTACAAGTGATTTTAATTGGCCTCCGCGTTTACCGGCCTTAACCACCCCAGACTGTTGTCTTTGGGGTTGTTTGAAAGGAAAAGTCTACATTAATAAGCCTAGAACCGTTCAGCAATTAAAAAGCAATATACGCGACGAAATAAACAACATAACACCAGAAGTTTTGCGAAAGATTATGGAAAATGTGTAAAAAAGCACAAATTTGCGAAGCAGAAAATGGCCACCACTTGCGATATATTCATCCTTATTCCAGTTGTCGTTGTCGTAATCAATCAAGCCGTTTTTTGTCAGAGATTAAAGTAATACACAACCAGTGTTCTTTAATCTCTTACAAAAAACGACTTGATCGATTACGACAACGACAACCGGAATAAGGCTGATTGTTTTTCATAACTTAACTTTAAATATTCCCGTTTTATATACTGTATTAAAACAAAAACAAAATTAATTATTTCTTAAGTAAAAAGTTATAACGAATTCAAACCCCTTCGTTAATTTTGGGCCACTCTGTACAATTTCCTTGTGTATTCCTATTTTTTGGAATATCATATAGTAAAACACCTTTGGCCTGTGGGCGGAGAATTTTTCTTCCTGCCTGGCAGGGACAGTTTTAACAGCTCGTATTTCTATAAAACCGTAACTAGTACTTAGTAAATGAGAATTTAGATGAGTTTCTATTCCTATAAAAAATGAATGCAAAAAGTATCCAGAGAATTTTCTATGTAAATTTGGGAGATAACTTTTTAAAAATTATTTAAAATATCAAAATTGGCATAGCACAGTCCGATAGAGCATAAACAACTATAAGAGAACGTATATTTCTTTTTTCGCTAAGGTCAAAAAGTTCACGCACCAACCGCGATGAAGTTTTGAACATTTTTAATTTTCTTTTTGGTTAAGAAAAATTAAAAATATGTTTATTTTTAAAAAAAAACTAGCTCAAGTATGAAATTTTATTAATATTTAGAGATGGTAAGAGATTTTTCCGCAAACCAAAACGTATCTTTAACCTTTTTAAACGAAAAAAAATTAAAAATGAATAAAAAAAAACAACGTATAAATTATGAATATTCAATATTGCATTAAGAAGGCCGCCTCAAAATAATTTTAAATTATGTAAAATAATATTTTTATTAGTTCAAGTCCGTGCTTTAATTTAAAAAAAAAATAAATTTTTTAATAATTTTTTATACACCTGTACCCATGTTCTTTAACTATAGTGAGAACTTCCCGCATCGAAAAGATGTGAAACAAAATATTCCATCGTTTCTCGAAAAGTAAGAAAAAAGTGTGTCTGTAACTCATGTCGAAAACTATCAAAAGAGATTACGTCGTTACGTTATAAATGTCATAACATTGCACTCGAAGCCGATGTGACATTGCAGACGGTGAGAACGCCAGTAACACATATCGTTAACGGCGACTAAAATGAAAATACAACCGCTATACCAAGTAATGTAAAGTGCGACTTAAATGTTTGTTGTTTGCAAAAGAGCTTTGAAAATATTCGTATATTTTATAAAAATGTTAAAAGTAAAAGAATTAAACAATAAAAAATGTGCCAAGAACAAAATATTATTATTATTATTCTTTGTGTTTTGCATTTTTAATTGTTTTTCAGTGTTAAATTTTTTTCTCGCCCCATTTTTATTCGTGAGTTTGTTTGACAGTTCAAAGCGGGAACTTTTCTCACAAAAATGTTACAGACACACTTTTTCTGTAAATTGGCGAGTAATTTCCTTACGTGACAAATAGAACTCGCCAATAAAATTACAGACACAGTTTAGTGAGAAAAACAGCTGTTTGTTTCAACATATGGCATTTTTGTTTCATTTCACACATTTCAATCGAAAAGTTTCTCGACGAGAGAGTTACAGAACACGGGCACTGTTTAGAAAAACCAAATGGTACGTGAACTTTTTTGAGAACAATTACAAAAGATTATGATTTTCGTGGTTACTAGGCCATGGTTGACCTCATGGTACTATGCCAAAAAATAGGTTATACCCCTAATGTACATAGAAACGAAAAAGTAATTACGAACAAATACAAAGAATTGAAAAACTGTTTCAGTTAAAAGTACTTAAAGTTAAGGAAGTTTTCGTACGGAAACCTTTTTATTAATAAAATGTTAAAAAGGGTAAATTTTTTTTAAGAAAAAAATTCTTAGAATTAAAAAAGTACCCAGAATAAGGTATTTTTTTAACACCGAAGAAAAAAAAATTAAGATAAGATTTCTAAAAAGAGTATTTAAAGTAAGGGAATTTTTGAGCTTTTATATGAAACGCAGGAAATACTTTAAAATATTTAAATGTAGTGGGGAATGTGAGATGAGATGAACCCACTGTTTATTGTTGATGTTGTTTTGTTTAAGCTTTGATATTATTACAAGAAGACCTGTTGCTATAATTCTTATACGTTTAACAGTTTTATTTGGTTTAATATCTTTAGTTTTTCTAAAATCTTTATGGATGAAGTTTCCTGATGATCTGGCCTAAGCAACCAGTGAAATGCGCATAGGAATAGCTTATCCCATCAATAATAAATTTCAAGTGTTTTTAGCAATAATAAAAACTGGGAATTAAGCAGTTTAATTGAATATTTAAATATTATTTTAACATCATGTAGGGTATCATAACTTTAAGATAACTGCCTTGGATTTTAGCAAAAAAATATATTTTTTTTTTACAAAATTTTTATGACTTGGGGCTGTGCGTCATATTAATCGTAATACAGTTAGTTGTCTTATATTTTGGGGGCGATTGGTTATTTTCAAATGTACTTTCACAATACTTGTACCACTTGTAGCACAATTATTTGTTTTTTGTTTTCGTTTTTGCATTCGACATAATAATATTATTTTTTTAAATAATTATGTGTTCTATTAGATTTGTTTTTGATCAAGGCAAAATTATTGAATCAAAAAACAAATAAACATGAATAAAAAAAATTTCAAATATAAAAAAAATATCTTAATGATTGATATTATGCAATAATTTATCTTTTTTATGGAGAGAGAAACAAAAGTTGGTTCAAGTAAGTTTAGCAGACAACAAGTCTGAATTGCAGCAATGATGTTGGCAAAAAATTATTTAATAAAAAAATATACAAAAAAAAAAAATATCAGACTTATTATGAATACAAATTCTCCGGGAGTTTTCTCACTTCTCCCATTTTTTTTATTGAAATTCAATTGTAAAAATGGGAAAACTCCGGGTTGATAATTTTTGATGAAAAGTTTATTTAAAATTTGAACATCAAAAAAAAAAAAAAAACAGAAATAAATAACAATATTTTCAGGACAAGATTATAAAGTGTTTAATTATTCATATTGTTGAAAAATTTCCCAGAGGCCTTATGTGGCTGCGCGAGACATGTCATGAAGTTTATCGATTTATGTCCTTCCGTGTTTTTTTAATAAAAACATGTTAATACAAATATAATTTTAAATTATTCCCAAAAGACAACAAACCTGCAAGTTGAAAGATTTTAATTTTGAATTAAACCGATTTTTAAATCCTGTTTGTGACTCAAAAAATTAATTTGCTTATAAAAAATTAAAATATGTATTTAAGAATATATTTATTTTAATTTTTTAATATAATTAGTTAATTATCTCGTTTAAAAGCACATACAAATTGTAATTGTAAGTATTTATTTATTTAGGTGTATTGATAAATATGTTGGTGGCTTAAATTAAAAAACTTTTCTACAGAAGAAGTACTTCAAACAAGAATAAATTGAAAAATTTATGAAAACGGAGGAAAAGTCTCTAAAGTAAGCTTTTGCAGGTTTTGAAAAGAGGAGAAAGTACACCTTTTAAAGTATACGCTGTTTAACAGATTAAATTCCTTTAAATTGTAGCTTTTCCATACAAAAAGCAACTTCAAGGATTTACTCTAAATGAGAGTACTCCTTCTGAATAAAGTGTATCTTGAAATGGAGTACCATTTTTAAGGAATAAGTACTTTAAACTAGTAAAATAACTTTCCTGCTGGAAAAACTATAAAATGAACTATAGATTTTTTTGCTTTTCTTTTTTACAAAAAGTCCCTAAAGAAAGTATTACTTTTAAAGAAACAATTTTCTACAGATTAAGTGCCTACAAATTGTACAATTTTAAAATAAAAGACACTTTCAATGAAATTGCTCTAAAAAGGTGTTCTTTTTCTAAATATAGTGTACATTTTAAATAATTAAATTTAATTACTTTTCCCATTAAAAAAAACTCCTTTAATGGATGCAACCTCTTTCTAGAGTTTATCTATGTCAACATAAAATCTGCCTTTAAAATTGAATACATTTTGTTTTAAAGAAAAAAAAGTGACTTTTAAATAGAATACTTTTTCTATAAAAAAGGTACGTTAAAAAAATTTTTTTCGGTAGAAATAGTCCTTCTAAAGAGAGCTATTTTTCTCTTTAAAATGTGGCTTGTGCAATAGAATATTTTTGTGAAGAATATGTCTTTTAACTAAATACAATTTTTATTGGTAAAATGCTTTCAAAGAGAGTAATTTTTCTAAACAAAAATTACCCTCAGAAAAGTCTCTTTTCTATATGCACAATTTATTTATCGGCAGTTAACCTGAAATGTACATTTATTGTGTCCGATGCTTAATCAAAACTAGTTTGAGGTGTATTCAGACGATTGTATGTGATTAATGAAATGGTTAAGTTTTAATCAAGTCAATTTGAAATTATAACCAAATCATATCGATTTTGATGTAATTAGAGCTTAATCACATTTGAAATGATTAACTCTACAAATGTGAACACAGCATAAAGAAAATTTAATTTGTGTTTTCAAGCCGTTATTAATTAAAGTTTTTACACCACATAACCACATAAAATCATAACAGACGTAAAGATGCCAACAGGTGCTGTTTCCTATAAATGAAACACTTTTTTAAAGATAATATGGGATTGCTTTTTCTTGACAAAACATGCCTTTAAAGGGAACTTTTATCTACCTCTTAATACAGCACTTTTTCTAGGAAGCATTGAAAAAATGCCTTTTCTACGAAGAATGCACCTCTAAAAAACATCGATTATTTAAGTGTTCTCTAACCGATTACTTTTGCCGAGAGAATAATTAATTTAAAAGTATTTAATTGTTTTACGAAAAATACTTTTTAATTTAAAAAGTGTAATAGTACAGTGATGCCACAAGGCTCTATTCCTTTTCCTACTCCATTTCTTATTTTTCTAAATGACCTCCTATGTCAAAGTTCCAACTTAATCCACTCTTTTGCAGATGGCAACAACCTTTGCAATGCGTATTCATTTGGTTATAGACTAAGCGTATTCGGTAAATTCAAGATGTCTAAAGAATGGGTTTTAAATCTAGACCCAGTAGAACAAGTCCCTCAAAACATAATATTTTTTTATATAAAAATAAAATTGATAAAACTCGGATTATTATAAATAAAAATGGTATTATAATTTCACTACAAGAGTGAATTAAGTCTTTTACAAGTTTCACTAAGATGTCGACATTTTGTGTTTTTTTTTTAAGAACTTAAATTTTTTTTTGTGTAAAAACTTTTTTTGGAGAGGAAAAGTTAAACACAATTTTGAAAGTTTTTTATTCAAATTTAACAATCACGATGATAAAAAGAACATTCTGGGAAGTAAAAAATTTATTTCTTCGAAAAATGAAACAGGTTTGTTTTTTTTCAAGTATTTTCATCTTCAAAATTTCAATTGTTTGAAAAGGTCATTGACGAACTAATTAAAAAGTGAACAGTTTTTTTTTTTTTTTGTTAATTAATCAAATTAGATATTCAGGTTTATAAGTGTATGTATGAAAAAAAAATTATTTTTATAAAAATATTTAAATGAAAAACATTCAAAATGTTCAAAAGATGATCGTGATGAATAATCCAAAAACCAAAAACAACTCTATATTCCCCAAGTACTTGTATGAAAATTTTTTTATTTTTTACAAACATTTAATTTATACAAAAAAAATTATTTTATAAATGTATTGAAATTTGTGTGTTTTTTTTTTTTTGTTAATTTATTTCAAGATGACATAACAATTTGTATGGAAATGTGCAAATATTATCTGCCTGCAATGTTCAATGAACTACACCGAACACACACGCATGCGCCACAGACTGACGACAATTTTAAATTTATTTATTTTTTTGTTATTATAAACGAGTATTTTTGCAATTATTTACCATGCACTGCAGTGCAATTTATCCAGATATTGAGCTAACAACCGCCTTCTTTATTATCGTCACTTTGAAACAAAATTTGTTCAATTAAAGAAATTAACATTTTTGACAGGCAGAGTTTGCTAAACATGTTCGTTTTGTTTTAAATTTTATTAATTGTGTATTATTTTCCACACGTTCTTTTGTCAATTCTATGATTTTTTTTTATTGTTATGGTACATATTTACAATTAAATATGTGTTTAAAAAAAATTTCATTCATCTAATCAGGCTGATCTTTTGCAATCTTTTTGTTTTTTTTTTAACAAGGAATTTTAACATTTTTTTAACAGCTGTTAACGCTTTGAATTGATTTAATTTGTATTTATATTTTATTATTTAATTATTTTGTTAAAGAATGTTTGGAATATTAATGCTAGAATAATTCCATTATAAATTTGTTTTATTGCAAATACCCTTTATTGAAATTTTGGTAACATTTGTTCTACTAACAGGGTTTTAGTCACGTATACCACTTATTCTATAAAAAGTTATCTCTTGAGACTTAACTTTCTTTCGAAATAGCACAAAAAAAAAATAATTTCTTTAAAAACTTTTTTCCTAAGAAAAAATTGATCCTTTTATAGCATTTTTGTATTGAAAAAGTACAACCTTCTATGCAAAACCCCCTTTTTTGATACATTAACTTTTCGTATCGAAAATCCATTATAACGTACGTTTTTATAAAAAGTTCCACTATTTGTGAAGGCATCTTTCTTAAGAAAATTTATAGAAAATCTACTTTAGTTGATTTTAGAGAATTTTCTACCTTTAATGCGTATGTGCTATTGAGCTACACCACACTTTGAAGTAGTGCTGCCAATTTAGACATTTAGTGGCTAGATTTACCCATATAATTTTGAAAGTGCATTTTGAGTACATAGATAATTTTTGTAGAATAAGCTTATAGTCCAGCTGGTCTGAGTTCTTATTTTACACACACAGAAAAAAATAATTTTCATATTTTAATACGAAAATCGCATATTTGATTAAATTAAATTTTTAATTTTCTGCGATGACGATTTTTGGGGTATTGATAAAAAAATATAGTAATTGAAATTTTTGTCAACCACCAAGTTTATTGAGTCAATAAAAAAGTTGTTGCCTAAAATAAATTGTTTTTTCAACAAAATGTTTACGTGATTTGTTAAAATAAATTGTTGGAAATGTTGAATAAATCGAACAAAATGTTTATAGAATCTTTATTTTTTTTATTTATTAATTATGATGTGCTAAATTCCCAATTATTATTCTTTGATAAATATACTAAAATTTGTTATTATATCCAATGCATCAGCAGCGTTGCTATTGCGACACTAAAGTATTACTTTTTATCCTTTTTCATGCCAATGACACTTTTTATTTCCCTTAGTATCATTTTAACAAAATTTATGACACTTTTTGAACCTTTTTTAAAATAGGTACAAGTTTTAATATTCCTTGATATCTTGTTGGTTCCTTACCTTCGTGAATTGTTTTGTTTTTATTCTAATTAACTTGTTATTACAAAAACTAATTTGATTTTTGTATTTTTATGTATTCGATTATTCGATATTGCTTAACCGAAAACCGGATTTTTTAAAATTGCAACTTTTCGGAATATTCGAAAACCAGAAAAAAGTATTTATAGAAGTTGCTATAGAGGCAGTTATAGAAAAAAAGCTACTTAATAATGAGTGAGAGCAGCTATTCATTTTGAAAAAGTAAGCGAAGTTTTTACTTGGATGTGACTTTTCCGAAATAGACAGCCATGTCACACAGTACAGTTCCATTTGGAAATGGAATTCACGGATTTAGGAATTTATTTCGTAATTTGGTGCTTTAGAAAATGACGAAAAATTTTTCGGAATGATACCATTTTTGTTTTCACGAACGGAATGGGAGTTTTCTGTATCTGAAAGGCAAAAACAATCGCAAAATACACTTTCTTTCAATAAACAAATATGTTGTCTTAAATTCCGAACGGAATTTTACTCTGTGACATGGCTCGGAGTCTTTAGTCCGTATTTAGATGAAATATGGGCCAAACATTTTTCCGCAAACTACATTTTATTGGAATCGGTTGACATTTGCCCATAGCCCCCATACGGATATCACTCCCAAAAATAGTGTTATATTCCCTAACTTCCCTTTAAATTAAGCGACCGTCGGTCCCTAAAATCAATTTTAAATGAAAAAGTCTCGGGTTCGAAAAGGGGTACAATTTCGAATATTTGTCTGTAAATACTGTAAATCAATAAATCGGGCTTTATTTTTGTTCGATTAAACGATTAATTGATATTTAGCATTTTTAACTTATTCGACAAAACGAATAAAATTTAAAAAATTAATCGATTAATCGAATAATTCTAATTCCAGAAATTTTATAAATTATCAGATTTCTTTTTGATCATTTTAGAAAAAATTAGTACTTGAGTAAATAAACATTATTTTTTAAATAAAACTTGTCAATGTCGCTCCCAATTGTTGCTTCACTTTCGGCCACATAGATTTTAAAAGAGTCAATTTAACTTTGGATTTTTTCCTCTGCTATGCTTTTGCAAATAATTTCCTTTAGAGAATCGATCGAAGTATTTTGTTCAAAAAATATTTATTCTTTGGACCACATGTAGCCCCTTTTGATTTTGTTGGTGGAGCATCTTCTTCAAGAACTATGTTGTTATCATTGTGTAAGTGGTAAATTAGTGAAGTTGTTGAAGAACATTTACGTTAATGCATTTTTGGAAACCTGTTACATTTAGCATTATTAGATTTATCCTTCATGCAATATTTTTAACCCAAACTCATTCTTAAGAGAGAAACGCATGGACTATTTTGTTAAAAAATACGGGCGTGTTCTAGAAATCGAAATGAAGTGGATTTAAAATCGAGCAAATTTTAAAAACGACCCTATAGAAAGTTCATAAAAATATTCCATCTTATCTACTTTATTCTTTAAGTTTCTATAATTTTGCAAGCACAACACTTAAAACTACGGTCATTTGGTATATAGAATTTGAACTTTAATCATCGTTCGGTTTCAATATCACTTCATTTCGATTTCTAGAACATACCCGATAAATTAATATAAATCTCTGTCGTTTTTTCTTTTTTGAAATGAATTATTTAATTGTGTTGAAAAAATTTAACAAAAAAATAAGCTAAATTACTCACATAACAAGACTGTTTTTTTTTACATTTGGTTTGTTTATTCAACTTGAAACTTAAAATAAATATACATTTAACAGAAATCGATGTAAATTCTTCGATTAATCCTTTAATAGAAATTAGCAATTTTAAATTATTCGAACAATTAATCATCTAAAATTGTTCGATTAATCGAACAAAAATTAATCGACTGAACACCCTAGTAAATACAGTGGTGCATGGTGTTTAATGTGCAAAAATTATAATTTTTTTTAATGTTATGTTTAAAAATAAGCCATTTTTGTTTTTTAAGGCATGTTTTTAAAATTTCCTGCATATTTAATGCGCATAAAGCATTCTATTTAGATAATATTACCGGTTTCCCTGCTTATGGGACAGACGGACATCATTAGATCGACTCAGAAAGTGATTCTGAATCGCTAAAAGGTGTTTTACACACATTAGAACAAAATAAAATATCCTCTCCACTATTTTGTTCAGGGTAAAAAACAAAAGTGACAAGCATGAAATAATTGGCGGACAATTAATATAGAAGATAATTTATTAACATGTCAGTGTCATAATATCAATAAGTTTTCTGCAATTTAAACAAACATAAATTTGGTGTGCATTGAATTCTTAATGGAGCAGTAAATTTCATTTGTCAAAGCTTAAACCACAAATCATAGTCTGATTTTTTCTGCAAAAAAAAAAAAAATTAAATAAATAAAAAAACATACATATTTTTTAAATGCTATGTCCCACTGTTCCTCTTTCCCCTTTCTTTTCTATTTGTATACATGACAATTTATTTTTAGAAAATTATTTAAATTAACATTGAAACTAAAAACAACAGTTACAATTCAAATTATTTTAATTTCCGGCACTTGATTCCGGATTTAAATAATAATTCGTCTACACAATAAAAGTTGCATGTTTAACATTAAAGTTCTAGTATCTTATTTCTTCATTACTGTTAATTGTTAATATTATGAAAAAACAAAACTATTGTAAAAAAAAATTGCCAATTCATCACACATTTAACAAATAAAGTGCGTAACCTTAAAAATTATTAACAATATTAAATAAAAAAAAACAACAATGTTTTTAAAATAAAACTATACAATTTCAATTGAGAAAATTATCATTATTAAAAAAATATAATTTCCGCATAAATACAAAAATAAACTTTTACATTTTAGTGTTAATATCGCATCTCAGCAACTTTGTGCAACTTACAATTAAATAAATTTATAAAAAACATAAAAAAAACAAATAGTACTAATCATTGCAAGTCATGATAGAAGTTAATTATACAAACAAATACAAAAAATTAGATAATTGTTTTGTATTTGTTTAACAGTTAAACATTTTAATTTAAATTTTTAACTTTTTGTTTATAAGTTAAAATGGACGAACTTATAGAAAATTAAAAAAGGTACTTCGTTTGGACGAAGTTTGTTTTTACAGAAAAACTATTCTCGTTGAACAGAGTTTTTTATAGAAACATTCCGGACAACATTTTTCTGTGGAAACAGTAGTCTGCAAAACCTTTGTCTGCTTCCTAAACGTGTGTTCACAATGTATCAATACCGTGTTGATGCATTGTGTACTTAAATTTTTACGTACGTTGTACTGTATATGAATATGGTTTGCATCTACATTATTTTAACTGTTTTATTGGCTTTTCTTTGCGCAGTGACAACTACGAAGACAAAACATGAGTCGCCCTTTTAAGAAAGTTTTTCTATAGAAAAATCACTCCACTTGTAAGGACTTTTTTTTACAGAAAAAGTATTTCCTTTGGACGGTTTTTTTTTAGAAAAAGTACTACTTTTGAACGAACTTTTTCTATAGAAAAAGTATATCCTCAGACAATATCCCCTGAAAAAACTTATTCTACAGAAAAAGTTTTCACTTTAAACGAAGTCTATTTAAGCGTTTTAATTTTTTGAGTCGTGGTTGAGATTCTCATGGAAATGCCTATTGTATTTTTTTAATGATTTTTTGGCAATATGCGTTAGTGGTCATTTATATAACTTTTCTTATCGCACTATGCTTAAGGGTTAATAAGATTCGGTATAGCCGAATATAGCACTCTACACAGAAGAAGATAATTTTCATATTTGAATACGAAAATCGTATATTTGATTAAAACAATTTTTTAACTTTCAGCGATGACGCGTTTTGTGTTATTGATAAAAATGTTTGTAGGTTTAGTTATTGAATTGTTTAGTAAACAACCAAATTTATTGAGCCAATAAAAAAAATGTTTGGCCAAAATTTTTTTTTTCAACAAAATGTTTAAGTTACTGGGTCCCCTTTCAGACAGGCAAAGTTAACTTTGACAAAGTTTGTTGAATTCTTTTTTAAACTTTGTTCGGTGTTTAGACACACAAAGTTAAATTTGACAAAGTCCTTGGGCAAAGTTTTGTTTTCTTTTGTTTGAATATATTACGTAAACAGCGTTGCCAGATTGATGATTTTATAATATTTTTGATTTTTTTACCATATAAATTTTTTTTCTCAAATTATCATTTTTTTATTTTTAAAAATAATGATTTACTTTAAGTTTAATTATACAATTTTATTAAAACAGTCAATTTTTAATACAATGAAGTTTTAAATCATCTTGTTGTTTATTGGTTTAGTACACTTTTGCACCCAGTGTCAAGAATACACAAATTTTTAAAATCACAATTATTATTTAAGGGTGTTTTGAAAACCACAAAAGTTTTAACTTGGTTTAAAATGGTGGAAAAAAATAAGCATGTAATTTTAAACGGCTTAAAATCACAATTATGGAAAAAGTTTTTTGTCCAGAACACCTTTCTTGTGATTTTAAATCACTTTCACAAAAAATGATTTTCAGAACATGCCTGTTTATTAGGTTTCATATATTAAAGAACAACAGAATATAACCGAAAACAATTTAAACCTATTTATTAGTTAAACGGCTCGTCATAAAAGTTCAGGGATGAATTTGGATTTTCATTGCTATGAAATATTTATTTGAATCAGTGCGAATTAAAACCAATGATTCTAATACGTATTTTCATTAGTGGTCAATATTAATTTTTTTATGCATTATCAATTGTGTTATATATTGATTAAAAAGAAACATTATAATACTAAAAAATTAGGAATTTTGTAAATTTTTAAATTGTTTATTAAAGTTGTAAATGTTTTATTGTTAAAAAGTTCAAAAATCAAAATATGTTTTGATTTGATTTTTTTATTAAACAAACAGCTACAAACATTAAAAGATATTGAAAATAATTTTTAAATGTTATATTGATACAAAATTATACATAATAAACAAATTAAAAGTTGATTATTTATACTGGTTTTATTTAAATTTCTTCGTTTAGTTTACAAACAGCAAATGCGTATTCTTAAATACACTAAGTTGTCAAAGCATTTTTCTATCTAATCTAACAACAGTTAATTTTTATTGCATAAAATATTCGACCCTTTTAAATCCTAAAATAATACATACCAAATTGTAGAGAATAATTGCAATTCATACATAAGAGTTGAATGGGAATATTGCATGTAATTTTATATGCGTTCAGTTATGAGAAATTTATTAAAAGGTATGTATTTTAAATTCATTTAAGTAAATACGTACTAAAGAAATCATGAAAATATTCCCTTTTCTTGAACAATTTCAAAATTTTTTTTACTGGGAAGAAGTATTTTTTATATAAAATAAATATGTAATTTTAACAAATAGAAACTGGGAATTATTTCCTTCCGAAGGTTACTTTATATTATATTCAACATTTTTTATTTTTCGAATTTATTCTATGAGCCAAATGTCAGTTATGTATTTTATAAAGCTTTTTTGTAATAGTCATATTCCTTCAATTTTTCAGAAATGACTTTATACACTACCAGACTATTATATTATAAATATAAGTTAAAATAAATTGTTGGAAATTTTGAATAAATCAAACAAAATCTTTATCCAATCTTTTTTTTTTAATTATTAATTATGATGTGCTCAGTGATGCCAACTTAGCTATTAAGGAGCCATATTTGGCTCTTTTTAATTATTCCTGGCTCGTTATTTTTCCCGTTAGCTCGTTTTTTTAAAAAAAACTAACAGGGGCTCTTTCCAAACGTGAAATTAGAACGTTTAACACTTTTTACATCTTTCAGCAAATCCTCCCGTTTTTACCCTCTTGTTTCGTCTTTGGTTCAATTATATTTGTAAGTGTACACATTTTTTGCTGCGGTCAAAAGTAAAGAAAGGCTTGGGAATAAAATACTGCATTTAAAAAATGGATTAAACCAACAAAATATCCGTGCAAAGCTTTTATGTAAATATTACAAATCAATAATGAAAGCTAAACATTTTCATTAGTACGTCATTCGGAGACTAAAAAAAAACATAAGAAATGTATGGCGCTAACTTTCTTTTAATTTTCGCCAGATGTTCCGACAGAAACGCAAATTGCACACGCAAATTTTGCTTTATATAGCGCAGTACATACGCCATTTGTAGCATTGAATCCCCTTTGCGAATCAATCATTTTTGTAAAAATAAATTCAATTGGAACATAAAAAAGTCAAAATTTTATATAAAAACAAACATGTGGCCGGAAGAAAAAAAAATGAACACTTTTTGAAAATGACTGTTCATATTCTAAATTCTATTTATTGAAATGTTAGATATTGTAATGTAAATATTTGTATACAATTATTAAGTAGTAGTTTTAATAAACATTAATATGTATATTAAATTTTTTTAATACGTATTTATATGTAAATGAGTTTGAAGTACAAAAATTAATAACAAATGGATTTAAAACAGAACAATCTTTGATTTTTAAATTTAGCACTTTTTAGTTCTTTTTGACTGTTAGATCGGCAGGTTTTGCCATTGAATAGTTGGCATCTCTGGATGTGCTAAATTCCCAATTTTTATTCTTTGATAAATACGTAGACTAAAATTTATTGTGTGGGTTAAGCCAGTTCCTATGCGCATTTTGCTGATTGCTTAGGGAAACCTTTTTCCAAAGACATTGGAAAACTATAAATATTATACAAATAAAACTGTAAAAAGAATGAGAATCACAAAAACTCAAACACTATCAAAGCTATTTGAAAATGGACAAGAGTTGTAAAAATACTGTCTTTACTTTGATTTAAATAACGGGTCCACCATCCAACGTTTATTTTTAAACTAGTGCTTATTTCGTGAATGGTAACACTTAGCTCATGTCTGATTTGACAGATAATAAGTTTTGTCCTTCCGCTGAACGAATATGGTTGTGTATACGCTTGAACAATGCTGGGAAATATTGCCTGCGATCGACTTAAAGAAGATGCCGATTTTACAAAAAAAATCAAGTTTTCTGATGAAGCTCATTTTGATCTTGAGGGGTATGTAAACAAGCAAAATTGTCGCATTTGGGGCACAGAAAACCCGCACGCATACATTGAAAAGCCGATGCACCCAAAACGAGTCACTGTTTGGTGCGGATTTTGGTCCAGAGGCATAATTGGGCCATTTTTCTTCGATAATGAGCAAGGAGTGGCCGTTACAGTCAATGGCGATCGTTATCGGGCCATATTAAACGAATTTTTGTTCACAAAAATTGAAGAGGAGGATATTGGCAACATTTGGTTTCAACAGGACGGCGCTACGTGCCATACATCCGAAACTACACTCGATGTTTTCCGCCCTGTTTTTGAAGATCGCATTATCAGCCGCAGAGCTGATGTCGTTTGGCCACCTCGGAGCTGCGATTTGACACCGTTGGACTATTATTTGTGGGGTGCCGTCAAAGATAAGTGCTACGCCGGCAAGCCAGAGACAATTGACGCTTTAAAGGACAATATTCGTGAAGCTATTGGTGAAATACAGCTGCACACAATCGATAATGTGCTTAAAAATTGGACCGATCGTGTAGGCTACTGCATAGCCAGCCGAGGCAGCCATTTGAATGAAATTATTATCCATTATTAACCGGAAGGATTGTACTTTAAAATAAAAAAAAAATTTGAGAAAATATTCAGTAGTTTTTTTTATAGCATTTTCAAGAAAAATAAGTTATTTGGCGGACCCTGTATATATTTTTTTTAATATGAAGAAATGTATATCAAAGCTGTTTGAGAAGCTCTTAGCGTCAAAATTAACCCCAATTTTATATGACAATGGGTGTATACCTAATCATCAACTCGGTTTCAGAAGAGAGCATAGCACAATTGAACAAACCCATCGGATAGTAAACGCCATAAGAAAAGCCTTTGAAGAAAGAAAATATTGCTCCGCTCTCTTCATAGATGTTTCTCAAGCTTTTGACAAAGTCTGGCATGTAGGCTTGTTACATAAATTGAAGCTAAACTTACCGGTTAATTCACACAAGCTGTTAGAAAGCTACCTGGTCGGTCGAATATTCATTATTAAAGAAGGTGCTTTTTTAAGTTCTCCTCAGCCAATTGAAGCTGGAGTCCCTCAGGGAAGCATCCTGGGCCCACTTTTTTACTTAATATATACTTCGGACATGCCAACAAACAATTACACCCTAACCTCAACTTTTGCTGATGATACAGCTTTTCTAAGCGTACACGAGAACAGTCGTGAAGCATCTCGATACCTGCAGGATCATGTATTTCAGCTCGAACTTGCGTCGGGAAACATGCCCCCCTATTAAAATCAATAATCAACTAGTGCCTCAACAATTGCATGTCAAATATCTCGGAATTCATCTAGATCGGCGTTTAACATGGAAATGCCATATAGAAGCAAAATTAACCCAAATGAAACTAAAAGCAATTCAAATTAACTGGCTTATTGGAAGAAATTCTGTTCTAAGTCTCGATTGCAAACTACTACTTTACAACGCTATTTTAAAGCCAATATGGTGCTTCAGTTTTCAACTATGGGGCACTGCCTCGGCCTCAAATATCGAAAAAATTCAAAGACGCCAAAATAAACTTCTTCGAATAATTACAGCTGTCCCATGGTATGTTAAAAACTCAAATATCCACAAGGATCTCAATGTGCCACTCGTAAGGACTATTACTACGAAGTATGCGGTAAAATACTTAAAAAGGCTAGAGTTGCACCCAAATTCACTAGCTCGAAATATTTTAAATGATATCGGCCACTCTCGGTTAAGGAGAAGATACACTGCAGCACTTACCCATTAGGATGAGCGATAAACACCTATATATGTGAACAGAACCCGTGATGAAGAAAATTTTTGTCTGGCACTGGCAGGACATAAAATAAAGTATTAGGTTAAGATTTGATTAGTTATTGTTAGTTCATATTTAATATATGAAGATTCAATAATCAACATTTTTTATTTTTCGAATTTATTCTATGAGCTAAATTTCAGTTATGTATTTTATAAAGCTTTTTTGTAATAGTCATATTCCTTAAATTTTTCAGAAATGACTTTATAGACTATGAATAAATTAAATTAATAATGAAAAAAAAAAAAAAAATGTGTATATACATAAATATTTCATTATTAAATATGTTTTCTTGAGTGCAATTTTGCAAAGTGTAATTTTGATAAATTTTTTCATTGAAATAAATATAATGTTTGTTGACGTAAAATTTTATTTTTAACAAGCTGTTGTTCCGATCTTTGTTTCATTTTGAAAACTGGCCGATAAATGAAATATTCTGTTTCCATTGGAATCAATTGGATTACATAGACTCACACCAGAAATATGGACCTTTAATAAGAACTAGTGTTCGCCTTATGGTCAAAATTCGACCATAATTTTTTTTTGAAGAAAACATAATTCATCTAAGTATACATATATGAATTTATTTGTTTCGATTTGGCGAGGGTCCAACCTCCGGTTCATATTTTATCTTCTTCGTGAGTTGATTTAATTTTGTAAGTTCAGTATAAAAAATACCAATTGAAAAACAAAAAAGTATCAAAAAGTCTCCTTTATATATTGTCATCCACTCAGGACGTTGTACGTTTAATTTTATGTTTATATGTCTAATATTAACGAAAATTAATCAAAGTATCAGATGTAGAACGAAAAAGTACGAAAAACCTACCCTTACATGTTCTTATTCGCCCAGTTTAATGTATAATTGTATCTTCATAGGTCGAATATTAACGGAAATTCAAAAAGTTCCAGATGAAAAACAAAAAATACCAGCATTTTTTATCTTATAGGTTATCACTCACTCAGGATCCTACACCTATAATATTATGTTTCAAAGTTCTATATTATAGAAAATTTAAAAATTATCACATGAAACACAGAAAAGTAAAAAAAAAAGAAATTTAGTTTCCCAAATTTCACCTTTTTTCTCCCCATACAGGTTCCGTTGACAAACAAAGGAAGAAAGCGTTCTTAACTGTTTTGCCTGGTCTGATTTATATAGTCGAAATATACGAATACCGGTTTCTGAAAAATGTCGAATAATCGATTACCCTAATTTTATATTATTTGATAATTGAAAATAAATTTTTATTTATTTATTTTGCATTTGTGTTAGTAACAATTTTGAACGCTTATAACTCTGAAATTATTGGACAGATTTTAATAAAATATACATTGTATATATACCTCTTAAATGATGTATATTTTGTTCAAATCGGTTGACATACAGAGGAGGAAAGTGTTCTTAACTATTTTGCCTTAGCCGATTTATATATAGATTCTTATTTCAAGTCTGTCATATCTCAGCAAATTAATAAATTATTGAATGTAAAATTAAAATTTTTTAAATTTTAATTATCAGCGCCTTAAAATAATAACTTAGGTGCAGTGCAGATATCTCGGATTGTGGAATCAAAAGTACCATTGGAAATAACACTGTTTAATACCTGTCTTCCTATTGAACTCCATTTCAAAGCAATTATTTGCGTTACCAAATCATTTTCTTTGTAATTATAAAATCGCAAAAAAAATTGTCATTTGTTTATGAAAACAAATCATGTTAATCTAACAGATTAAAAAAATTTTATTTATGCATTAGCATATTTTACAAAACTTATACATACATATGTACTTTCAATTGTTTATAAATAAACAATTTTCAATGTTTAACCATCGACAACAATGATGATGCACTCACTCGCTCACTTGCTCAGTGAGTCGCACACTCTGTCACTAAATTCACTTTTTGTTTAAAAAAAAATTCAATTCAAAACAACAACAACAAAAAAATACGAATGAAATACATTTCTATCTTTTACCCTGACCTTACCCAATATAGTTAGTTGTTGTCTGTTTAATCTTTAGAAATTGTATCTACTATGTGCGAACATGAGAACAATTCCCTCTCTTTATTGTTTTTTATTTTTATTAATTTTACATATTTTTAAAATCTCAAAAATGTTACGAAATATTTAAGCAAAAATGAGTTGGTGAGAAATGGCATAAGCGATAATGCTATCGAACGCTAGATGGCAGTGAATGAACAGGGTGCTATGAAATTAATTATTTAAAATATTGTATATAAGTCATTCAGTAAAATAATAACCGTTAATTCAAACTTCAAATAAAATATTTTTGAGATTTTATTCTTTTTTTTTTGATAAAACTGTTTTATCCCTCTTGCAGTTTTTATACCAACACCACCACAATAGTGGAGAGGGTATTATGCATTTGTGCTGATGTGTGTAACACCTAAACCCACCTTAAAGTATACCGATCGACTAAGAATCACTTTCTGAGTTGATCTTACGATGTCCGTCCGGCTGGCTGGCTGGCTGGCTTTCTGACTGTCCATGTAACCTTGTGCGCAAAGTACAGGTAGCAATTTTTGAGATAATTTAATAAAATTTGGCACAAGCACCAAGTCTATTGAAAATGGGCCAAATGGTATGACCGCGAAGGGAGATAGGGGGCAATTTCTGCCTCTCAGAAACTATAAAACCGATTTTAATGAAATTTAAAATGTAGATAGATCCATATTTGTACGGACACATAAGATATGCATTTTTAAAAAAATAGGACCACGAGGGGAGATGGAGGGCAGTATTTGCCTCTAAGAAACTATCAAACCGATTTTAATAAAATTAAGAACATAGATAGATCCCTATTCATATAGCCATACTCTCTCGAAATTTTTTTTTAAAGACTGTGGTGTAGGGTATCATATGGTCACACTTTCTTACTTGTTGTATATATCGGAATGCTATATGAGTCCTTCTCCGAGAAGAGGGACCTAGTATGTCAAAACACGGGTTTGGACCTAAGAGTGGATTCTTTTACCTAAACAGGTGTAGAATAACTTTACATGCGTTTTTCTCAAAACTTAATTTTCACTTTTCTAGAATTTTAAAAACCTGAGTGTATCAACATAATTTTTAACAACTTCTTTTATCATAACAAAAGGAGTATCGTAGCTGATCTAGGGTTATATTATATTGTACGGTACGGTACGTGTATGGACTTAAAAGGCGTTCTAGTGTTTCTTTGTATTCATCTCGGCTTTATGGCCTTTCCTTAGATAATCTGCTGAACATGAGAGTTTTAGTTTTTTTTCATAAGATAATATATACCCACAAACCTGAGCACTTGTACGGTAAACTTTGTATTTCTGACATAAGGGAAAAGAATTAGATCGTTCGGGTATAAAAGTTTAATTTCTGAGTGGCATTTCTACATATTCGCAGTATCTCTCTGGAATTCTATACCATATAGCATTCAACTTTTAAGTAACGCACGAAAATTCAGGGAAAATATTTTTAAACTGTTTTCAGCAATGCACTTTGAAACATAATTACTTGAGATTAAAATATATAAAATTATCTAAATTTTTGATTATTAACAGGCGCGGATCCAGCTTAAGTCTTAGGGGGGGGAAAATTTTTTTTGATACAAAAAAGTAAAAAATTTGTTTTTAAAAGTTTATTAAAATTAATATGTGTATATTACACAGTGCAACACAAAAAAAACTAACCATATATGGACAATAAATAACCATCAAGGGCCAAAAAAAAGACCTGTGTCTCCCAGTATTGCCGAAAGTCATGCACTTATTTTGTGGGCCCTTAAAGGTCTCGGTGTCATTTTTGGAAAAAAGTGATAATTTTCTCAGGCTCATATCTTCCAAACCGTTCGGAATTGTATTTAACCCTTTGAGACAAAGTTGTAGCTCTTGCCATAAAGAACAAAAATTTCGAACATATAAAATCAAAAAACTTAATTTTCAAGATCAAAATCGCAAAAAAATTAAAAAAATTCGATTTTTTTTATCTTTTTCCCCCTGTTCAGGTCCATAGGTAGCAAACCGTTCAAAATTCAAGAAAACAATCAACCACAAAAATGTTTCTAAGATCTAAATAAACAACTTTCTAGAGCATATAAACTTCCTAGGAATGATATTTTAAAAATATTTCTTTATTTAACAGATTTATTTTTATAATAAATTAGATTAAAATTGTATTGAAAACACCTTCCAAATTCTTGCGTTTCGCCCCCCAGTATTTTTTTTTGACATACTATTGTGCTTACAATAAAAACTTAATAAAATAAATGTTTCTTAATAACATGTTTATTTTTGCCATTTTTCGTGCCATTTTAAACTTGCCCTGCTGACGAGCATTGAAGCGAAAATTTGAAATATTTTTCTTAGATTTCGGTAGATATCTTCATCACAGTTTATTATAGCATCTACAACGTTATCTGATAGATTTTCAGATATTTTCCATGTTTGTTGCCAATGCAACAGTTCAGACACAAGTTAAGATGTAAGTAAGTGTTTATCTCTTTTATCAAACATAATCAGCTCATCAGCTACTTGTGATTTTAAAAGTTGTGTATCTGTATTTGACTTGATTACACTTTGAGGTAGAAGTTTAGGTATGTTCAATACATTTAGGAGATCTATTGGGAAACGTGTTTTGAGATCTTCTAAAATAAATTCAATAAAAGGAATGCACCCTACAACTCGGTAGTAATCTTAAACATTTTGAATGTGATTGGAACCTCGATTTGAACGCAGATAACTTTAACTTTTTGAAAAATCGCTTTAAATAGTTCTTCGGCATTATTTCTTTTCTTTGCAAGGCACATGATTTAAGTTTTGATAAGGCTTGATCCTTTTTGAGGATCTATATCGTGCTTTTGTAAAATGATACTAAGCAGCTGTGATACAATTAGTATCACACTTAATATGTTTATTCCGTAAATGAATTCAAAAGTACTAAGCGAGTTCCTTAATATTAGGCTTTTGATGAAGTATCTCTACCTTCCTACTCAGATATTTTTTCCAAAGCATCTACTATATGATGTACACTTGTTGCAAAGTGTAAAATTGAGTCGTGACGGTTCAACCATCTTGTCTCGCATAATGTAAAGAGTTTGGCTGCCAAATTATATTTGATTATATTTAAAAAAATTTGTCCTTTCTTTAACAAATGATACAACTAATAGTATTAATGGAACTTTGTTGCTTTTTAAAATTAAGTTGTTTGATTTATGGGGATAGCAAGGCGTTTATTTTGCATTTGTCCAGAATTTTATAACAGCTCCATTTTCTGCTGACATCAGAGGACACCCATCTGTTCCATTTCCTACACAATTTTATAGGTAGAGACTAAAATTTGTCAAAGCTTTTAGAACTATTGATGATAGTGCCTTCGCATCAATTGACACATCAACGTCATTATCAATATCCTTTGCAGCCTCTTCAAATGCGTTTACAACAAAGCCAATAAATGCTTTCCTAACAACTTTTTGTTGTATGTTGAAATATCTTTTAGATAAGAAAATCTGGGCCTTCCCCGACAAATCTGTGTTTTCGTCAAAAATTATCGAATAAAATTTTGATTCATATAACACTAAGGCTTATTAATAATTCAACCGCACGCATTTCAAGTCAAACGTTTATTCTTTGGATATAAATAGATGGCACTTGCTTGGATTGAATGTAGAATAATAAGTATTTGACTACAGTAAACTAGACATTGGAAGTAACTATTAGAATTAAGATTTGGATACTTATTGAAAATTTCGTTAGATTCAATAAAAAAAAAACAAAAAAAACCTTGCTGGGATTTCCTAAGATTCTGTGCATATAAAAAAATATTATTATTGGGAATTCTTGTATTATCGAGATAAACCAGACATATTTTTATAATTTAGGGGGGGAAATTTCCTTATTTCCCCCCCCCCCCCCTGAATCCGCGCCTGATTATTAAAATATATTGTTTTATGCTTTTTTAAATATTTAAATTAAATTATCTTAATTTTTTTCTTTATTGTTTAAATTAAATTGTTTTTTGATTACTTATATAAAAATTGTAGTTAGTTATTAAGTTATTAATTAATTAATGATTTAAAGTTTAACATATTCTCAGTTCCATACTGCAAAATAAGACTCTTAGTCTTGTGTATGGAGCAATTCAATTAATAAATAAATAAAATAGATCTACCATTATATACCTTAATTGGAAGTCCAATTGCGAAACTCTGTAAGTAACGCGTAAATGCTGGTTAAATATTCAATACTCCTGCAAAACTCTCTATTTTGTTTGGCAGTTGACTTTCAAATAACTTTAAGTTATATACAAACATTTAAAAGTCGCCAAGTCACCATTGAGGTAACTTCTGCATGGTATTATTTCAATTGTAAATAATGGACTTTCAAGATATCTAAGTTTATGAAGCAACAATTTGAAGAGGACACAATAAATTGCTGATAAATCAACATGGAAAAGAGAAGTTGCAAAGTGCTGAAATCTTAAGACCATTAGCGCTAAACTTCACCTCGCCTTTTATTAATCAACATATCGCACTTGTTCAACAATAGTGTATTAACTCAAAATTAAAAAATTCAGTAGAAGCCAACCAATTTTTAATTTTACATAAAACGCATACATATGTGCAAAAGAATTCTTAAACCAAAGTTTCATTACCAAAAAGTAAACCAAATAGCATGATATTTTTACAGCGGTTAGATATGAATACATATAAAACGTTTCGTTTTTTTTCCAAAAAAAGAAGAGAACAATTTTGAGTTAATACACTATTGTTGAGCACTAGTTCAACAACATTTTCTGCACAAGTGTGCTTTAGACACAAATCTAAACAAAAACTTAAATTTAAGTTAAATTTGGAATACAACTTTTGAAGACAATGAACTGTAAAAGATGTTAAAATATTTTGCGTTACCTGTGGCGGGCAAAAAACTAAACCTCCAAAAAATAAAAAAAATTTTACAATTGGAAATAACGAAAGGGCGGAAGTGAGGACTAGTAGCCCAATCCTCCACAAAATTGTTCATGAATTAAATTTGCCGATTTTATAAGAACACCTTTATTTATCAAAGCAGGTTCAATGTGTGCATTTGATTTGTCTAAATACTATAGACTTTTTCCAAGAAGACCAGAATGAGGCTGCATTAGAAGAAGAAACTTTAAGAAACTTTAAGAAATTTTAATGGATGATGAAGAAAAATTAAGTGTAGTATATTTGTGTAAAGTGCTTTATTTAGATGTAACATTTTTTTGTGTAGTACCGATTCGTAGCCCGTAATGTTAATGTTATACAACTACATAAATGTCTATGCTAAAAACAAATTTGTAAAACTGGCTTTATTTAAATAAAACATAAAATTTAAAGATTCCTAATAAAGCGTTATTTAATTTACTCAGTTTCATGTACTCTGCAATTCTGTTTTGTTTTTTAATTCTCAAACTTTTCATTTAGATGTTGGCTGTAGGTGTGTTTGCATTTATATATTTATGAAATATAAAAATGGGAAGAGGAAAGACAAGATAAAAATACAAAAATTGCAATGCTAGAATTTCTTAATCTGGACACTAATGCAATTTCAAAGCAGAATTTTAAAAAATTGCCGCATCAAAAAATGCTAGTCTGGACGATCATTCAGTAAAAGTAACTGTAATTCTATTAAAAGTTCTGTCAAAATTAAAATAAATATCGTCGGTTGATAATTTAAATGTCGAATTTCTTGCGGTTTTGAGTTAAGATTGATTCCTTAGGTTTTCCGACCTGATCTTTCATTTGGCGTAATCAGTTTTTCGATACCTCAAAGGGTTTTCGAGATATGGAGTGTTGAGTTTGTCGTATTTGGTATTTGCTGAAGCAATTTTCAAATTAAATGTCGTATGTTACTGCTAAACGCCACATACGACAAATTTCTATATAAAACGACAAAAAAAAATTAATTTATTATTTAAATGTCGTAAAAAAATGTAAGAGTTCAAACTTCAAAATCAATTTACCAATAATAAATGAATGAAATTCCACGCCCTTCTTATAAGACTTTGATGAACCAATCTTTATTACAATATATTGCAATAAACCTTAATAAATAACGCTATAGCGTGCTAAAATGTTTTCTGAAAGTGGTCTTTGCAATAGAATAATTCGTTACGATTTTGGCGTACGGCGTACTGAAGTATTTTCCGATTGTGTGTTTCAAATTTCTTTTCCCACTGAATTTTGTTCGTCGGATCCATGAGAAACTAATTTTTTCCGCAGGCCCACCAACCAAACCAGGCTGGTTGCAAAATGTATTGAAAAATGTTAGTAACATAAACGTTACCACTACTATCAGTCAATGTTTTTATAAAGTTATTTTTTGTGTAAAATCAAAATTTGCAGGTTCTTCTTCGCGGATGCCCTAGAAATTCGTTATGGATGTGAATTTTAATTTGGGAAAAGTTCTTTTAAAGGGTATATGTTGACTACCTGTTTGATAAAAGAAAGGAGTATTTGTAACTTTGGAAGGGACTATGCTAAGATTTTTAAATTAATGTTAAGAATGTTTTTTTTATGTTAACATCCTACCTAAGCTGCTTTGCTAGAGAAAGCATTTTTTTAATGTTTATAACTTTACAAAGAATTAATCTTATTTTGTTAACTATTCTAAAATTCTTCAAAGGATCTTAAGGATAATGGCGCGACATTCTGTCGTCAATTTCGAATACCTTAACGGGAATTTCTTTTTATTTTCCAAACAAAAAATGTATTTAAAAAACATTTTAATAAATATCTAAAGTAAAACCCACTTCCTCGCATACCAAGCCGGTGTAGTAACATGGCGCCAACATCCAGAAAAAGCTAATTATTATAAATGTTGACATTAAATGACACCTAAATAGTTTTTAGTTTTTAAACTATTTACACTTACAACATCCCGCTTCACTAATGATGTCATAAACGCCAAAAATAAAGGGAACAAAAATGGGAAAATAAAAACTAGAGATAGATAAATTAGGAAATAATTTATAGTGTATACATAAGATCATATTAAAAATGTGTAATAATGATTTGATTAATTTTGTAATATGAGTTTAATTTTAGCTTCTATTTTGATTAAAGCAAATTTTTCTTTGCATTTAAGTCTATTAATTATTAGTCGTTGCTTAAATCGAGTGTTCTTGTTACCCGCAAATTAATTTATGATTTTCTACACTGCATTAATCACACTCATAGTCACACTTTTCTTTAAGCATTGCACTACCCTACAAGTGTTGCATATGCAACAATGCTCTTACTCACTCGCACACTTAATGAGTTTGAGTTCCTCGTGTAATTTGTGTGTAAGAGGATGCAAGGCGGCGCTATTATGCTGGAATTTCAAAAGGTCTAGCATTCGTAATGTTTGTGTATGATATTTAAAAGATGATCTGAAGAAAATAAACAAACACATTTAAGACTGAAGAATATATGAAAACAAAAGATGCCAGATGCTGAGAAAATGACAAAAAGTGCACTGACAATATTATTTCATTGACGGACTGTAGTTTATTTTTGAGAAGTATTCCGTTCCGTCTTTTTAACATGGTTGGTTGGTTGGTTAACGTGGTAGCACGCATAAGTCCAGGCGTGCAGCAAGTAGAGCCGACAGTGGCTCCGTTTTGACACCACACAACTCGTCAAGAAATTGGAACCCCTCGATAAAACTTGACCCAGGGGCAATGCCGAGGTGGCTAGAGCCAGCCCGTTGCGTTGAGATATTTCAGCAGGCTGTTGAGTCCCACCCGCGATATCTCCGAGAGTCCCTGTAGAAGGTAATTCCCAAATAGTCTATGTCGCATTGAGTTAAACGCCGGGCAATCACATAGAAGATCTTTTTAACATAATTATACATTTAAAATTCCAAGCAAATTTATTTTTAACTGATTCTAGCATTTATTAAAAAAACCAAGTGCACAATAATACGGATTTTCATTTGCAGTTAATATTGTTCGTTGAATAAGTTAAAGTCAAGACGCAAAATCAACAAATTGTTAGCTTGATTCTATGAATTGTGTATAAATTTGGTGAAAATTTTAATTTTTTCTGCGTTGGAAATTTTTCATATTTTCCTTTTTAAATCCGATAGCTCGAAGCTTTCATACTATTAGTGAGTGAACCTTAATAAAATAGCAGTATGATGTTGTGGTGCGTATGCTAGAGAAAAATAAATAATTTGTTGGCAGCAAAGTGCATTCAAAGGGTTTCCAAAGCTTTCTATCAATTTGTTAAAACGGTACTCACTTTTTATTTGTGTTCAAAAATCAAAAGGTCTGGTTTAGTGATGCCTTTTAATAAATTTTATTTCTTCCATATCGAATTCTAAAATGGATACGAAGAATTTCAGAATTTTATTTGCCACAGAGAGCAAATCATTTTACTGAATATAATATTACTTGCAAATGCGCTCCTTCAATTTTATTTCATTTCAGAAAGTGTTTGTTATAGACATGGCAATTTTTAATATATTTAATTTTTCTCTGAACTTTTGTATTTGTTTAAATAATATTTTAAAAAGAACTATTTCGAACACAATTATAGCAAGAAAAGCCAAAATATGGTAAAGTTACACTGATCCAACAAATCAACTGTAAATTTTATGTATGCGAAGGAAAACTTTCAGCATGGCAGCGAACAGTACGTAGAATTAACGAGCGTTTATGTTAAAAGCATTTGTTAAGTCTCTCGTTAGCCCAACTAACACTTTTAATTTCAACGTACAAGTTCCTTGGGACAACGAATAGTTTAAAAAATTTACGAGCTTTTGTTTTAATAAGACTCAATAAATATTTCGTTAGCTGATAGAATATTTTATTTACTTTAACGTACATTTTAATTGTTATGTTTTTGCTAATTTCAATGAACTTTTCCTTAGCCAAATGAAAGTTTTATTAATTTTTGATAACATTGATTATTACAACGAATTGTGCATTATTCATTACAAGTCAATGTAACGAAATATTAAATAAATGCATGTTCATTGAGTCACTGAAGTTAACGGTAATTTAAATACCTGGATACTTTTATGTTTCTTTATGTTATTGTAAAATTCATTGAGCCAACGAAAATTATTTTAATAAACGTTGTTCGTTAATATAATGAACTCTTTTTGGTTCAGTGTAGAAATTATGATGTAACATTTTATGGCAATCAAATCATGATTCGCCATAGCTTTCAAATTAAGTCTTTTCCCAAAAGACGCTTTAAGACATCTAAAATCATAACAAAAAAGTTATCGAATTATCCTTTTGTTTATCACTATGTTATTCAATTTGTGTACCCACCAACACTTGTGGTGAATGAGGTGTACCAAGTTTGTTATTCCGTGTGAAACTGTTCATCAAAGATCCCATTTATTTTAAATATATTCTGGGTCTTTGAGTTGAGATCGCTCTCACTTTCTAAGGATTTAACAACAAAGAATAAGTTTAGTGTCAAGTTGTTTTTTGTTCTCCTAAGCAGTTTGGGATTCAAGTCCAGTACAAACGTTTCATTAGAAAAAGAGTAATGGATCCAAAAAATATATCATATTTTTGTTACAAAAACAAACATAAATTGCTGACAAAATGCACTGATGGCCATTTAATTTTGCCCAAATTTTTTCTATATGACTATAAATCATACTACTAAATTCCGTGAAGGTCGACCAATAATTTACCATAGGCCCCATATAAAGCCCACTCTCAGATATCACTTTAATGAACCTATAACCGTTAAGAATAATGTTTTTCTATTGGTTTTCGGTTAATAAGATTTTGTTTGTATTGCTTAATTCCTAATTTTTACTGGAGACTGAATGAGAATTATAAACTCTCAAAGAGTCTTATTTGCAATGATACCAAAGCTTAAACAAAATACCAACAATAAACAGTAGGTCTATTTTTTATTACATTTCTTACTATAATTGGTTGGCATTCTCCCGACATTAATTGTAATTGTAAGTGGGTTAAGAGAAAACAAAATTAAAAACAAAAACAAATAGCTTTTTTGTTTTCGCAAGAAAATAAAAAAAAACAATTTGCCTGTTCAGTTTTTATGCACGTCGCTTGCAAATTTATTACCAAAGTAATTTTTAATTTAAAGATTTTCTTTGTCGTGCTTAAATCCCAATTTGTATTCTAAATAAATACACTAATATGTATTGTTGGAGGATAAGCTAGTTTCTATGCGCATTTCACTGATTGCTTAGGCCAGTTCATCAGGAATTTTTTTTTTAGAAAAGACAAAGATATTAGCAAATAAGACTGCAGAGTGAATGAGAATTACAAACACTCAAAAAGTCTTATTTGCAACGAAATACTAATATTAATAAACAGTGAGTTTTTCCTTCTTACGTTTCAGTCTAATTATGTTTTATAGGACTAGTAATCGCGCCAACAAATTTGGTGACGATCGGTCCATAACATAATGTGAATTATATAATCATATAAAACCCACTCGCGAAAAGCACTTTAATACGATTTAAACCGTAATGTATAATGACATTATCCTGCAATTTAGGTCCCAGATAAATCCGCCTTCCAAGAAAGCAATTTAAAACGGCATCAAAGCTAGCAAAAAATATTACTGCGCTAAAAGTTTTAATTAAGTTTTAGTCTAGATATAAAATCATTTAACTTTGTGATGACGGGTCCGTAATTTAACATAGTACCCATATAAAGCATACTAGTCTTTAATAAGCCAAAACCGCAGCAAATTATGATATTGTGAGATCGGGTTTTATAAAAATTGGGTCGTTATTTGTCATATGTCCCATATAAAGCCCATTCAGTTTCGTCTCAGATGAATTAATTTTAAAATTTAAACTAATTTTATTTAGATATTTGGTAGAGGGTATAAAAGATATTTAGCCAATTATAGCATTCTTTTAAATTAAATTTAAAGGACCGAGGTGGAATATGAACCCTACCTAAACGTCAAGTTTTTTTCTGCATTTGTTTGACATTTCTTAATTTCAGGCATTTTAAATTTGAACCATGCAAAGATACACAATCGAGCAACGCGTTAAAGTTATTCAGGCTTATTATGAAAATTCGGTCAATTTAATCGTTCAAATGTGCGTACAATCGGAAAAATCGTGCAAAAATTTGAGCAAATCGGGTCTGTAGGAGATGTGAAAACACCAGTGCAAGATGAGGCCGGTCAGGCAGTTACTGTGAATGGTGTTCGCTATCGTGAAATGATAACGATTCGGTACATTAACAACATAGAACCTTAAATATGCCTCAGCGTCATCGAAAATTTGGACTATCGGATGGAGGTATGCCGCCGAAGTCACGGCGGCCATTTGGCCGATGGTTTGTTCCATACATAATTGAACCATACCAATAGTATCATAATAAAAAGAAATGACAATAATTTCTTAAATAACTTGTGTTTTATTCAAAATCAACATCGGCCCATAAAATTAATAAAATTACCACCCTTGAGATGTATATTCCAATCCTTCAAATTCATTACCAAGCTTTAAGCTAATTATATCTCCACTTACGCTGGTCTGCAGGAGACCAGGGTCTCGGCGGGAATCGAACCCGCAACCCCGGCAATGATAGACGAGCTCACTTCCAGCTAGCCTACCGGTGTACTCACTTTTAATGTGTATTGGCAAATTAGGATTGAAATCAGAGTTGTGTAAATTAAAATAAATACTTGTCTTTAATAAGCCAAAACCGCAGCAAATTATGATATTGTGAGATCGGGTTTTATAAAAATTGGGTCGTTATTTGTCATATGTCCCATATAAAGCCCATTCAGTTTCGTCTCAGATGAATTAATTTTAAAATTTAAACTAATTTTATTTAGATATTTGGTAGAGGGTATAAAAGATATTTAGCCAATTATAGCATTCTTTTAAATTAAATTTAAAGGACCGAGGTGGAATATGAACCCTACCTAAACGTCAAGTTTTTTTCTGCATTTGTTTGACATTTCTTAATTTCAGGCATTTTAAATTTGAACCATGCAAAGATACACAATCGAGCAACGCGTTAAAGTTATTCAGGCTTATTATGAAAATTCGGTCAATTTAATCGTTCAAATGTGCGTACAATCGGAAAAATCGTGCAAAAATTTGAGCAAATCGGGTCTGTAGGAGATGTGAAAACACCAGTGCAAGATGAGGCCGGTCAGGCAGTTACTGTGAATGGTGTTCGCTATCGTGAAATGATAACGATTCGGTACATTAACAACATAGAACCTTAAATATGCCTCAGCGTCATCGAAAATTTGGACTATCGGATGGAGGTATGCCGCCGAAGTCACGGCGGCCATTTGGCCGATGGTTTGTTCCATACATAATTGAACCATACCAATAGTATCATAATAAAAAGAAATGACAATAATTTCCTAAATAACTTGTGTTTTATTCAAAATCAACATCGGCCCATAAAATTAATAAAATTACCACCCTTGAGATGTATATTCCAATCCTTCAAATTCATTACCAAGCTTTAAGCTAATTATATCTCCACTTACGCTGGTCTGCAGGAGACCAGGGTCTCGGCGGGAATCGAACCCGCAACCCCGGCAATGATAGACGAGCTCACTTCCAGCTAGCCTACCGGTGTACTCACTTTTAATGTGTATTGGCAAATTAGGATTGAAATCAGAGTTGTGTAAATTAAAATAAATTAACCAAATCTTAAAAAAATTTGTTCAAATTTCCCTATATATGTTTCCAAAATCTGGCATCACTTTTAGTTAAACAAAAATTACCTTCCCTCCTTTAGCACACTTTCAGTTCGTTTTTTTTTTTTTACTCATCACACTTAAACTGATTTCAAATGTTGTATCTTTGTATATTTACATTCGTCTCTGTGTCTGTCTGTCTGTCTGTCGTAATGTTGTATGTGGATTCATATTTTAGTTGACATTAATCATAATTTTGTTTCCACTTAATGTCACATTGGTGTTGTAAAATGATTATGTTATTAGATTCTTTGGATTATTTTGTTAATGTCTGTTTCGTAAAATATGAAAACATAAAAAATTTAAAACAAAAACAGATGTCATATTTATAGTATTAAGAGAGAAATTAGTTCATTTAAAATAAAATAAGACCAATAATGAATGAAGGTGTTTCCATTTAAATGAACATCACTATACAATTTATTTTAAAAATATTTTTTTTTACGATTAGTTTAAATCAGTTTTATGTGTGTGATTAAAAAATATAAAAAAGAGTTTTGTGGAAAATTTTTTATTGCATTATGTATGACTTTAGAAAACTTATTTAAATTCTTTTTTATACCCGCAGACATTTAAATATATTTATTGCACCCATACATAGCTCGGACGCGCTCAAAACGATCACGGGTTCCCACTATTGTTGCCTAATCCCACAGTAAGCTTAGCTCCGTGATTAGAATTTGGACTTTACAGGGAGATCTGTTTAGCTTAATCCAACAAACACGAAGTCAAACCTGCGATATGAAATAACGCAATTCTCAAGCATTTTTCAATTGTTTGATTTTAACATTTAATTCAAATTGATAATGATTTGAAAATAAACATTTGATATCAAAAGTTTTCTCAATTTGATGTCAAATTGGTATCAAATGTAAAATTCAAAACAAAACTAAACTTGGCAATACTAAAGCGAAAAAGTTTGTAAACATTAAAAATGCCGATTAAAGTTAAATTTTTACTAAGTTGTTAAATGTGATTTACAAGTGAGCGATTCTTTTTTGTGAAAAATTAAAATTCAATCATTAAGAACACGAATAAAAAAAATAAAACGGGAAAGTGAAGAAATTATAAGTTTTTTGTATACAATCCTCAAAATAAAAGGGATAAAGTATTTCGTCTTTCCAAGAATTTAAGTACACTAGTTAATCTTTAAGCTTCACTATTTCATCTTTTAGCTATGGTGCCAAATGTTTATCTGACAGTTAATTCAAGTAAATGAGGAAATTTTCTTAATTTGAAAATAATTTCCCCTTTTTGTTGAGAATGCTATAATTTTCAAATGATTTTCAAATCATTATGAAATGTTTGTCGTTTGAGAAAACGTTTGATTTCAAATCATTTTCAATTTGAAATCAAACTTCCTTGCTTGTTGTTCGAACAGTCGTGATCGAATATTTTTTCATTTATAAAGAAATTTTATTTTTAATTCTTTCAGTCGATACTCAATTCGTTTTATAAAATTGTTTTTAAATTTTAATAAAGGTTTAAAGAACAAATGAAAATTATCCTTAATAAACGTTTGTTAAATTTAATAATCGTTTGTGAATACGGGGGAATATGTTTTAAATTTCCTTAAAAAATAGTTTTGTTGGAGGTGACTACAATTAAACTTATTTTTTCTCTGTGTGCATTTATCGGCTTAGAGTGTAAACCTGCTAAGTATATTTTCTACATTTTATGACACCGCATAGACTTAAAAAAAACATTTACATCAATTTAGTATTTTATTGAATATTAGAAAATAAACCAAATATAAAAAGGTTTGCGCGAAATAGAAAAAATGGAAAGTCCTTGCCGCACTGTAAAATTTGCTAGAGATTGGTTCGTTTATTGTCAAACAAACAGTGTTGCTTATAAAGAAAATAAAATTTTCTACCGTAAGCGAGCGTCAGTTAATCATGAAAGATGCCAGAATAATTAGGAAGTTTTTCCGGGGAGAAAAAGGCATGCTGCCTTGCAAGACTACAAAATAACTTAATATACGTATATTTATAAATAATTATAATCAAATATAAATATATAAGTGAGTAATTTAAATATTTTTCTTAAAGAAAACTAATAAAGGGAAATTTTAACGGTTTTCTTTCTCCAAAAGTATTGTTGTTTAGTGCAATAATAAAGTTTGGAAATCGATATCCAAAAATATTGTTTTTTACAATTTCTGTAATTGGTTCACATCATAAATAAATTAAACAAGATTGCGCATTGCTCAGGTCGTTATGTTGTTGATGGTTTGTACGCCACAGAAAAATGTTTGAAAGCCAAATCTCCTTTAGTCCTGTCTTTTGTGACGTCATTTTGACGTTATGCGCAGTAGAAAATTATAAAAAAAAGAATGGCACCATCTGTGTTTGTTACTTCATTGGTTCACAAAATATGTATAATTTACTGTGGAAAATATCTTAGAAGCTTTTCAACAAATAATCGACTATAATGTCTTTTGTGGCATTCGCCACAAGTTGTCGTTCAATTTTTTAATTGTATGTTCATAACATCCGCTTACATTTTAGATTATATTTTAAAAGAGATTGTACATTTATTTAAACTTCTAAAGTCCCATTATCCACTCCTTCCGCCATTTTAGCGCCCCAAAATGATACAATTCAATTGCAATGCAATTAGTGTTTGTTTAATTAAACAAAATACCATCATTAAATCCAAAATTAGCAAATAATGTACACTCTGACCTATTTGGTAATTAATTTAAAACAATTACTCAAATTGCTTGTCATTTGACATCAGACAATGACAATTGTGTTAAATGTAAAACTCTGCATTTAATGAAAACAAATTCAGGCGAAAATCTCTGCATTATAAAAAAAAAAGAAAAAGCAAAAATTTCAGTTTAAAACAAATCTCTACACTTCCAGATTGAAAATGAAGTTCTGAAAGATCTTGTAAATAGCGGTAAATTACTAGAGGAGACAATCGTTTATCACAGCCGCTTCACATGTGTGAGCAAGTGAACAGACAGGCACCCCAATATTTTTTCCCCCAAAAACCCCCCAATTAACTAGTAGACGACAATTTCTTCTTCTTTTGCGTATTTAGCGTGCTAATTGGTGTTGCTTTACGCCCAAAGTCTTTTATAAAATGTAGACAACAATTTACATGTTGTTGTATATTTCATGCAGCATTCTCAGTAAATTACTGAGATAAGAAAGAAAGAGTTTTTTTTATTAAATATTTTAAGACGACTGACTTCGCCCCTCATTTACATCTTATTAGTCGTTTTTGGGGACTTAAATACCAGCCAACCCTTACGATGTTGTCGCTTGTATTTATTTATTTATGTATGTCTCTAAATGGAGTATTTGGCTTACTAGTTGCTGTGGTTTATCTTTGGCAATTTGATATCAAACACTTTTACGGACAGATTACAAGTGATAATTGGTGTTGGCAGATTTATGGCTGAAAGTGCTGAGCATATGTTTTAATTAATTTCCAAGAAAGTTTTTGCAAAGCAATTTAGGTTAATATTAGCTAATGAATTTATTATAAATGTTTGCAAGTCATTGTGAATGTAAATTTTAACTTAAATTTCTATATGCTAAATCTAGCTAAGAACGAACGATTGATTAAGTATTTCTAGAAGAAATCAAAACTTATTCGTATTTCACCAATTGTATTTAAATATCAATTTTTGTTTTTCATGTCAAAACAAAAACAAATTATATGAAAATCTATATTTAAATATGGATTGATATTTAAATACAGTTGGTAAAATTGGCCCTTAGTATCACTTTCAATTGACCAAATATTCTAATATTTAGGGAAACTTGACCCTCTAACGATTTTGGATGCTTTAAGCCATTATTTTTTGTACTCTTTTAAGCCAACTTTTAAAATGCTACGATTTTAATGTGAGTTTTGTTTTTAAATTAATTTTTGGTAACATTAAAGTTCGGAAATACATTTCAAAAAAAATTCTCCTTCGACCGGTAGAGGGTTAAAAGGCTACCCGATACAGCTTTTAAAGGATTGTTGATTCAGTTGACTTCACGCTAATGCCCGTGATTTCTACAAAAACAAATCTAGCTGTTCATAGAAATTTATGAGCTGTCATATTTAAAAAGAAAACTGAAGGTAAAAACACGTAGGCCAAATAATCGTTGAAATAGGTAAAGATAACTGTTAAGAACGATTCACCCATTTCTGAAAATTTGTCTGGACATACAAAGCTACCATATGGTTCGCAGATGTAAACGGTTATACAAAGTGGCAGCACAATTAGAAAACTATTAATTTTTTTATAAAAGCATGTTAAAGAAAATGAACGATATGCAATGAAATTTTGAATTGCATTACATTAAATCCATTTACTAGCAAAACAAATTTATCAAAAAAGGTTAAAAGTAAAAAGTAAAAGTATTTTTGATATTAAGTTTCGAATGTGATATAGCCTTTATTTCTATATATATGCATAATTTTATACTTCTTATCCCAATACTAACGGAAATTTAAAATGTACAGGTCAAAGAAAAAAAAAGTAACAAAAACTCTCTTAAAAAGTACCAAAAATAGTTACGATTTCGAAAAAGTACCAAGCTTGTATTTGTATTTTTTAGATAAGTTTCGAATGTGGTATAGCCATTATTTCTATATTAATTGGTTTTAAAGATAGATAGGGTGGCCAAAAAGTGCCAAAATACAGGTTCTATCCCTTTACTCCAATTTCAAAAAGTACCAGACACCTATCCGCAAATATTTTTCTAAGCAAAATGAATAAGTATTGATTTTTTATTGTATCTCTTTTAGTTTTGGAGATATAAGGTGCATCGATTTGGGGAGAGACCAACCTTCGGTCCAAATTTCAAGTTTTTAGCTTCAGTCAGTCAGTAACGTTACAATTTTATATTTATATAGATTGTTAAAAAAGAAAAAAAAACAATTCATATGTATATTACTATTTGTACGATATTATCCCATAAAAAACATTTTTATTATATTTTTTTATTGCAATATTTTCTTTTACATCCAATTTTGTTTAATTTTTTTTATTTAATTATTCAGCACAAAACTAAAAATGTAATAACACTACATATGTGACAGCTCAATTCAACTTTTATGTACAAATTGAAAAAAGTGGCATCTCAGTTCATTTTGTTCGGAACAAGAATTAAAATTAAACCAATTTAAGAAAAAACGTGCCGAACAAAATAATTTCTTTCTCTCTCTCATAAGTAAAATGTCAAACTCAATATAAAAAAATTTTGTTCGGAATCTTATGATCCCTAGACATTACACAGAAAGAAAAACAGTCGGGATAAATCAAGTTTTTTATGATTACTTTAAGTACGAGTCCTACTCCAAAATTCAAGTACGTATAACACTAAAACGTACTCAAAACAATCCTAAATGGGATTATTTTCGAAAAACAATCCCGGAATTTCTTGAAATAAGTATAAAATTCTAAAATCGAGTAAAACAAAGATTAAACTTTTCGTTGTGTTTGACCCTCCGTCTTACGCTTGTTTTTATTTTCTATACAGATTGAAAAAAGGTCTGGCTATACTCATGTGTACCACGAAGGGTTAACAACTAAATTTGAACTGTTGCTTCTCATTTAGTTTATATTTTAGGTTAAATATGTACATACGATTTTTAAAGTAAAAACCATATCGGACATGCTGTTTGTGTTTTATTATTCTGTAACGTGTAATAATAATAACTTTTTCTTTCTAATTTCCTTCTAGGTTTTTTTCAAGCACGAATTCGGGATAAAATTTTAAAACTTTATAAAACTAAAATCAAGTGCATTTTGAGATTGATTCAATCTTAGTTTAATCCGTACTCACCGTATTAAAATTACCGCTTCGGATTGATTTGAGTACGGATGGATTGATTTTTCTTTTGAGTGTATTTTCTAATCTGAATAACTTATTCAAATTTGTAGCACTTAAAGTGACAAGTTCAAAAATATTTCTTGCATTTTTTCTATCTAACGATCAAAGTTGAATTTTCTATGACCATTAGTCCATATTAGTTCGCATAACATGATAAAAAAAATCAAAACAAGCTCGTCAATCGACTGTACAAAAATAAAAGTCTATGCGCTATTCTGCTAAAAGAAAAGATCTTAAATTATTATGATATCTACAATATAGACTAAAAAGCTATTTAAACTCTTCTCTCTCGTAATTTTCCATTAATAAATACAAAACAGTTTTACGAAACACATATTTTCATAATTAAAACTGTATGTTTCAATTTATTTCTTCATATTTTTGTTTTTTTTTTTGTTTTTGTTCTGTTGTTAATATCTAATTTGATAATTGGTTGTAATTTATGATCTTGTTGTAGCAGCATCATTATTCATAATTTCCAACAAATATGTAACAAACCAACATTTAACATCTTTAAATAAGAACGAACATATTTTGTGGTGGCTTTTTGCTGCTACGAATAAATACTCTTTCAAAATGCGTAAAAAATGTCTGTTTTTGATTTCTGAGAAATAAAGACATCTCTTAACATGAATGGAAGGAAAACATTAATGTTTACTCTTCGAATACTATAAAGTTTTGGCATTTGGAGACAAAGCAAAAAATTTCAATAATGATATTGAAAAAGTAGGAGGTGTTTGCTTGGTTGGCTGTGACATTTTTTATAGCTTTTTATGATTTGGGAAAAAAAATATAGTTTTTGGTTGAGAAATTTTAATTTCTGAATGAATTTATGATTAAGGAGTCAAATTAAGAGTTAAGTAAATATTATTTAAATATTCGAGGGCCATAACGAAAGTTTATGTCAAGCATATTTGCAAGAAAATATAGAGATTGCATGATCTTATTTGTAAGTTTATTTCAATGACATTCGTAAAAAGGTCGGGAAGATTGCACCCGCCAAGCAAATTGGAATCAGTTACCGTTTCTTCGATTGAACCAAACCCAACACTTATATATCCACCAACACACTGACAGAAGGACAACAAATTTCGCTACTCATATGGATCCAGCAGGCGCGGATCCAGCTTAGTGTTAGGAGGGGGGGGGGGGGGGGGGAATTTTTTTTGATACAAAAAAATAAAAAATTTGTTCTTAAAAGTTTATTAAAATTAATATGTGTATATTATATTAAAAAAACTATTGTTGAGTTTTTAATGAGGTTAAATGAAATATAAGATAAGTTCAATATAAATTAATTTTTTTAAATAAGCAATTTATGTTTTCCTTGTGAGGCAAATTTAGATAGTACAGTCTTTCTTTTGTCATTGTTGATCTGAGCCATGTTTTTATTAGACGACGGGTAGGAAATGACCTCTCTGTCGTAGCATTACTGACGAGTAGGGCTAGTTTTTTATGGCATTTGCCCTTTTTACCATTTCTTTAATTATTTTTGTAAAAAGCAATTTTTGGTCCAGCTTGCCAAAGAATACCTTTTTGCTACCTAGAAAAAAATTTTTAAATAAGCATAGCGAATATGAGGCAGAATCTATTCGAAATGCTAGCTAAATAATGCAAAAATCGGACGTAAAATGTACTTTCAATGCATCTGCTCAAGCCTCTTGAAGTTACAAACGAAAGGGATTTCTATGAATGAAAGCTTTGGCTTAATTGACAGTGTTAATGAAAATAATACAAGATGTCAGTAAAAAAGATTTTGTTGAAAAGATTAAAAAACGTTTTAGATCGTAATACGTGTGGTAAATTATTCAATACTCCTGAAAAATCTATATGGCTTGTCATTTCAATTTTAAAAAAGTGTTTTAATCGATTTTCTCACAATTTTGAAATTTTTTAAAGAATTACAATGTGCAACACTTTCGATGTCATCGAGTACAAACTTCTTCTTCGTGTGTGTAATTTCTAAAAGTACGTACGATTTGCCAAAAAAAAATCGCGTCATAAAGGATGATAGTGTGGCAGCACTAGGGCAACAAATACAACATTACAGCAGAATTGGAAATTATTCTTCGAATACGTCAAAAATTATTTAAAACAAAAATCAAATTGTGGCACTGAACATGATGAAATAAATTAATTTTTAGCCCATTTTTCTTTCATTATGGTCTATATCTTCTTAAATAAGAATAAAAAATTGTAAAAAAAAAATTAATAAAATACACTAATCACAACACAAGATTTGGACTTTTTGTAAACATAAACACAACTTTGACAGAATACAACAATACTAGAGCAAAAAATTGGCAACTGGCGTAGTAACGCCACCTTTTTATTTCATTATGGTGTGACCTAAAAATTAAATTTAGTTATAGTTACGAAAATTTCGTTCATAATTTAAAATTTTGTTTATGTTTCAAATGTAAGTAAGGCGAACGAAATTTTCGTTTAAAATCGATTAACAGGCTGTTATTTTCATTTTTACACACACCACAATAGTGGAGAGGATATTATTCGTTTGTGCTGATGAGTGTTACTATAAGAAATATTGGTCCAAAAACCATCTTTAAGAATACCCATCACCCCAGAATCACTTTCTAACGATGTCCATATGTCCGGCTGTCTGCCATGAAACCTCGTATTCTGTAATTCGCTCAGCTAAAGCTAAATCTTGATCGCTAAAATATCTTAGAGAATACAAAATTGAAAAATTTTAGCGATGATATTAAAAGCTAAAATTGCGGCGAATTAAATTTTTATGGCAATGCCAAATTTAGCTATGCACGTTACAGCATTGCATCCGTAGCCAAAAATCGCTAAATCAACTTTTTAGATTTTTAGTGATAGAGATTTAGCTTTAGCGAATTACAGAATTCGGCCACAGGTCGCAATATTGAAGATAATTTAATCAAATTGGGTGCATACGTTTTTATTGTCATAAGGAAGCGTATTGAAAATGATGAAAATCGGTTCATAATTTTCCCTATACAAACTAATTTCCGGAAAATCTGTGAGCCAATAAGCCATCTTATTATTAGGTATGTATTTAGATTAAATTTGGTTCAAACTTATTTAAAATAATCTTACAAAATATTATTGGGATCGGTTTATATTGGAATATAGCTCCCATACAAATACTTTTTACTCCCGAAAATAGCTTTGAATAGCATTACTTCCTTATTAATGTTGGAGTTGACACACAAATTGGCGACAATAACTTCTATGATAGCTGTTATGTCGTGATAAAATGTTGTGCTGGTAGGTACAAAATTAACAAAAGTTGCATCATAAATCCCCTTCCTAAAATCACTTAAATAAAGGAAAACAAATCTATTATAAATGAAGATATGTTAATAATATTCGGCACAAAGAACCTTAACATGATTCCTAACCTCATAACACAACTTTTCTTTGGCGGGTCCATGTTACTCTCTCAAAAATTGGTTCTTATATACTGTGGTGTAGGGTATTAAATGGCTGGGCTTAATCGACTATACTTTCTTACTTGTTTTTTTTTAGAAAAAATTAAAAAAATTAAGAAACAAATTCGTCGATACCCATTTCTTTTGCCACAAGTCACATAACATAATATTATCTAAAAAATTTAGGTGCAATTGAAAACACTTAGGCTGTAACCCTCGAAATTTTCTGCTTTTCTTTTGTAAATTATGAAATTATTTAAAACATTTATATTTGCAAATAAATTTCAATAGAAGGTGCTCCCACCAGATAACTAACGAAATATAAACGCAGTTGGTATTGTTTTTAAAGGAAACCCAATTTTTTCCCCCAAAAAATTTAATATTTTAAGTACCATTTAAGATTTTTTAAGTTAAGCAAAACCGTGTCAGAAATTCTGTTTAAAAATAATTAATTCTCCTGCATGTATCTTTATTATAAATCATCACCATTTCAAGTGTTTGTCACAAAACTCAAATAAATCACGTGACTCGTGTGGACGTAACAACGCTGATGTACTCATCGTCCCTACTTCTTTTGTTCGAGAGCCTTTAAGAGTCTCTGGGAAAAATGATGAAATTTTGAACATTAATTATGTTGATACAAGTTCGAGCGTAAATGGGGAAAACAGGCAAATCTGGAGTGTCGAATAGTGCTCTAAAGAAAGTTGAAGATAGATTGTTTTTTTTTTTTTTTTTTTGTTTCGTAAAAAAGGGAAACGATTCTTTTTTTTAAGATTTAGTTTGAAGTTGTTATTTTGGAAACATCTGTACTTGCGTAATTTGTGGCAATGTTTAGTAGGATGATTATCTTGTTGTTCTTTATTTTTTTTTTTTTTTTTTTTGTTTTAATATGTTTTCTAAAAATGTACCGCCTTTATTGTTTGTTGGGTTTAGTTTGAGGGTTTTGAATGTCAGTGAAACTAAACTCTCCAAAAAATGAAGGTGATTCTGTATAAGGGTTTATTTTTCTCTCTCCTATATTCCAAATATTGTTCATTGAACTCTTTTATGGGGTAGCATAGTTTATAATAATTGATTGTCTGATCGTTTATTTTAGTGGGTAATTAGCATTTGGTGTTAAATGGGGTAATATGAGACAAAGTGTTTGGTTTTGGATATTGAGTAATGTTTACACAAAGAAACTTTATACCTAAATTTGAAAAAAAAATATTGAAAATAAACGATTTTCAATGAAAAAAAAATTATAAATAAATAATCAAAAGTTGAATGGATAGTTTCATTCAAACGATTCTTGCGTTCTCGCCGATTATTTGTTTTAGCCATTTTTTTAGCCAAATTTTAGCAATTTTTTGCGTAAATTTAGCCATTTTTGGTCACCAAATTTTGGCAACACTGCCGCGCTTTGACCTTCAATTTTGTTAAATTTTGAATTTAACAACAAAAGCATTGCATTTCAGAAAAGCATATTACTGTATTTTAACGACTTTTAAGTTCATGAAAATAGTGTCAGAAGCATCCATGACTTATGCGATAAAAAAATTAAGAGAAGGTTTAATATAGACGAAACTTGAATCAAGACGAGAGACGCCCAGAACAAGATTTTGTGACCAAAAAATCATTTTATTGTTTTATGTTGTATTAGAACCAAAGTTTTATTTTTTAAGTTTAATTCAAATGTTTTCAGTTTTAATTAATAATAATTGATAGTAAATAAAATATTAAAGTTTAAGAATGGACTTTTTTCAAGTATGTATATTTAACTCCTAGGAGCTCCTGCGCGGGTTTTTTACTTTTTTCGCGATGTTTATTTGTTTTAAGTTGGGGTGGTCATACGTTTTACCCATCTAGGAGCTTCCACGCGCTGCAGGTGCCAAATTAATGAATTTTATTAAACCGACATATTTGTATGGTACAGCGCGTAGGATGTTGGGTCAAATGTATGACCAATCCCACTTTATTATTTATTGCGGAATTTCGGGTTTTTAAGTAATTTCAATGAACTAAACCGTTTTTGAGTTACGCGAATATATGCAGTACAACCTCCTACATTTTCGAAATAACCAGCACCACTGTAACCAGCACCACTGGATTAATCGTGCCCCTATTAGCTTAAAATGCCAGGTACCCGGCTTGTCTGTTTTTTGTAACAAGCACAGTGTATTTATTGCTCAAATTTACAATATTAAAATTCTATTTAAAGATATTTTTTTAAGGTTGCGAAAGAAGAAACATCACATCTTGAAAAAAAACACCTCCTTCAAAGTTTCAGGATTTTTAAAGAGCAGTTTGAGGTATTATATAAAAAAAAATCAGCCAAATAAAAAAATAGGCTTTTGACTTAGTTCGTTTTTAAAATTTAATATTTTGCAGATATTCCGTCTTATTTACGTTTTTGTTTTTCAATTTATGGCTTGTAGCCTGAAGTATTCTCTTTGAAATGACATTCAAATCATCTTCGTATGCAAAGTAGTTTTCGAGATTTTTTAGACACGTTGAGATTTTTTGAAAATTCTCCTGGCATCACTGTCACCAACTCAAAGAAAATTTGCCTTGAAAAGATTTTAGCTACTTTTAAGACTCATACGGTTTAAAGAAAGTTGAACTAGATCCTTTAGATCTCAAACGGATGAAGCAGCTCCAATAAGAGATATTTGGAACTTGTTAAATATAAATTTAAAAAATACTTTTAAGCCATATTAACACAATAAAGTAGATGAACAGCTTTTTTCCATTTAGAGGAAGAAGAATTTTTACTCAACATAACATTCGAAGCCAGTAAGATACGGGATAATAGTCAGGTAGGCATGCGATGCGTTAACGCATTTTTTTATTAAAGGAAAACATTAAAACAGGTAAAGAGCTTGGTGAAGCACGAGCCAAAAAACAAGGGGAAATGAGTTTGCGGTATGAAATAAAAAACTATCCGGAAAAGAAGTTTTGTCCCACAAATTTAGATTTAAGGATGATATTGCAATATGTACCAAGAGAAAAATAATAATTAATTATTTTTTTGCCTACGGTACATAATGACAAATCTGTCTCTAGAATAAAAAACAAACCAGAACCAATTCTTCACTACAACGCAACAAAACTTGGTGTTGATGTTATGGATCAAAAGCTTACAAAGAACACTACAAAACCGAGGACAAATCGGTGGACTTTGGCATTTTTCTGTAATATGCTTGACATAATGGCCTTAGCTTGTTACATTTTATAAGACAAATATATGACAATTAAAAATATCCAGGGTGCAAGAATACCATTTCCTAAAAGAACAGTGACAGTCATTAGACCTGTCATATGACTGGCATTGCTGATGCAAATATTCATCATCGCGTTGAACAATGTTTCTATCATTTTTTTGAGGCTCATCGCTCAGCCGCTTGACGCTTAGCCGCTCATTGCGTGGCCTCGGCCTAAGTAGTGCAAATTAATTAAATTAAATGTTTTTATAAATATTAACAGCAATTTCCGCGGTATGTTATTGACTTATATCAATGGTTAATTCACATGATTAAATGTTTAATTAAAACTGATTTTATTTTTAATGAATGGTTTAATTGAAGAAAAAGTAGGCGGAAATTTTTCTGTGCAGCAGCATACCTGATATGGTTTTTATAATCATTCTACTTTGATTTTAAATTTGATGTATTCAACTAAATAATTTTAATAAAAAGATTTTGGGATTTTTTTTTTACTTTTTAAACATGAAAATCATGCATGTTTTTATTTCTGTAGTGTTGTTGTTTTATTTTTACACAAAACGATTTGTTTCGTTTTTTACCTTATTTCCAGTAAAAAAAAAAATTTGGATTTTTTGAAGCACTTAAGAGAAAAAGCGCATAACGGAGCGCTTCAATATAAACAAAAAGCTGATGTTTTAGTGCTGACAATGAAGAAGGTTTTAAAGCGAAAAAAATAAAAATATATTGTGGTTTACGAAAATTATTGAAAAAAGGCATTTAAACAAGTAAAAGCAAAACATTAATGAATATGTTAATATAGTTAGCCCTTAATAAAGCACTTTAGAAGTGCTTTGTTTGCATATTGAAAGAAGCGCTTACTGTCAGCAGAAAATAGTCCTCCAAACCATTCAAAAATCTGGCATTCCATCAGCAGGTTTGAAGCGATTTGAGGTATGAATTCATACACAAAACATACTCCTTTTAAAACACATTTTTAACTAGGATTTTGTAGTGTTGTGGTTGTTTCTACATTTCTACAACAAACTTTTACAAACACACGCGTATGCACGCATATTGGTATTCGAAAGTTTTCCCATTTGTGACAGCGCATAGAGAAAGCGACCTAAGGGTAAACAAAATCAATTTTCACTTTTTTTTTTTTTTGATGTGGACAACATCTGAGCATCGAATGAGACCGATCCCATGCCCCAAAAGTGTTCCTTCCCAGAGATATGCTCGTTTTATGAATTGATGGTACACCAAATATACACGTATGTATTTAAATCTTTAAAATGGCTCTCATAAACAAAACCGGGTTTTCCCTTAGGTCCCTTTCTATTTTGTGCGTCACATTTTGGTTTTTTCAGTGCTTTTTAGTGTTATTCGTACTGAAACTTTTAAGTACGTCTCGTACTATAAGTGAGTAGAAAAAACTTAAATTTGGTACAAGTTTTTTCCAGAAAAATAAAAGCCAGCGCTTAAAAAACTAAAGTCAAAGTAGAAAAACTGCTATTTCTTGTAATCAGTCAAACGAAAAGTTGTACACGAATTTTCGGTTTTTTTTGTTTGACAGTTTTTGGTTTCGACTGCAGTTGTTTAAACCCTGATGTGATAAGACGTACGCCATTTTTATTTTTTTAATTTCCTAAGCTAATCCCTCAAATTAGATAAGATCAACTATGAGAACCTTTGCCCGAATTTTCGACTATAAAAGAGTAATTTATCAAATCTTAATCTAATTCTTAAGTATGCACCCATATTACGGTTCCTGGTCACAAACGTGTTTCGTTCTCCTTTGATTGGGTTGGTGTTGCAGTATTTTTTTATCCTTAAACGAGTGTGGTCATCATCATTAAAAATAATTCGAGGTGGTGGATTAGTATGGGATTCAATTGAATACTATGTGCATTGAGATACTGATGGAACATTGAGATCTTTGTAAATGTACGACTTTTGTTGCCTTCTAGGAAGCTAACATGATGTTTCAAAGAATTTTGTTTTGGCCCCTTTGGATTTTCTCTATGTTCGAGGCCGCCTGCCCCATAACTGGATACCATAGCACCATACTCAAAATGTGATTCTTATTCGATTTGTTCTAGACTCTAGAACCAATTATTCATGTGTTACACACATCAGCACAAACGCATAATACCCTACACACGCTTGTGATGAATTTTCCATAAGTCCATTCTGGAAATTCGCAGTTTATGATATTAAGAGACTGGTCTTTTGATCTATTCATTGGTACCAGCATCTTTTTTATCTTTCTAGTTAAAATAATGTCGCATTTAATTTTTTATTTTCGATAATGTTTATAATAAATATAAGCAATCTGTAGCAATTATCGAACGACTAATTAGCCATATACATACACAGTTATATACATACTCACCAAAATAAGAAAAAAATATTCACCCAAGAATATAAAAAAGAAAATATCGCAACGAAATGCCAACAGAAAAGTCGTCTTTGGCAAATTTAAAAATTAAAAAGAATTTAAACGAAAAGAATTTGAAATTTTTGAACTAATGAACATTTAACCAACTAATAAATGAAGCAAACAAGCGTAATTAAAAACTGAAATTATTAACACATAATTTAGGAAATTTTTTATCTTTAAAATTTATTTTCATATTTGTACTTTTTGTTTTATTATAAACTGTTACTCAGACATATGAAGGAGAAAGTGTCATACGCGAGTTTTACAAAATGGAGAATATTTATGATTTAAAAGTGTTTTTTTCTTTCGTTCTTTAACGCAAAACACGCTAGTCATTAAAAAAAGTGTATTCTTAATCTTTATGAAGACTCTTTGAGCTTTTGCCAACATTTATTAAAATGTCTTAATTATTTATGATGCAGTTTCATAAAGAAAATTATGAAAAGAATAAAAATGATCAGGAAAATAATCAGTTACACTGGGAGAAAACAAATTGTTAAAAATACTTTAATGCAGCTTAGGCTAAGAGCTAAATAGGAAAAAAAGTAGCTCTAGAGAATTTATATTAAAACGATTTTAGCTTTGAATTTTTTAAATAAATAGCCTTAACTTTGTAATCTTGACCTTCAGTCCTTAGCTAGACTTAAAAAAGATTACAAAAGTTTGAAAATTCAAATAAGGAATAACCCGGCTGAACTCCCACTCTAGGCAGTGATTTTAAAATATAACTGTGCTTATAGTGCAACTCTGATAGGAAGCGGTGTGTTTAAGAATTACATAAATAGTTGCAATGGACTGACACTTCTATAAAGCCCCGGTAGGCTAGTTGGTAATAAGCTAGTCTATCAACGCCAAGGTTGCGGGTTCGATTCCCGCCAGAGACTCTGCAGACAAGCGTAGAGCTTCGCGGGATTAGCTTAGGAAAAAAATATTAATAAGATTTGGAAAATTAAGATGACATCACTACAGGGTGATGATCCGAACTAAGCTTTGTGATGATTTAGACGTGAAGAATATGTGATTTTAACAGCATGGTGCCACTTGCTACACAGCGAGAGAAACAATATATCTTTTGAAGGAATAGTTTGAAATAGTTATTTCCCGTAGAGGGGGAGTGAATTGGACATCAGGATCGTGCGATTTGACACCTTTAGACTATAATTTTGTGGTACCGCAATAATCCCACAACAGTTCAAGAGCTTAAAAACAACATTATAGACTCTATAATATAGAGCCACTTGCGCGATATAATTGTTTCTTTGTTAACCGGAACCTGTTTTTAATAAACTGAAATAAAAATATTTTTAATATCTTAAATAAAACTCTTTTTTATTAAAATTTAAATGATACCTCAATGGGCAACCTTCCATAAGGAACATAGATATACTTTACGTTAGATACTTTACAGAAGCTAAGTTTCAGAGAAACTTCCTACTGACCTGAGACGTCATTCGACCATTCAGGTTCTCCGCGAGCAAGCCGCACTATACCCATGGTTACGGGTTAAAATCAACCTCTAACTTTGGGTTCAAAACGCAGCCTCCAATTGATTTCCTGAAGGGTTTTATCAACAAAAGGACTTATAAAGTCTCGGCGAAAATGGTCCCGTGGTACCAGATAGGATTGTGGTCAGCCGCCAATTTCAAGCCCCAAGTTTGAGGTATTTTTTCTACCAATTTTATCTGGGAGTGCAAGAGGAAGGTTCTCTTCAGAACAACTTATATTTTTAACAAAAACTACTTTAAAAGAATTGTTTTTGCTTGAAATTTTTTTTCGAAATCGATAACAGGCAGTTATTAAACTAAGAAAAAAGCAGCAATTACTTTTTTGTAACACCAAAGTTAATTTTGGTCTTTAAAGTTTTTACAGTGTATTCTTTGGAATTGTAAGTGCTAATTAATAAAATAAAATCATTACGCAGAATTTAAGTGTTTTACAGAGAAAAAGAGGAGGTTCCTATTTTCCACTGACAATTTGAAAAAATAAGAAACATTAGGGGAAGTTTAATTCAAGAAAATTAAAGTGTTAACCAAATAACATAAATAGCTGAAAATATTTGTGATCCTCCCTAATAAATACATTCAATGTACTCCTTCGTTTTTATATGTATGTATGTTAAAATATTTTCATATAAATTTTCGCACTTACAATTTATTTAACTTTATGAATTGCTCATATTTATGATTTAATCATACTGTTGGCGCTGTCACATTATGCTTGGCTGTCGTGTCAAAATGATTTAATTTAATGATCAAATTTGCCGAGTTCATTATAATCACACATCAAAATGACAACTTAATTTTTCTAATTGCTTATTAAAAGTGAATAAAATTTCTATATTTCATTGAAAAACAAAAATAAAAAAATAATAAAAGGAAAATGCACATAGTTTGATGAAATTTTTTATTACAAAGATTAAAATTCTTGTTCTAAATTAATGCTTTTTTAATTATTTTTATTTTTTAATGTTATCAATGTAATTACGAAAATTTTCTTTATAGTAAGGCTTTTGATTTTTAATTAGGAAATATTCAGACTATGTAGTATGGAATTGAAAATCCTCCAGAGCCTGATTCGTATATAATTTTGCACCAACATGCATAGCAGCTCCTTTTTAAGGACGTATGGCCGGCAATACCGCATACAAAAGCCTTTACAGGTGCACCACATATAATTGCTCTTTAACGAAAAGATATTGTTTTATTTTCTATTGAAAATCTTATTTGAAACAATTCCTCCAATTCATTCACCCATTCTTTTAAACAGCTGTCTATATTTTGATGCTTCTCTTTTCCTACATTTATGCCAACTGGGAAAACTGATAAATTGCAAATATTTATAGTTTTTATCAAAATAGACCATAATTAAGAAGATGGGCCTTTATATAATGGCAAGCCGTCGATATTTATATCGACCACAACCTCATCCCAATTTTTAATAATTTATGCAACTTTATTCATTTGGTTTATTTTACCCAGATGGCAATATACACCAGGAAACCCGTTTTTAAAGCCAATATATCTTTTTTAATTCCAAAAGGCTTTGAACTTTTTGGAACATTTAAATTTTCGTCACGTAAATCAAACATCAAATATCTAGTTTTTTAACTAAAGTTTTTTTTTTGGAGTGCAATTTTTCATAAATTGCTTGGCTAGATTCCACAACTTCGATTATTCTGTACTCTCCTAATTCATCCTGATCCATAATCCCTGTAACAGTATTCACTTCACTTTCTTTTTCCATCTTATTTAATTTTCTTACATAAATAGCTTTCTCTTTTCATTAATATTTTTAAATTACTCTTAATATTATTTAATAATAATATATGTATTTTTGTTATTACTTGCAATATATATTATATTTTTATTAATATTAGATATTTATTGATAATCACCCCTATCGCGAATGTTATGGGAATATGTTATATGGGAGCAAACATACATATGTATATACCCATCCCCAATAAATCGGTATCACAAATATTTTGGGAATAAAAATTCCTATTGTGAATTATTTTTCAGTGCTTTATAAGCAATAGTCTATATTGTGAATAACTTGTCTGTTCTTGTATTGTGAAAGAATCAATATACAAACTAAAATACTAATAAAAATATAATAAATTATGTAATGAAAAGTGTTTATCTTCATTTTCTTTATTAACACCCCTTCAATAAAAGGATAAAGCAATTTAATTTAGTCCAACCTTAGAATATAAATTAAAATTTACATGTTCCCTTGTCGCTCACATTAATGGCCCAGTAAGACGAACGTTGCTGTAGCCGTAATGTACCGCACCGGACTGTAAGCACGTTGTTGCACTTATAGAACATTTAAAAACGTGTCATATGTTTTTCCCATACAAAAACAATAAGCAATAGTAAACATAAAACCATACACACAGTGATGGGAATCAAAAATGTTTAAATGGTGAACGCTGAGGAGAAAAAGTACCAAGTGATTTAAATGGTATTAAAATAGTATTTTGTGTATGAAAAAAACGTTAATAATTTAATATTTTATTCAACATTTTTTATTTTTTCTAATTTATTCTCTAAGCTAAATTTTTTTGTATAATGTCATTATATTATTTCATTCGAAAAAATAAAAAATGTTGAATATAATAAAAAGTAACCTATGAAAGGAAATAATTCCCAGTTTCAATTTAATATTTTTTTATAGATTTACAATAAACAAATTTGTATTTTAGCATATGTATTTTTAGAATAAATATATTGTATTGTGGTGTATGCACCAACCAAGATTTTGATACCATTTAAAGCCTTTTTTTTTTTTGTTTTACATTTCCATTGCATATGTATATGCATTTGTTTTTTGTACATCTAAACATACATATGTATATTTATTTATATGGAAATATGTTATACAGTAAGTTGTTTTGTCGCAATTCCATAGCTTTATTGAAAAAAGTACAAAAAAAAAGAGCAAAAATACCCGCATTCCAAGAAACATAAAAGCCGCCCATCACTGTTTTACAAATTACACGTAACAAAGGTATGAAATTCTATTTTATACAGAATGGAACGTTGCAACTACGGTACATTGCATTTCAGTAAGCTTTTGTATTGCTTTTCATATAACAAAAAGCGAACAGCTGATTGATACAGAACAGATACGGTACAGCAACGTTCTCCTTACTGAGCCTTAACACTTGTTGGGAATTTATTTAGTAAAAATTCTCGCGGAAGTAAACATTGGCGATGCCAAATTTTTTATGTTTGGGAATTCATTCCCAAAAGATTTATTATGGGAATCATTCACAATACAAAATAAAAAAATATGGGAATATTTTCATGGGAGTAGTTGTTTACGATAGGGGTGAATAATATACGAGTAACAATTCACTTTTTGCTCTTTGATTTTTAGATTTTTTTAGTTTTCTGTAATAACTAGAACAATTTGTCTCTGTTAACTAATTTAAAATAACAACAAAAAAAAAAATATTTCAACAAAATAAAGTTTCAACTGTATTGTTCGTGTTTTTTAAATTTTTGTTTATTTCTGTATCAGATTTGAGTTATTTCTGAAGGTAGTTAAAAATGATTTAGCTAAAAGTCAGCCTAATTTTGAGTTAGCTAATAAAAGACCGACAAGGAACGAATATGTTATGTAATGCATAAAATTCACTTTAACAATTTTCTTTGTACGAATACTCATTTTCAGCCAGTTATTTTTCACGGTTACGGTATGCACTATTTAACGTTTAAAAAGGGCAGTGTTTACGGATGGATTCAAGATGGAAACCGGCACTGGCGCCGGTGTATATATCGCTGACACCGAAGTGAAAAGGTCATTCAGACTCCCTGATGAGTGCAGTGTCTTCCAGGCTGAGATCCTAGCGATCTGGAGGGCGACGGAAATGATGCTGGATCACATCGTGGGTGGATCTGTGGTGACAATTTACGTCGATAGTCAGGCGGCGCTTAGGGCATTGACAAATTATACGGAATGTAGGAATGCTCTTAGGGAACTCATGGAGTCATTCAATGTAAGGCTGTGTTGGGTACACTCAAAAGAAAAATCAATCCATCCGTACTCAAATCAATCCGAAGCGGTATTAATAGTACGGTGAGTACGGATTTTCTTGAATCAAGTACAGAAAGATTGATTCAAGTACGGATTTTTAATCCCAAAATACTTAAATTATCCATATTCAATCCCGTGTTCGTACTTGAAATAATCCGAAAATGAGATTGATTTAAGTAAAACTAAGATTGAATCAATCTCAAAATTCGCTTCATTCGAAAATTATAAAATTGTTGTAATCCGAATTCGTACCTCAAATACTCCGAAAATGAGATGGATTTAAGTAAAACTAAGATTGAATCAATCTCAAAATGAGCTTGATTCAAGTAATATAAAGTCGATTTTATCCCGAATTCATGATTGAAAAAAACAAAAAAAAGGAAATTACAAAGAAAAAATGATAATGATTGATTTACTTACCCGTATTTCACATTACAGAATGACAAAACACCAACATCATGCCCGATATGGTTTTTATTTTAGAAATCTTATGTACATATTTAACCAAAAATATAAACTAAATGAGTAGCATGAGTTCAAATTTAAAAAAAAAACTTTGAAAAGGTATTGATTTTCGAAAGTAATCCCATTTAGGATTGTTTTGAGTACGTTTAAGTGTTATTTATACTTGAATTTTTGAGTACGACTCGTACTTAAAGTAATCCCAAAAAACTTGATTTATCCCGAGTGTTTTTCTTTCTGTGTACCTGGACACTGCATGGTTGATGGAAATGAGGTGGCGGACGAACTCGCGAGAGGGGGTTCGAATCTGAACTTAGTGGTTAGGGACAGGGGGTAAAGCCCCCCTTATGTTACTACTATGGAGTGATACGGGAGACATTCCGTGAGGACGTTAACCGATCTTGGGGGAACAGAACGAATTGCAGGGTGTCTAGGGCACTATGGCCCAGATTGGACGCGGGGCAACCAGGGGTCTATTGGGAATGGACAGGGGTAGTCTTAGGACACTTATAGGGTTCTTGTGCGATGATTCTGAAGAGCTGGAGACGATCGAGCATGTATTGTGCCATTGTCCTAGGATGCAGGGTATTAGACAGAAGTGGCTAGGAGATAGATTTCACGACGAACTGGGGTGCATCGCTGGATGTAATCCGGCTGCTGTACTGCGGTTTGTCGGGGAAATATTGCGGTTGTTTCTGTTGAATGGACAGTAAAGAGGGTATAGTTCTACGTGGTACCTACCAGAGATCAGCAATGAGTAGTGAAAAAGTGAGTAGAGCTAAATCATGACTCATAATATCTTGTACTTGTACGCACTCATACTTATTGCAATGTTATTCAAGCTCATATTCACTTAGAAGTTTAATTTGATTCATTGTACTCATACTTATTAACATTTGAACTGGTTGATTTAGAATCAACTTTACTCAATGTGTATTTTATACACATACACTGTATAGACGAAGCGAAATGCGAGGCTGCCAGATTTGTCCCCGAAAAAGCAAATTGACGATTTGGCAATTACAGTTTACTAAAGTTATATGTATGAAGTGGACGATTTTTCAGCAAATTTATCTGGCAGCGCTGATTATGAAGCTGTGTGTTTCATCTGTCGTGTTAAAACGGTAAATGGATGAGCTAAATGAGTTGAATCAATGTGAGTATTATAAGTATTTTTCTGAAATTATACAACAAACTGACGTCATTTGTGAGTATGAGTATGATGTCGACGTCGCACTCATATTAAATTCTCTTGTGAGAATGAGTGCATCAGAGTAGTTTAGTTTAAATGATTTATACGCACTTATACTTACAATTGCACGAGCCAGTAGGAGTAGCGAAAAAACGATTCATTGCTGATCTCTGGTACCTAGTAACTTTCTTATAACTTTCTTAATTCTATCCACCTCATACTTCTTTTCTTTACTTTTCTCTTTCTACCATTAAAGGGATTCACAATGGACCACATTGGTCTCCGAGTGGATATGTGCCCTTCGGCACATAACCCTTCTTAACCTAACCTAACGTTTTAAAGACACTTCATCGGTGAACCGTGTTGATAGGTAAAAATCAAGTATTATTAAGCTAAATCATCGGATGCTTATCTCATTTAGAAGAGGAGAGTGTGCCATTAATATTGGAAAATAATATCATCCAATCAGTGATTAGGATAGGGTCCAGGGGCGCTAATCCCTTTTCGAAGAGATATATTAAAACAATAGTTTCTGTACTCAAAAAAAAAACAAAGCCACTTTAACGGTCACCCTCCAATCCGCCTCGTGTCTATCTGCCCGCTCACCCGTCCCCTGACCGAATGCGAAAGTGACTTTTGCGTTTGCTACGCTTTATCGTAGTGTTTCCTAAGTCCCGTAAAAATGTGAAACAGCGGTTTCGGTTTTAAAATGATTAAAACCGGTCGGTTTCGGTTCGGTTTTCGGTTTTGAAAATATCAATATTAAACTTCATATTGAATTTAAATTTTTTGATTTATTCCAGTTTTTTATATAATTATTAAGTATATTAGAACGAAACTTTATGTATTCCTCAATCAAAGTGTTTTTTTTACAAGAAAATGGGAAACAGTGTATACAACATGGGCGTCGCAATTGGTCAAATGAAAATGTTGTGCATATTGTAGCCAACTATGCCTGGCCAGGCCCTACCCTATTATAAAATAAATAAAATCAAAATGAAAATGCAAAAAACTAATATTTGAACTACATATCAAAAAACAGATTGAAAAATTCAACTTAGCAAAAGCAATGTTATATCCTTTAATCGGGCGTAACTCATTTTTAAGTCATGATAACAAAATAATCTTGGCTAAAGTAATTTTTCAATCTATAATTTTGTATGCTTGTCCAGTTTGGGAAGCTTGCACAAAAACCCACATTAAAAAATTCAAATCTGTCAAAATAAGCTTTTTAAGGTGATGCTTAATTTACCATGGCATTTCTCCACCACAGATCTTCACGAAGAAAATAATATAAAATTAATTATCGAAAAAATAAGTTTTTTAACAGAACGCTTCAAGGTTTCTTGTGGTATGTCTAGTAACCCACTAATTTCCGGCCCTAATTAAAGAAGACCAATTTATTTATTTGATTGTGTCTCCATGCATGCATATATGTATTGCGTATATGCTTAAATGTGTATATATGACTTACAATAATGGGGTATATGATTGTTACATACATTTTTCATTTATATTAATTTGTCTAAAATATCAAATCAGAGGTTTTTATAATAATACTTTTCTCTGAAGTTAAAAACTTCTTTATAATAAACATCCTCTTATAAACTAAATTTTATTTTATAGATGAAAAGTTAGTATAATGACTAAAACTCTGTAAATTGTGTGATAACTTTAGGTTAAGTGTTAAATGTTTAAATAAATTATAGTTTAAAAAAAAAAATGCAATTGAATTTCGAGTAATTCGTATAATTTGCAACTTCATTAAGACTAACTATATTGTTAGAGTAAGGGCCATTATTACAACTTGCCAATAGTTAAAAGTCGGATTTTGTCGGACTGATAAATAGCTTTGCATTATAAAACCTTCATTTATTATGTTTTCATCTTTTAGATAATATAATTATTGAAAATAACACCAATAAAAAATGGAAGTTGCTATAATCGAGTTTTTTTGTCTGTTTTAGGTTTCGGTTTTTAGGCATTTAAAACCGCGGTTTCGATTTCGGTTTAAACCGAAAACTTGAATCATAGATAAATCTGCCTTAATAAAACACACAAAGTTTTTACATTTTTTCAAAACAAGGAATATGAAGGGACACACGGAAATTTTTGCCTATCCGTAGCTATCTAGCCGCTTTTTGATGTCGATTGATCTACATACAATAAAACCCACAGGCTTCATATTTTTTCAAACCTTTGACCAATAGGAGACAGAAAAGCAATTTCTGCCTCTCCGCCATTAAATTAATACTACTTTTGTAGTTAGTCAAATCTGAACAAATCTGAAAGGAGGGCAATGCCGTGGTAGCGGCTAAAATGTTAAAAATAAATGAGTATAAAATATACATATGAATGACGCACACAAAACTATAGTGCCGGCAAAGTAGTGGGTGTCGAGTAAATGCACTATTTTTTGAGTACTAAATGCTTAAAAGTAGTTACTTATTGTATTTTGTTGTAAAGAGTTCAATAGAAAATTTAACGGTTCTCTTTTTAAAATATAACTCTGTTAAAAACTTAAATTAAAGAGTGTTACAAGAATATGGTTTGTCTACTTAGTTTGTCCTACTCATGAATCCCCCTTCTTGCTATTGCTCTGCGTTTGCAGATATTGGCCTTTTTCACATCCTTTATAGACATGAACTAAATATAACATGTGCACATAATACCTGATGGTACTGCACGACTTTTTCTAAAATCCACATTTAACAGGCATCATGATATGTAATTGTTATAAAATGATCAATGAGCTACCAGATTTATTAGATTTTGAATTTAAATAGGTTTTAAATTGAAGACATTTACCTACTTTGCAACTTATAAGAGAAATTTTAAACAATTAATTCAGCATTCCACGTGCCACTCTTGTCAAGGAAATATTTCGTAAGATATCGAAAGGGTGGTCGAACCATACTGCACGATGTAAATTGTGAGTCACACCTTAACGTCAAGTTTCTTGCCCAACTTAATTTGACATTTCTTTGTTTCAGTGTTTAACAGATTCAACCATGGAAAGGTACATAATTGAGCAGTGCGTTAAGATTGTTGAAGCCTTTCATGAACATGGGCGTTCAAATCAAAATGCATTTCGTGATTTTTTTAGTCAGCATAATCGACCAAATGCGTCCACAATATGGAAAATTTCAGAAACCCGGGTCTGAAGGGTTAGAAGAAAAAGTGTACGTAATAAGCCAAGAACAATTTAAGAGCTGAAGGAAGAGATAATTCGGCACATTAACGACATTGAACCTCAATTTCGTCATTGAAAATATGGACCATCGGATAGAAGTATGCCACCGAAGCCGTGTCGAGCATTTGGTTGATATTTTGTTGCACACATAACTGTCATTGACCCTTCTATAATAACAAAAAAATATTAATAAAATTCTCTGAAAACTTTTTGTTTTATTTACAAATTACATCGTGCGTTTTGGTTGAACCACCCTTTATTTCTCTTCAATTAAAATATGAAATTAAAAAAAAATTTTTAAAACTAATTATAACAAATTTAAATAAAAATGCTAATTAATTGTGACAAATTTAAACAAAATATACACAATTAATTTCATAAAATTTTCGTGTAGCGAAAATTATACAAAATATATTAGAATCAACTCAAAAGCAAAATTGTTTAAAATAAATAAGACAAACACAGACCAAAATAAAAAAAGAACAATTTTAATATAATTGACAAATTGTTTTGAACAAAGTGCTAAATTAAGCATTTACCACAAAAATTTGAAAACATTTAGTGTATTTTTTTTTTATTTCGAAAATGCGAGGTGCAATTTTTTGTTGTATTCTTTCTTAATGAAGCTGCTTGTTGCTCATTAGTTGAAAAATTATGATGTTTATGTGGCTTTAAATGATTCTTAATAGAGACATCAAGTTTCAATTATATACGATTATTATGAACATATTTTGCTGTTGTCGTAAGGCAACAACAACGTAAGTGAGGAATATATATTTTAAAGGGTAACGCCCTCCCCACAAATACAAATAATGCCTTCAAGTGTTTGTGATCTATTTGTTAGCCTTAATCATTTATCACAGATCGTGCTCATTGTTTGGGTGTTACATATTTCACACATGTTGAATGTACACATCTTTTTAAAAATTTAAATGTTACGCTGTATAATAGAAAGAGCAAGAGCCAGTTTGTGCAGTCGCTCTCTTTCTAGTCTAAATTTAAATCTTCTTACAATTGGATATTTTCATATTGGTTGAAATTCTTTTTGAAGATTTTCAAAAAACTTCTTGTACACTTGTGTTTTATGATAAAATTTAGTTTTAAAAGATTTTTAAAAGCAAACGGTTGCTTGGCGGAAAGTTTGCAATTTCGGGAAGATAAATAAAAAAAAAAATGGAAACACCTTCGGTAGTTCATCGTTATCGTAATAGTTTTTCTATAGAGAATATTCTGTCAAAACCAAGACCAGTTAGTGGTGAAATTGATAATAAAAATCACTATGATTTAAATACAAAAGTACATGATCGTTGTTGTGAAAATTTAAATGGTGATTGTAAAAAGATGCACAGTGTTAGTGGTGGTGGAGGTGAACTAAGAGCATCAAGTCCAGAATCCAGTTTGAATGAGGATATTATAGATGATGCTAAAAGTGATATTACTTCAGAAGATGATCATGGTAAGAGAGTTAATTATTTACTTTTTTTAAAAGCATTTTAATTGATTTCATCTGATATAAATTAATGCTTTAATTATGTTATATTCTACAACTTAAAAAATTAGTATGATAATGCTGATCAAAAAGTTGTTGCGTTTTTTCAATAATTTAGTAAAATATTAATGTTTTTGCAAGCTTACCTTCAATCTCTTAATATTTTGCCAAAAAATCGGCTTTAAAGAACGATTTAAGATATTTTTAAATCTTGTTTTTTATTATTATTTATTTTCACTATTTTCTTACTTTTGAAATTTATTTTTTACACTATTGATTTAATTTTATTTTGGTTACACATTTGTTTTGCTTCTTTCTTTTTATGACAATTATTTTATTTTCTAACATTTTTATTAAAATTGTAAAACATTTTAATTTTTTAAAACAAAAACTATTTTTTATTTATTTTACTTTCAATATTTAAGTTTTTTTTATAATTTTGACTAAAATAAATTTCAAAATCACTTTATCTACTTTCCCCCGTATTTATGAACGATTATTAACTTTAACAAACGTTTATTAAGAGAAATTTTCATAGAAAATTAGTTTTGTAAACCTTTATTAAGTTTAAAATATTTTTAGGAATACGGGCATTTATGTTTTAATATTTTTCTTAATTTTTTTTTACATTTAATTGTGCTATTTTCGCCACTCGCTCTCAACGAAAAAAAAACAACAATAACAATAACGCAAGAATGACAGTGCCAACAAATAATGGCGACAAAAACAAATTGTTACTTTATAACAGCCTATTTACATTATTACGAGATTTGATTTAAAATCTTCCTCAAAATCTAATGCGTTAACATTGTACTTTTTGACATTACCGAGGCTTTGTTTTCATAATAAAAATAACTGACTAAAAGTTTTTTGTGTAACTCATACATACATACATATCGTTGGTCTTTTGTAAAAAGGCTAAGCCCAAACTCCCATAATTGCAACTTTACATGAGAAGGTAAAATCACAATAGAAACTGGACGGAGCCAAATGTAAAATTGCTTGTACAAATACATATTTGCAAAACCATTGCATTACAGTAAGGGCCTTTTTACATAATACGGCTGGTATATAAGGAAATTGCATTTTTAAATTTACCTTTTATTTATAATCAACTTAATTTATTTAATCAATATAATTTATCTATTCCATTTTTAATACTTTCCTAAAGTTTTTGAATTTTTTAAAACAGACTTAACAAACCACCATTTTTATTTATATGCCATTTTATTTCTTGAACTGAAAAGTAGTTTTGAGTACTTAATATCGTTACCCAATTTTCGTTGCCCAAATTAAGACCAAAAATTAAAAATTTACATTTTTATTGATGATAAAATTTACGATTTTATTTGCTTAAAAAAAAGGACCTACCTACAAAAGATTATATGGCAAACACAAAAAGGCCTTACTAATAGTTTGCATAATATGCAAAATTGTCAAAACAACTGGTAGGTTTTAAAAGAAAAATAGAAGAAAAATAAATTATAAACTCTTTAAGGCGATTTATCATTTTTGCTTCTGTAAAATTTTCAAAATGTTAGATAGGGCCTTTTGCGTTTTAGGTGACGATATTTTTAAGGAAAAACCATAGTAACAATAGTAAGTATTACTAGATTTTGATTACATTTCGTCAAAATCTAGCCACGAAATAGCTTCCGGTTTTCCGTTTATGGAAAATCGAGTCAAAAACAACATTTGCATTTCAATGAAAACGGGCTATAAGACATTTGTAAAGACAATAAATTTGTTTATTAGACGAAGGCCCATTTTCACAACATACCGATAGCTAAAAGTTGACTTTAATAGGCCTTATAAAAAGTGTTTCATTATTAAAACTTTACTTTAACCTTATAAAGTAAATTAAATTTAATCGTGCCTGGTAGGTTAAAGAAAAGTTGTTATATTGGAACACTTTTTATACGGCCGATAAAATCCTACCTTTAGCTATCGGTAAGTTGGGAAAACGGGCCTTAACATTTGAAAATTTTTTGTTAAAAATTTTCATTGATAGGTAAATGTAAAATAAACTTTAAAGCTGAAAGACAAGAATAAACCAGTAAAATGAGAGGTTCTCCAACTTATTTATTGTAAATATTAGGGAGTTGATTTTTCGACTTTTTTCGCCGTTTCGAATATTCCGAATAGTTGCTATGTTAAAAAACTAGATTTTTGGTTAAGCATTTTTAAACCCGGTGTTAATTAATAAAAAAAACACGAATATAAAATTATTTTTTGAAATAAGAACTTAATTTAATGCAACTTATCATTTTAGGGAACTTCAAGCTTCTTTTTCTTTTAAATCCCGTTCAAAATATCTCAAGAGATGACATCTGTATTAAAATATTTTTAATACCTATTTAGAATACTTTCATACAAATTGCTTTTAACCTTTTTAACTGAACATTTTCGTATTATTTTTAATTGCTTTTAGTTTTTTTTTAAAGGACACGCGCTTCTACAAGCGATTTGTATTTACATCGTCCATAAAAAGTATAAGTTTTCCTAATATTAAAATTAGAAAAATGCTTAAATTACGGATACATTTACAACAAAAGAAAGGAAAACGTATATGGGTGTTTCTCTGAAATGGTCCACCGTGACTTAAAAAATCAAAGCGCTCGCATAATTTTTTTAATTTTTCATTTTTGATTAAAAGTTTAATTTTTTTGTTAAAAACATCTGAAAATATATGTAAAATTACTAAAATATGTATGAAGGTAAAAAGTGGCACGTGCGTAATGCCACGTGCGTAATTTACAATTTATTTTTTTCTTCGCCAACCCATGCATAGTTGCTTTTGAACAAAACATGATTATAAAGGCCCATTACTAACCTTTATATACATTTTTTCCGAAATAAAAACCTCCTACAATTCACTTACTTTCGCACTTATTCTTACGGTCCTAAAAGGCACTTCTATTTTTGTCACGTGAGTAAGTCAACTTTGATTGCATGGCATTTGGGTACCAAGTGCTCAATTTACCATTATATATACTTTTTAGAAAAAACTCATCACAAACAATTAACGATTCTTGAATTCATTCTAAAATTCCAATCCACTTCTAATTTTTTAATATTCAAACACAATAAAACGCGTACAAATGTCGCGTGCATAACCAGAGAAACACCCATATAAATTACACATTAGAACAACCGGTTTATTATACCAAAATAACCGGTTTATTAAATATTCGAAAAATGGACATTTTAAAATCCAAGACGGGACAAAATTAAAATAACCTGTTAAAACCGGTCTAATAATAACCCTTCGATCTCTCTAGTAAATAACTATTTAATAAATAGCTAGTTTTCGAATTACTAATGTAAAAATGTTAAACTATATACCATTACCCTGTTATTGTAATTAAACCTATTATTGTAAAAAAAAATTAATTATTTTTGAAATAATTTACCAAACAAAAGTCAAAGATTTATGAAATGTCTTCTTTATCATTTTATGATCATTATTATGATTTTAGTTCACTTAAATTAACGGAAACATGTTACTTTTCTTATCAATTTAAAATGTTAACGATAAAGATCACTTCCTTTTATTTATTTCGCCACACAATGTCGATTTTAATTTCCTGTATATATTTGCCTTAATATCTAAAAGGCGAATTCAAATTTGCCTTACTTCTATTATTGTTGTTCTCTTTCGTGTGAAAAATGGCGGCCGACAATGAAAAACAAGTTTTCACTAAAATGTATTAACCGTTTACCAAAAAGAGATTTTGAACACAAATTATTTATATTTGTTTGAATTAATTTTAACCACTAATATAACATACGTCTAACGATAGTCTTTATTAACAATTTTTAAAAATTTTACGTTCGATACACTTCTATTTTTATTCAAATAGTTAATTTTATATCGCAGCCATCAGTTTAACATCTTTCCAGTTGAAAACTCTCGCAAAAACTAGTAAGCGAATGTAAACAAAAGCTTTTATACAGAGTTGTATTTTTAACAAGTTGCCGTTATCATTGTTTATCATAATAATTTGGGAAAGTGTTGCAAAAAGTTTTAATAAGTTAACATGTTTTAATTTATCAAAAAATTGAGTAGTTAAAGTAAAAATTAAACTGTTTTATTTAAAATATGATATTTATGTAAAGTTTTACTAAATATCTTAAAAAAAGGAAAATATTTCACTACAATGCTATAGACGCAAATACGAAAGTAAATTTGGTCAAACCATTGATACGTTACATCCCTTAAGATTGTCTAGTTCATTGTAATATAATTATGAGCGAGAGAACCGAAACTATTAAGTAGGGTGACTATATTTTTAAAACTAAAATAATCAGCAGATGGTCCAGTGATTAAATATAAATTATAAAAAGAGAGTGAGATATAGTCGATCCGTTATAAAAAGCATACATATAATGAAAACGTTCTAACTGCTGACTTTATTTCATTAAAAATAATCTTCATTAAACGGAATATAAATGTTACAACTTTTTTCAGGATTAAAAATTTTTAAGCTGAACTAATATTGTGAAGAATATAAACTTAAAATGTTGCATTTCAGGATATTTTGCGGAAAATTTATTGTTCGAAAGTTTTCTATATTAACATTCTTTTTTTTCCCACACCACAATACACACACCTTAAAATTATAATCACTTTTTGAATCAATCTAAAGATGTCCATCCTTCAGGCTAGCTATCCATGTAAACCTTGTGCGTAAAGTGCAGGTCGCATTTTTGGAGATTATTTAATAAAATTTTGCACACATGTTCTTATTGTCACAAACACCAATTGCACATACATTTGTCCCACGCAAGCTTTTCTAGAGTACCCATTAACCATTAAATTATGTTCGTATTAAGATTAAATTCGGCCCAAACTTATTTTATTGCAATCAATATAATTAGAATCGGTCCGTATTTGGCCTTAGCTCAAATGCCACAAATTTAATTCCATAACTTCCTTATACGTTTTGGTAATGAAACGAAAATTAGCGATAATAACTTTTACGATATCTACTATGTTTTATTGGTAGGTCTAAAAGTACCCATATCCATTAGGTACAATCGAAAATTTTACAAAGGATATCTAAAATGAACGCATTCAAAATTGTGTCATTAGTTTTTTTACTACATACATCCAGAAAAAAGTAGTTATAGCAAAGTTTTTACTGGGAAAGATCAAAATTCTGAATAACTGTTCCGGAAAGAATAGTATGTAATTATATACGTGCAACTTTTCTTATGAAACTTGGTAGAATGATTAATGCAGGTGATTTATAACAAGGAGTCCTAAATGGGAATTAATGATGTTTTTATGTGAACAAGAAGAAAATAAGACAATTTAGTCGTTGTACTTATATTTTCAAGAAATTCAAACGGTTTGACCCCTAAACTAGAAGATGATCAATACAGGGACTAATGAAATCGTTGTTAGAAAGAAAATTTTGCCATATTATTAAAATGTAAACAAAATTACATGGACATATAACCAAACCGACAAACAAATACCACCAAAACAACCGACAAAGTAATTCTCAGCAGATCGGTATGCAAAAAGGTTTATATTTGGGCAAACCATTCCCACCGGTTCTTTATTGCATTATCAAATCTGTATTTGTCATTATTAAATTTATTTTACCAAATCTAAAAAAACATACCACCTTATAAATACGAAAATAAAAGATGTTTATAAATAAGGCCGTTAATTGTTTAATCTACATGAAACTATTTTTATAAATATTTCAAGTATTTTTTTCGAAAAGTGTTATAAAAAACCTTTATACAAATTTTGAGAAAAAAATTTAAAAAAATTCTATTTAATACTTGCCTAATGTTTCTTAAAATTATAATAAATAGTCTATTCGTATAATTGCCAATAATTCGACTCTTTGATTGCTCTGCATACTTTATAGAATAACACACTTAATATTGTTAATATGTTACCATATATAGGACTTAAAATCGATAAAATTTGGCAAAAAGATTATTTTAAAACAATTTCGACTAATTTTTTATAACATATTATAGTTTAGCCCTTCAATGCGTCATTGGGCTCATATAAATCAACTTACTGTTTTTTTTATCAATACATGTAATACATGTTTACTGCCCGAACACCCTGTCTTCACGAGCCATATATTGACTAACAGTATTATTAAAATCATGATATTGCCCGTTTATGAGTGAGAGTGGAGAAAGAAATTAATTCCTTGGGCCCTGTATTTTATTATTTGTTAGATATGGACTGCTGATTTTAATGTTTTAACAGCGTTTTAAAACAATTTGTGGTGAGAATTCTCTTAAAGCATAATTTGTTAACACCACTTAATGGTTCGTGAAGAATTAGCGCAGCATGTGTAGACATTTTTTAGTGTTGCAAAGTCTTATAACGGAACATTTTACACAGCGTTTACATTTGACAGTACTGGCAAGACAGTAAGAAAATACATATTTGTTGCCAAAAATACTACTAACTCTCTTCGTGGCGTAGGCGTCCAGACAGTAGTTAAGACAGTTCACTTTTTAAGAAAAGTCAAACATGAATGTTGCAATGCAAGTTCAGCTAAACGTGTTTTGTATGAACTAAACAAATTTAAAAATGGCTTAAAATAACTTAATTGTGTGAATAAATATAAAACTTAACTTAACTAAAACATAAAATTAAAATTAAAGGAGAATACAATTTATTATTTACTTTTAGATTTTTTCTTTCTTTTGCGAACAAAACTTAAAATTACTGTTGGCAAATGTCAAACCACTGTCCAATTTTGCTGTCTGCTGAATTTGCTTTACAGTAGACAAGACAGTTGGGAAAGTGTGCATGTATTAGTGAAAAGGGTTGCATGCATTGCTACTGTCTTGCCAACACTGGCAAATATAAACGCCAGGTTATCACATATTTAAAAAGTGTACTTTTATTTATTTTGTAATTTCGGTTGTAATCTCTATAATTTATGTACATTTAAAAATTATATTTGCGTAATGTGGGCTGTGAGTTTGCACTAAAAGTGAAAATATACAAAAACCTCTTGTAATTACGACCTTTATATAGGAAAAAATCGGTATATTCATACATATGAAATTCAATATTTTTTCTTAGCTGTAAAAGGATTTTTTATATAGACGGAAAGGGTGAATACCTGGTAAAAAAAGCCCTGGTATTTACCCAAATGTGTGTAAATACCGGGTTACAACTCATCTAAGGAAAATAAAAAACTGCTCATTGAAGGGTTAAGTACAACTAAATCCTCCCATTTTTAGGTATAGAAAATATATATTCTAAAGGTGCCAAAAAAATAAATTACCATTTATTTAAGTTGTTAAGATTTTTTGGCAAGCTGATGGATGACTGGTTAAGCCATCATGTAGTATTAATTAAAATAGTTTCCTCACATGAAGGGTAATTTGTAAAAATAAATTCAATCAAACAGAACAAAATGAAATAAAATGCGTTAATCCCATACATACTTATAATTTTAAGCAAATTGTTCAATGTTTGTAAAGTTGGCAAAAAAAAAACAATTGCGAAATACGTAAAAAAAGTCACACTAAAAAACATGGCCGTCTAATGATTGCTAAAAACAAAATATTGTTTTAACTTAAATTCATTGGTTGATGTAGAATTTAAACAATTAAACCAATTTAATTGGCCATTTAGTTAAATTGATATAAAAACAATAAAATATATTTTTTGTTGAACGTTGAAAGGGCTGACCTTTAAAGTATTTGTAGCAGAAAAGTATTTGATACTGTAACTATTTGTTTCGTTTTAGAATAAAGTATGTAAGATAATTTGAATGTTAAATGACATAAGTTTTATGGCCAATTTTACCAATTGTATTTAAATATCAATTCATATTTAAATATAGTTTTTCATATAATTTTTTTTTTTTATTTGACATGAAAAACGAATAATAAATTAATATTTAAAAAAATTGGTGAAATAGGCCATTATTATTATAAATATTTTATTGGGTAGACAAATTTTACGGCCAAAGTTACACATTTTTGTTTATATATTTTTGCCAAGAAGAAGTAAATTTACACATTATTCATATTTTTCCCCCAAATTAGCAAAAAGAAAAATATTATGCATATTTCAGTATCCATGTTTGCTTATTGTTTTTTGATGCATACATATGTGTAAATAAAATGTTTATAAAATTATTTTAATATATAAATTAAATTCTCGAGCTTAAGGTCTTATTTTTTATATAAAAAACTTTTTTTATACATTTATTAAAAATAAGACCTTAAGCTCTAGAATTTAATTTATATATTAAAATAATAAAGGTCGAAGAAAATACATATTAGATTTATAAAATTATTTTAAACTTAGTACTTTTTTGCATTTCCAGGTTCCAATGATGATCGTAAGAAACGTCCTCGTACTGCCTTCTCAGCTTCGCAGATCAAAGCTTTGGAAACCGAATTTGAAAGAGGAAAATATTTATCTGTAGCAAAAAGAACAGCATTGGCTAAGCAATTGCATTTAACTGAAACGCAGGTAGATAGATATTTTTTTCAAAATTGAAAATTAAAATTATAAATAGAATGTTTAAAAGAAATTAAACCAGAAGAAATATTAAATAGAATATCACTTGGATAAGGTGGAAAGTTAGCCTACCCTTTTCTTTCTGGATTCCCATATAATTTTTGCTTACTTTTAAATCAGGGTATTACACAATATAGGAGCCTACTCTAAAGTCATCGGTCGACTTTCAGAATCTAAGTTTTGAAAGGTAATCCACCAATTACTCGTATGAGAAATATATCATGCTCTACCAAGTTAAATTCGGTTTTATTTGGCTAAAATTATGGTTCAAAACTGTAGCAGCTCATTTATTGATTGCATTTAAAAATAATAATAATAATAATAATAATAATAATAATAATAATAATAATAATAATAATAATAATAATAATAATACTAATAATAATAATAATTATAATAATAATAATAATAATAATAATAATAATAATACTAATACTAATAATAATAGGAGCACAACTGGGACGAACGATGATATTTGTCGCTAAAAATAAAATATATGTATTGTGCAATAGATTTATTTATATTTTTACACATGTGAATAACGAATAACTCAGTACCAGGTGACCATACTAAGCTTTTAAATTTCAAAAATAATACATTAAAATAAATGTAAAAAATATACTATAACGATGGTGAAATTATTTGATAGAAATACACATTTAAAACAATTTCGTAAAAAACTAATTTGACCTACGTAGTTTTAATAATATATATTTTATATTTTTTTTTTATATTATATATTTTTGATCTTACCTTATAGCGAACAAACTATTCGAAATATGTACAATAAATATTAAAAAAAACGTATTATGTACATAGAAAACACTTCAAATTTAATTCTTAACATTTTTTAATTTTTTGTTGTGCACTAAGCTATAATTTTTAAACATTTTACCAGCCATGTTCCGGATATAGAATTCGATTGAAATTTTATTCAAATAAATTTTAAAAACTTTCTTGTGTTTAAAGTTTACATGTATATTTATTTTTAATATACCTCATACTTTACCAGAACTATTTCTGAAAAACTTCATCGACTTCAATTTCATGTAATAAAACAGGTTTATGAAATTCTTATGAAATAGATTTTCTTTAAAAAAAACTTAAAAGCCTGTTTTACTTCTTATAAATCAGGGGTTTAGAACATAATGGCCAATTTCACACAATTTATTTATATATCAATTTATGTTGAAAATTCATTTTTCATGTCATATGAAAATGAAATTATATAAAGAACTATATTTAAATATGAATTGGTATTAAAATGGAGTTGGGGGAATTGGCCTTTAAGGCCAATGTGAATTTAATTTCCAAAAAATTAATAATATTTTAAATCCTTTCTTCAGTTAAATTAATATTAGTTGTCAAATAAAAATATATATATGTTTATATTATATATTAGGGAAATATACTTTTTTGTTTAACTTCAATCAGATATTAAAGTTTTTTGTTTCATATAATGTTGCTTTAAACGGGCATTATATTTGTATTTTGGGGATTTAGCTAAAACCTTTAATTTAATACTGTAAAAAAGGTACTGGTAGCCCTTACGTCTAATTTGTCGTTAATAAGTTGGTTTATGTCTATGCTTAATAATATTAAAATTTAGTCAGGTTACATGCTTTTAAACATTTCCGCTTTATATCAAAACGGCAATAATCAATTTAACATACAAGGAATACAATAAAAAGCTTTTAACATAAGCATGTAGTTTTTATCCGATATTTTTTAAGCTGTTATTAGCAGTACGTATAACGGATTCTTAATACAAATTTTGCCCTTTAAGGGAAGCTAAAATACAGAATAATTAAGCAAACTCTACAGAAAAGTATTACACAATTTTTAAAGTATTTTTTTTTGTATTTAGTAGTGCTACCATACTTTTATCTTATTTAAATAAGACTTTTCAAATAAAACTCGATTTAAGTTTTTATGAAAATTAACTTAATTTAGATTTATGTATTATCCTGAAAATTTGGCATTATTGTAATTGGGTCCCTTGCTTATTTCATTTTTATATGTTTGTATGCTCCACCGCTAGTGGTGAATGAGCGAATGCAAACTTAGTTTGTCATTCCGTGTACAACTTTGTATACCCATACTACAATAGTGAAGAGGGTATTATCCGTTTGTGCTGATATTTGTAACAACTTAAAACATTAGTCCCAGTATACTGATCGACCCATAATTACTTTTTTAACGATACCCGTCCGGCTGGCTGTCCATGTCCACCTTGTGCTCAAAGTACAGTTAATGATGAAATTTGGTACACAGGCTCTAACTAGAATAAGGAGCAAGCCTATTCAAAAATGGTCAGAACCGGTCCCCATACAAACTTATTTCCGGAATAGAGTATTTGTGCCTATAATCCATTTTATTATGTTAGTACATACTAAGTTTAAATTTGGTCCAAACTTAATTGATTGGAATCTACATCACCTTACCAAATTTAATTGGAATCGGTCGATATTTGACCATTGCTCCACTTCCATACACATTCTACTCCCGAAAATAGCTTCTAGTGCCACAGCTTCCTTTAAATATTGGTATTGACATTTAGTGACAATAATTTTTACGAAAGGTACTGGAAGGTCCAAAATAAGCCATATTTCTTATATAAACCCCCATCATTGTTGCCAACTTTTTTTGAAGACTTCCCATCAAATCGCTAGAAACCGCTAAAATTTTTATTTAGCTTAAAATGTTTTAAAAATATCGCTAAAATCGAAATATTATGTGAAATGTTTACACAAATCTAGATATTGGGCTTCACTGACTCTTTTACTCCCGCGAACGTACAAAATGTGGATATTCATATAATATTCTGGGATTTGTATTGCTTAAAATATATCCAGACATTAGAGTTAAGTGCACTTAATATTCTTTTGGCAATGATGCTCCGTAGACCAAGATTAAAAAAATTGCTTAAAGAAAGAAGGAAGAAAATGCAAGACAATCGATTTGAAATTTTAAACTATTTTATATTTGATATATACTTACATTTACTTTCTAAGGGACATTAATTCAAAAAGGTTGAATAAACATATGTATATATGGATAACATGGCCACAACTGCTTAATAACGCTTATAATTTTTAAAAGTTTTTGCTGGCCATTATTTCAAACATTTATGCTTGAAAACTGTTTACAATCCTAACAAACGAATAGATAATATTTGTTTCGCTCCGAAGACCGCTTAGATTTATACAAATTATTTTTCACTTTTTTTAGGAAAACTAGAAATTAGGTTTGTATCTGTTAACTAAAATAAAAATATAGAAGAATTTTGGCATATCTAGTTACAAGCTTGCTTATACTAAACAACAAACTTATATAAACCCATGCAAAGGCGTAAAATTGCGCTTTCTTGTTGTTTTTTAAACCATCACAAACAGTATTTCTTGAATTCTCGAATTACAGTACGTTGTTTGGCATTAGGTTTGACAATCGTGTGGAAGTTTTATCCAAGGGATAATAAAAAATGCTTCTAATTTTTGGTTGCTTAAGTGCTTTAATATAAACATTGATTTGCTGTAGACAACACCCTTTTAACTTTAACTTTGACTGTAGATTACATATATCAAAAAACAATTTTTTGTTATCAATTAATTACTTTAGTTGAAAACAAATATTTTAAATCTCTTATTTTAAGATAAAAATAGTAATTTGCAAATGCCTAGAACAAAAATTGATTTTCTAATGATATTAGAAAAACCGCTAGATTTCCCGCTTACCGTCAAAACGAAAATTTTACCCCGATGGACACGCAAAAACCGCTAGAATCGCGGTAAAACCGTCAAATTGGCAACAGTGTATTTATGAGAGAAATTTATTCTTACTCTCATTTTCACGAACTGTACCCAAAAAGTAAAGAAACAGAGACAATATTTGAGACAAAAAGACTCCATGTAAATTAGGAAATAGAATTTAATAAAGATTGATTTGTTATATAACAAAGCTTGTAATTAAACTTTTATTCCGAAATACATGGTTGTGCTTGGGGAAAAAATGTTATGACCATAAATCGCCCGCCCCATCTAAAGAAGTTAAATTTGTAAAAAGGGTTTTTATATGTATATACAAAATAATGAAGTAGCACTATATTCAGAAAAAAAATTACAGTAATCGACGCTAAGGATTTGCAGATATAAGCACAAATCTGCGCTGGCGTGACGTTAAAAAAACCAAAGTGGATTTTGACTAGCTTTACAAAACTGAATAAGACTGCGAGAGCAAGTTGAGCAAGATGTTTTGTATACAACCTATTTTAGTAAACTTTGGACTAATACAGATTTATTTTTCAAGCTATAAAATTTATAAATCTTTCCTCGTTTTAAGGTAAATATGGGAATTTTCAGCGAAAAGTCTACTTTTTTTAATGTAACGCCAGATTGCAAATAAGGTTGTATTTTCGAACCATGTTGTTCAATCGTTATCCCTTTTGTTACTAAATGTAGAGCTAGTTGCGCTTTACACCAAAATATAAAAAAATTGACTAAACGTATAAAATTTTTTGAGAAACAATTTAAAATACTTCTGGCGTTACGTTATTAAAAGTAGACTTTTCGCTAGAACTGCCCATATTTGCTTATGATTTAAATTAAAAAATTTTAAATAGTTTTTTTATATTATCATAATTAAGGATTTTTTTATATTGATAAGAAATACTTTAGTTTATTTCCCTTTTGTATTTAATTTTAGCAATTCTAACTAGTTAGCAATGATGTATGTAGCTTATTTCCCTTTTTATGTAATTAAAAGGTGTAGGCAGGTACCTACTTTCTTTTGCTCCTAATAAAAAAAAATATTACTAGTGTTTTAAATTTCCTTAATAAAAGAATTTTCTTATATTTATCAGAAATACTTTAGTTTATTTCACTTTTTTATTAATTTTAGCAATTATAAATAATTAGCAATGATTATTTTTTTAATTTGTTATCTAAAAATATCTTACTTAGTAATGAAATTCTAGTCAAATCCCAAAACAACTGTTAAAATGTGCAATTTAAGTACCTACATTTAAGTTTTTATTCATACTTATATGTACCAGCAACATAAATATTTTCTAATTAATAGTGAGAAATGTTGATAAGTACATACCTAAGTCAACATGTTGATATCATAGTATTTAATAATAAAAACAAATTCTTACCTTTAACACTACAAGACTGACACTAGTATACAACAACAGCAAAATTAACTTTTAATGCAGCAACAAAACACACAAACACATACACTTGTTCAAATTTACTCTTTTGTATTGTTTTCTCAATAATTGCAACTAACTTGCTTCCCTTTTACAAAAACACAAACACTATTTTTGGCAAAAGAACAACAAAAGCTAAAAAACGAAAATGGCTCACAATTTTTTTATTCTTCTTTAATTTGATACAATTGGAACGAATTTTATGATAATTTTAATTATTTACACTAATTTCACATAAATTTCTATACTTTTTGCAAAATAAACTTAACACTTTTCATTCTAACACTTTAAATTTTACGCTTTTAACAAATTTATTTATATTAAGTAACAAAAACCTAATTAAATTTGCGCTTAAAATATAATTTTTTAATAAAACACGGAAACGACTTCTTGATTGCACTAAATAAAACCGCGAACTGAATTGATGAATATGATAAGAGCAAAAACTAAAAAGATTAAAAGTGAGTTAAGAATCTTAATTTAAGATAAATGTTTGACTAGCTAGTGTCAAATTGGGGTGACATCTATGTGTCATTGCCTAAATCGAGTGGTAGAAAAATTTAATAACTATTCAAATGTGTTTTAAGAAAAACATTGCTAACACAAACCGCGTAGAAATATTTTTGAAAAATGATTGAAAAATACTGAATAAAATAAAATTACAAATAGAAAAAAATAACAATTAAAAATTTTTTAAGATTAATATATAAATTAAATTCTCGAGCTTAAGGTCTTATTTTTTATATAAAAAAAACTTTTCACAAATTTATTTAAAACCAATATTTCGGCACTTCTTTGAGTGCCTTCTTCAGGGTTTTTTTTCTTTTTCTTTTTTAACAAAAAAATTAACAATATTTTAATTTAAAACAAATTTAACAAAAATTGACAATATTAAAAAATTTTTTGGAATTGAATAAAAAATATTTTTCAATACAAACTTGATCTATTACAATATACAAAAATTGTTTACCTTCCGTTTCTATTTTTATAAATTAAATGTCTATAATTTTGTGCTACATTTTCAGTATCTGACTTAAAATTAATTCTAGAAACTGTCGGTACTCTTATAATTTGTAACATTTCCAACATAAATCTACGCTTGTAATTATTTTCCATGTTTAAAACTTTTGTATTATCAAAATCTGGATAATGGTTTAGATTAGCACAATGAGTTGATAAAGCTGTTTTTTGTGAAATATTTCTATACTTCTGATCTGACTTATGACCTGCTATCCTAGTTTTTAGTTTATTCTTTGTTGTACCTATATATACCTTATTACACTGTCCACTATCATTACCCTTACAAAGTATCTGATAAACAATATTAGACATTTCCATCCTCTTTATTTTGTCTTTTGTTTTAGTAAATAGTTTACCTACTGTGTTGAAAGATTTATAAGCTATTTTATATATTTTGTTATCATATATATCTGATTTTGCCAATCTTTCTGAAAATTTTGGAATATATGTTAATGATTTATAAATTTTCTGTTCCGTAATACTATCCTGGTTGTTTAATCTACAATTATTATGTTGTATTAATAAATCTGTTATTAATTCTTTAGGAAAACTATTCTCTGTTAAAATGTTAGAAATCTTCCGTTTATTTTCTCTATGAAATTCTGAATCACTAATTTTAAGAACTCTTTTTATAAAATTTTTAGCCGTATTAATTATTATTCTCCTTGGATGTTTCGAGAAATAATTAATAATTCTACCAGAAGATGTTGGTTTCTGATACCAATCTATTGATACTCCATTTCCATTTCTAATTATCAAGGTATCTAAATATGGTAGTCTTGAATTAAGCTCCCTTTCCATTGTAAATTTAATGTCCGAATGAAAAGAGTTAAAAACATCCAACATTTGTTCCATTCCCGACTCCGGAATTATACAAAATAAATCGTCAACATATTTGGTCAAAATTTTTGGTTTTATACCTAACTTTTCTACACATACATCTAATAATTTTTCCATAACTATATCTGCTACAATTGGAGAAGCTGGCGAACCCATTGGAAGTCCTTTCATTTGAATATATACACGATTATCTAATTGAAAATATCTGTTATCTACTATACAAAATCTTAGAATACGTAAGAATAAATCTTTTTCTATATTTGTATGTTCTTTTATTGTATTCCAATTTTCTTCTATTATATTTATAGCTAAATCTATTGGTATGCTTGGAAACAATGAAACTACATCAAGAGAAATTAACTTCTCATCATTAGTCAATATAATATTCCTAATTCTATCTTTAAATTGAAGAGAATCCTTAATATTGTATTTGGAATTTTCCGTAATTTTCTTAAGAATTCTTGTTATATATTTGCAAAGTTCATATGATGGAGAATTTATCATTGAACAAATGGGTTTCAAAGGAAAATCTATTTTGTGAATCTTTGGAACACCATATAACCTAGGTGCTATTGCTGTATTAGTTTTCAATTTATTCTTCTCCATAAATGTAATTATACCACTATTAAAAAGTTCCTGAACTAAATTATTATTTGTCTTTTCCAGTTTATTAGTAGGGTCCTTATCTAATATCTTATAATTCGAATTATCCTTAACAATATCCCTCATTCTTGACTCATAATCAACTTTATTCATCGCCACAGTTGTATTTCCTTTATCAGCATTTAAGATAACAATGTCTCTATTAGACCTCAAAAATCTATTTGTTTCCCTTACCTTATCCAATATAAACTTATCGCTATTAGTTAGTCTCATTTTATTAATATGGTTTTCTATATTTGTAGTCAGTTTTGTCCTCGCTATTTCCTGTTCCTCTTTTTCTTTAAGTGTCTGCACTAAATCCTCCCCTTCAGTTATAATCTTCAAAATTGGAAAATGTTTCCTTTCTGTTGGAAGTATGTGTTTATTAGATATTTTTTAAGATTTTTAAAAAAACTAGGATGTATTTGCTATAATTTTATGCATTTCCAATTGATCTGACATACTCACTGATTGGCAATAGCGGTTTTCACCCATGATAGTAAAGTCCCTTGTAGTCCTTGATAACATGGCCACAACTGCCTTATAACGCTTATAATTTTTAAAAGTTTTTGCTTGCCATTATTTCAAACATTCATGCTTGAAAACTGTTTACAATCCTAACAAACGAATAGATAGTTAGTTTTTGTTTCGTTCCGAAGACTTCGCTTAGATTTATACAAATTATTTTTCACTTTTTTTAGGAAAACTAGATATTAGGTTTGTATCTGTTAACTAAAAAAAATATGTATAGAAGAATTTTGGCATATCTAGTTACAAGCTTGCTTATACTAAACAACAAACTTATATAAATCCATGCAAAGGCGTAAAATTGCGCTTTCTTGTTGTTTTTTAAAGCATCACAAACAGTATTTCTTGAATTCCCGAATTACAGTACGTTGTTTGGCAAAAGGTTTGACAACCGTGTGGAAGTTTTATCCGAAAAGTTGATAACACTGTTCTGCCGTAAAAATTGTTTTAAATAAATTCAAGTGCGTTCTCATTTTTTTTTTCTATCACGTCTAGTTTTTTTTTGGGCTGGACAAATATTTCGCTCGAAATAATTTCAATTTAACTTCTTAATAAGAAAATACATAAAATCTGCTTAAAACGTTGTAAAATTTTTTATTGCGGAAACAAATTTAATTTCCACAAAAACAATTTTTTCTTATCACTTATTTACTTTAATTGAAAATTGAGATACAAATTGTATTTTTCAAATGCCTAGAACAAAATTGTATTTTCTAATAATATTAAAAAACCGCTACATTTCCCACTAACCGCCAAAACGGAAATTTTACCCCGATTTACACGTAAAAACCGCTGGAATCGCGGTAAAATTGGCAACAGTGACCCCCATCCTAAAAAGACTTAACGTCAAATAAATCTGATAGAGATAAAGAGATATAAATAACCCTACAAGAAGACTACCGGTCATTTTACTAGTTATATGACCGGTAGTGTTGACCAATATAGTGTTAAAGTAATAGTAATTTTTTTAGTTTTGGTTATGCATTTCTTGTAGGGAATATTCGGCACAAAGATCTTTAACATGAATCTTAACATCAAAACATAATATTGTTCCGTCGGTTCTCATATAGCTAGGGTTGCCAGACGGCATGGAATGGCCTGAATTGCCCAGTTTTTTTGGGTGTTGTCCAGGTTCCAGCTAAAATGCAATATTATTCAGTTAAAAATTTTATTTAATTTTGAAAAATTACTTTTTTATTGATTATATTTATTATTATGTATATAGTACAAAATCATATACATACTTAGAAAAATTTGTAAGGAGAAAATTTCTAATTTGCCGACAGACATTCCAATTAATAAGATACGTTCCAGTTTTTCAAAAATGCGATGAAAACAAAATACTAAATTTATATAAATTTATCTCGTTTGTTAGTCATAGCAATACTTTTTGTGGAAGGACTTAAGGTATTTCTAATAAACTTTACTCACAAGAATCCTTTCCTATGACCGAAAAAAGCCTACAATTGGAATAAGACTAAATTTTAATGAAAGTTGCAAAATGTTTTAAACATTTTTGCTTACAACTTAAGTAATAAAGTTATTAAATTCTTCAAATAACAATACAAAAAAATATATATGTGGCTGAACAAAAAGATTAAACTTTGAAAACGACCCAGTGTTTAAACTTCATTAAATAATTTTGTTTTATATACTTCATAGTATGAGTACAGCTTATACGGTAATTTATTTATTTATTATATATTCAATTCCTGTACAACAAAAATTTTACTTAAAATCTCCATTGATTACAATTTCAATTGCTGTTTATGTACTTTTTTATTTGATTTTAATTAATACACATATCAAGTCGAATTTACATATACGGTGACAGCAATACTACAACAATACAAAAACCACAGAAACAACAGATGTTTTTCCATTGCATTATTAGTGTTTACAGATCGAAATGTCGACTATTTATAAATAAAACATTATGAAACCACAACAAATTAATTCGAACTGTCAAAGTCAGCAAGCTTTTCGCTGTCACTTGTAGTGAATTCGCCCTGATAATTATTTTGTAATATGATAAAAGACTGAACTTTAAGTGTAACGTGTCCTTTCTTTTTAACATTTTTTTTATTGCAAAATAAAATCAGTTATTTTTCAAAATCCAGGTGAATTTTTCTATTGTCCAGTTATTTGACTTTAAGTATCTGGCAACTCTACATACAGCTTACACACTCGAAATTTTATTTTAAATACTGTTGTGTAGAGTATCATATGTTCTGGATTGACCGACTATATTTTCTTACTTCTTTAATATTTACCTAAAGGCCCAACTATAATACGATTAAGTTGGCTTAAGCAATTATGCGAATACATGTGATTCATAAGCGTCGAACCATGTTGAACTTACGAAAACTTTTTGTTAAATTTTATGAAACTGTCGTTTGCTTAAGTACAATGCGACTTAAGTACAATCGCACTTTCCGTACGGAATCGAATATTTTTTGATTTGGTTTTTTTAAATGCATTTGACAGTGCTTGAGTCTATTTTTTTAGTTTTAACGGAAAGCAACTTTAAAATTTAAAGGTTATTTTTGAATATACATACATATTTACTTCAATAAAATCATCACATCCGTTCGGTTATAGTTTTTTTAATGTTTTTTCTTCTTAATAATTATACCGTTACAGGTCGGAAGCCAACTTAAATTTTTATTTCAAATGTTATTCCACATTGAAAAAATAAGCAAAGTTATTTTGCTATAACTACCTAAAAGATTGTACAAATTATGTAGTTGAAACTTCGTCCATTGGTACTTTTAAGCATAAAGATTATTAAGGTTTCATAAACATAAATATTGCTTAAGTCAACTAATGCACTTTTTCCTTTTTGCCAAAGATATAAAAGGATGTGCTGGAAATCTAAAACGTAAAACGCAAGAATTTGGAAGTTGTTTTAAAAACACTTTTAATTTTTAATATAAAATTCTCTTTAATAGATAAATATTTGTATCATATTTGTCATTAAATTCTTTTATTACATAAATCTTATAAAAAAACGACTTTTAAAGTTCTTGTGTTTTACGTTTTCGATTTCCAACACCCCCGATAGGTTTATTCTGTCTGTTGAAAACACGCTCACTTTCAAAAAACTCAAAAATAGAACACAATAAAACAAAAATATTAGTATAAAATTCCTTTAACAGTTCTACTAAGCAGTTTGGGATTGAAAATCAGCACAATCTGTTCAGTAGGACAAGAGTTATGAACCCAAATATGGAATAACATCCCTAAAAGGTTGACAGAATGCACCGGTTTTCATTTAATAATGATAATGTGCAAATATCTTTGTATATGACTAGAAATAATACTACCTAATTTCGTAATGATTGGTCCACAATATATCATAGGCCCCATATAGAGCCTAATCTAAAGCCTACACCTAAAACTGTAACGAAGAACGCTATAGCAGCATTATTTGTTCTGTCATAGTTTTATAAGACTACAAATCACAATGTTAAATTTTGGGAAGATTGGTCTTTAATTTACGATAGGTCACATAAACAGTCATCTCCTTAAATTTTTTAACGCTCGGTGGATGGTATCCAATTGCCACGGCCGAATATTACAATCTTACTTTTTTTAATTTTGTTCTGATATTAAGCTTAATTAATGTTCTCTTTCTCCTTACAGATCAAAATATGGTTCCAAAATCGCCGCACTAAGTGGAAACGTAAATACACCGCTGATGTTGAAACTTTAGCTTCACACTACTATGCCCAATTGGGTATCGGTGGCCTAGCGCGACCAATGGTAGTTGGCGATCGCCTGTGGTTATTTAGTCAAACTCCAGCCGGTCCAGCTCCTCTACAATCCATAATGTTAAACAATTCACCTCCAACTAATACGCCAGTGCCATCAATATCACCTTTAACTGCAACCCAGCTAAGAGCTTATCCCGGGTCAGCGATCATGCAACCCTTAGCCAATGCCAGTGTTATAGAAAGTGCCCGCAATGCTATACTCTCAAGAGGGCAACCTTTAAATTATACCATGCCACCTTATTTAACGCCACGCTCTAGTACCAACTCATCATCAACAAATATCGCGCCATCACCGAGATATTTAGATTATGCATCTGCCTCAAATCTTTACCATAATATACCAACAGCTTCAGATTCCTACTTACAATTGAAGTACAATGTTTTAAATAATCTGGCAATGCCAGAGGGAGAAACGTCTTCCAGTTCAAATGGTCTGGCCGAATTGGAGCGTGTATTTGGCGATACAAATGCGAATTTTTTGGAACATAAAACCCAAAATAGTGAAAAAATTGGAGGTAAAACTGATTTTGGATTTAATGGTTTGGCGGTTACCCAAAGATCTGTTAAGTCGGCCAATGAATCGGATTCCGAGTGTAGTGAAATCGATTGTGAACAAATTGACGATGAATAACTATTTTATGTACATTTATTTGGAGTAGGATAAGTTTGTTTTATTTTGTATGTGTACTAATATATCCCAAAGTAAACTATTTATTTTAAATTATTGTTAATTAAGAAGACTCTGTATTAATTTAATTTACTAAAAAATGTTCCTAACAATGTTTAAGAAAAAAAGAAAAGAAATAAAAAAACAAAATTTTAATGAAAAATTTAAAGAAACATTTTTATTGCGTTCAAATATAGTTACTTGCATATGAGGCCGTCAGCGCAAAAGTGGTGTAAGCCTCAATTTTTCAAACCCTGACTTATCTACGCCAAGTTAAACTCTCTTTTAGATTTAAAATGTGTTTAAACTAACAAATCTTTAAATCACTAAACATATAAACCATCTTTAAACGCATAAAATTTGGCGTTTAAACTATCAATACAGACCATATGAATTTGATAAGATTTATCGTAGTGCTGCCACATGTTATTTTTTTAACAACATATAATACATGGGACACTGATTTATAGTTGTTGAGCTTAAACTAAATATAAATTCAAGTTTAGTTCAACTAAACCAGCGTTTAAGCTATCAGTGATTTATTAGGCATAATTGCTTAAAACTGCGAAAATAAAATAACAATTTTGTATGCACTATCAGACTTTTTGTTAGTATATTTCTGTTACGAGGCTTACTTTTGCAATTTGACTTAGAAAACACATTCGAATTATATGAAAATTTGTTAAATATTTTATACTAAAAATTTTATTACAATAAATAAAATTTTTAAAAGTGTTCAAACGTGTGTTAAAAGTAGCGTTATAAAGAAAAATAAAAAATTAATAAAAATAGAAGAGAGCAGAAAAGAGTACAAACATAAAGTGTGCTTGCCCACTGTCAACAAATTAACCACAACAAACAAATGTGAAAATTGTGCGAAAAACTAACGTTTTTATTAAATATCCACATTTTTAACTACATAGGTATATTTATGTAAGTCAAAAATAAAATTATGCAGAAAAAAGTAACTTCTAATAAAAAAATTTCAGTTTTTAAACAACTTAAATAGAAAAATAATAAGCTGCCCCACTGTCATGTTTACATAAAAAAAGCTTTTTGAAAAACAGAATATATTATTAAAACTCATTAAAAACATCTAGTATATTTTTATCACTCTCGTCCACGTGCATGTTTTCATAATTAAATAATTTAAGCTTTCATAAGACGGAATAAAAATTTGGTATTCATTGCTTAAAGAATATCTAAAGGCCCAACCATAATGTGCTTAAGTTGGCTTAAGGAAATGTGCGAATACATGTTATTTATATAAGGAAAACCATTTTGAACTTAAGGAAACTTTTTGCTAAGTAAGTGAAACTGTCATTTGCTTAAGCAAGGTGCGAATCTAATCGCATATTCCATACGGAATCAAATGTTTCTAAATACATTTGAGAGACTTTTTGTTAGGCCTTAACTCTTAAAGTAATACATTCAACTGTTGAAGTTGCCAGTTGGTTTCTTATTTTATTTTTTATAATACTAAACATTGAGAATGCTCGCTCGACAGTTGAGTTCGAAAATGGTAGTTCCAGTAACGCAGCTGCTATCCTACTAATATTTGAACATTTACTTGTAATGAAACTTATATTAAATAATCACCTTTAAATTCATTTGGTTTTTTCCATTCTTTTTTGTAATTTTGAAAATATTTAATAATATCAACCCTAAAATATCCCCAAATTCTATTTATAAACACTAAATTTTCCCCTAACTACTTTTTAACCCCAAACGCAACGGAAAACCCCAAATTTGGGGTGAAAATCTTTAACTTGGCAACACTGATTAGATGGATTACGTCAGGGATGATAAAGTTAGTACAATTGTACTTTTTTCAATACTATTTTCATTGCAAAAGTACTGAAGTACTCCAGTGGCATGTTTAGTACAATTTAAAAATTTTCAAATACAGTAAAATCCGGATAATTCGTACCCCGATAAATCGTAATACCCGATAATTCGTAATAAACTGTCGGCCCCTTGAAAAAATCTCGTTAATTCGTAAAATTTCCATACATTTTGGTCCCCTTGCTAATTCTGAATATTTTTTTTTCAAATAAAATCTTCTTTACCTCTTATAAATTGTAATTGTTTGCTAACTACCACTTATAATTCGTAATAAAAACTACAAAAACATGGAGAATGATTTTTTTCACCGCTATTTTTTGCGTGGGTTTTTGCTTGCGTGTGTTTATTTTCTTAAGATCAGTTTGTTACGTGAATAATAAAGAACAATGTCAAAGCACACGTATCGTTTAAGTTAATAAATTGAAAAACCCCGTTAATTCGTATTTATTTTTTTTTAACCCCGTTAAATCGAAAACCCACATAATTCGTAAAAAATGGCCGGTCCCTTGCGGTTACGAGTTATCGGGATTTGACTGTCTCAGAAGAATTGCCAAAGGCATATTGTCTATACAATATTCGTCGGCGATTATGGAAAGGATTTTTTCATTGAAAAATATGATAAAAACAAATCGAAGAAACCGCCTTTATTGTGAATATTGCATCGAATTTAATTTTGACAAAAAATTTACTACAGTCAAATGAATCTTGTTGCTATAAATGAACGAAAAGTTTTAAACTTGGTGTCTTAAAGAATGGTAAAACGTGGTATATTTTGCTACGTAAGAGGTGTGGTTTACCAATGGTGAGTCATCGGGTGATTTGAGATATTGGCTAGAGTGATGACGACTTTTTTTCGTTTTCATTTTAATTCTGACGCTTTGAAAGCAACAGCGTGCAAAGTAAGCAATATATTAGAAAGCGTATAAGAAATTTTGATCCGCAATGTTAGTAAATAATATAAAAACTACCGGTACTATTATTTATTTTTCTTTTCTTGCCCCTCTTCTTACTCCTCCAAAACTTTATTTATCACCACTAGAGCTAAAAAATCGTTACTAATGGTGACTGTATAAAATTAATTTATTTCTAAAGTTCAATGAAAAGTTGGTTAATTGTACCATTTACAACGTGTACGGCAGCATAAGGGCGTTTAGAGGAATACCAAATCCAAAAGAAATTTACTTTCTAAGACAAAATTTTTTGGGCTTATTACTGGGTTAAACGAATTTTACCCTGTTTCAATATGACCTTTAAAAAGGCAAGATAAAAAAGCATCGTACATATGTTCGTAATTTTTCTATTATTTAATTAAAAACAGCCTGTTCATCGATTTCAAACGTTAACGTTCGCATAGAAAATAACATTTTGATTTAAATATAATTTTTTAAATTACTAAAACTAGTAAAAAATATTTTTTTTGGGCTTTAGTACAATTAGGGTAAAAAAGTAAAATTTTTTAATTAATTAAGTACAATTTGGAAAATGTCATTTATCATCCCTGGCTTACGTACACAAAGAGTATAATTTGGAAAGATGTTGTTATGGGGAATATATAATTAATTAAAGACCGATTCTCACCATTTACATAGACTTTGTCCTTGGTACAATTAAAATTTATTTACCAAATTTGATCAAATTATGTAGAAAATTGCAACTTGTACTTTGCGTACAAGGTAAACATTAGGGAAATCGATCGAATATTTTAAAATGTCCGTTTTTCGAATATCGAATAAACCGGTTATTTTATAATTGTGTAATTTATATACGTTTTCCTTACTTTTGTTATAAATGTATCCGTAATTTAAGTGTTTTTCTAATTGAATATTAGGCAAACTTAAACTTCTATAAAAAATGTCAAAACAAAATGTAAAAAAGTCAAAAAAACATTAAAGGCAATGTATCGCTGGCTTAACATGTAAAGGCTCTAAGTCCATATTTTAAAATTTTACAGGAGAGACAAAAAACAATCAAAATACATGTGATATAACAATTTGAGAGAAATGGTTAAACTGTACTTTTAATTGGGACTTAGAGCTTTTTCTTGTGATAAATTGAACTTAGCGCTTTTGCTCATCACTACAAAACAACAACAAAAAATGAGATTACTGTAATTTTTTTTGCAAACGATGTAGGTATTTTTACTTATTGCACATTACTGCATTAAAATCTCAATTTCTTAAAAAAGTGGTCTTAGAGCCTTTACATGTTAAGCCAGCGGTATGTTAATTAGAGTTTTTTTCCCGTAGTTTTTCGATTCCCGGGATCCCGCTTCATATAAATAATACAAAGTAAATTTGTTTTAAATTAATGAAAAAAACTTTTTTTAAAAAAGCGTAAGGGAACTTGTTTACAAAGTAAGTAAAAGAAATGCCTAAATACTACAAAAATTAATTAAAGGTTGAAAGAGGAACTTGAATTATTATAACCTTACGATTTTATATGTAAATTTCGTATCATTATGCTCTAGATGCAAGATAAAAAGATAACATAAGCATAACAATTTAATTAATAAAACAATAATAAAAACAAACAAAAATTGTGGTGCTCAAGTTATGAAATCAAAAAGTAAATTCATAAAATAGATAAAATACCTATTTTAAATAAATATACTATTAACATTTTTTAACAGCTTAGGAAATAACATTAAGACGCATTGAGAAAGTCGACAAAGTTGCCTAAGCAACCAGTGAAATGCGCATAGAAGCTAGCTTTCCCTCAACAATAAATTTCAGTGTATTTATCAAATATGAAAAACTGGGAATTTAGCACGTCATACGGAAATCGTATTAATAATAAATTTTGTATTCCCGAAAATAACTTTGAGAAAATGTTTAAAGTTGTTGCATATTTCTAATTCGCAATCCGAATTATTTTTTCTTTTTTATAAACAAAGTCTATATCAGTCAAATGTATGACAAGGTTGATGCAAAAATAGCATCAAACGGACTTCTTCTTACAAGATCCACCTGTAATCTTTAGGACAATGTGTTTTTAAAATTGTATGTTGTAGTATCTTACACGAGTTTCCATAGTTTTTTTTTATTTCTGTTTCCCAAAAATGAAACAAATTTATGTTTATCACCTTATAAACATATCGTCATATCTCAAAAAATTTTAATTTATTTTAAGTTAATTAAGCAAAGTGTTCCTTCATACTTTCTCGTATCAAAAAATCGGTATTTTATCTCAAACTGAACCGAAGTTATGCCAAAATATATCTTTAAATCAGTACATTTTGAAAACTTAAATCGCATTTTGCCAAGCTCTATTTTTTTTAGTAGATATGACTTTGCTGCAATAATGGAGCGGTATTTTTGGATATCTCATATTTTTAAGACTTGCCCATGGACAATTAAAATTTACTGACTGTATCTTATTTTGAATTTATGTTCTTTATTAACTCTTCACTTAACTTAATTTATTAATAATCAACTGTTGCACGGCACATTCTGCTTTTGGTAGATTTATTGCGTTAGTAGACATTGATTGACGAACGTACTCACTTCTTGTTATTGATCTTATCGACAACCCATCAACAGATGCTAATTTTTAGAGAATATAAAACTAAATTTTAAAGTATAAATAGTTTTTTTCTGATACTATGAGGAACTTTTATTTCCCGGGATCCCGCAACAAAAAATCCCGGGAAAACGGGAAATAAAATAATTGAAAAAACTCTAATGTTAATACAAATCTTACAAAGCTTAGTGCCGGTTCACACACGTCAAGTTTGACTTGTCAACTCTTGAGCTTTTAGGAAAGAAGGGAAAAGAGAATGCCATTTCTTTTCCCCTCTATCCTAAAAACTCAAGACTTGACGATTTAAACTTGACGTGTGTGAACCGGCACTTTTAGTATAAGAAGCGTGTGTTATTGTAACAAACTTTGACAGTTTTCTAGATACTTTATGTATCTTATAGGTATAAATACGGGAACAATTTTTTTGTAGTTGATTTTTAAGTATCTTATCGTTCACCGATTTTAATGAAACATATACCTAGGTATCGTTTTAAATGTATTTTTGTGTAGATATGCACAAGATAAATTTTGTTTCTAAATTTTCAGGATTAAAGGGTTAGAAAGAGTTTTAAATTGCAAACACACGAACATATGTACATGTATAAATAGTAGTTGAATTTTTTGTTATTCTCCCAAAATTCTTTTTTTACTTGCTTCCCTGCAAATATTATTGGACCACCTGATCCATTTTGATTAAATGGACTACTCCATGGACCGGTCCGATGTAATGCAAGCATGGACCATGTCATTGTTAAAAAATGTTTGTAGTGAGACGACATGTTTTCGTTTTTTAACGACATGTTTTCGCTTTTAAACGAAGTTCAAACTAATCCTCTTGTGCACAAAATGGAGTAGTTTTAAAACTACTCCTTTGTAGTCCTAAGATGGGTTATATGGTCCTGCCCTAGGACATCGTTGTGTTAAATAGACCATGTTTTTTCCATACGTTTAAATTACTTTTGGACTAGTCCTAGTCCCTTGTGGGCTACACTTTACACGCGTGTTTGGACTAGTCCTATTATTTGCAGGGATGTTGTTCTCCTAAAATGTTTTTGTTTTAATTTTGCACTTTCAAACACACATGAATAAACGTATTAGGACAGGGTTACCGTTAGATATTTTGAAAAATAAAGTCGCGCAAAAACTTTGTTTTTTAATGACTTTAATCGAAGATCTGTGTTTCTTTTTTTTACTTTCAAAACATTTTATGGAAATCTTATAAATTAAATACAGGGATATGCACAATATCACAATATATTTTTTTTCTAAATGTTTGAATTAGTATTTGAAAAGCGTTTTAATTTATCTTGCAGGCACACGTACAAAGATGGGTGAATAGTGCATGTTGTGTACGTTTTTATTGTATAACGAACAGGCTCTCTCAAAAGTAAATGTCATGTGGCCGAATTTCGGCCACTAGGCGATCCTAGTCTTTATAAAGATGTCATCTTTGGTGGTAATATCGAACTGATTTAAAAAACAATGGTGCTTAACCCATTTACGTCCGCTGTGCCAATTTGGGAACACTTCATTCTTTGCGGCTTATGACACAGTTTTTGGCATTATTCAATATATGTTTGCATAATCGATAAATTAAAAGTTCAGACATTTGTATAACATCAAAAAAAAATTTTTTTTTTTTTTTCAAGTGACCACTGTGCATTGTGGGGGCACCTCTTTAATTTCAAAAAAAAATTTTTTTTTGTTTTTTTGTTTATATGTATGTAATGAATTTAATAATAAAATAAAAAATATTTTAGTTTTTGTCCGGTAGTTTTTGTTTGGGCTTAAATGGGTTAAACGACCCTAAAATGATAAGTTGCAAAAGTTCTTCAATCTCACGACTTATTAATCACTTTTAATTAGTCTGCTAGCTTGACATAAATATACGTCAAGTAAAACTTGACCCTGTTCCAAGTAGTTTTTAAAAGACTGCAAATAATACTTTACTAAAATATGCTGAAATCTCTTAAGTAGTTCTAGCTTCATGCTTAAAACTACACCATACCGGCGAAATCAACGATATGGAAAAATTCTTCAGTTTTATTTATTAAATTACCAAGATTTTAAAACAAAAATAAAGGAATCAAACAATCTCATGGAAGGGTTTAAATTGTGATCGACGAATTCACAAATATTTCATACAAAAAGCATGTTCATATTACTATTGTTGCTATAAAGCGGAAACAAAAAAATTTTAAATATATAATCCTGGATAAGAGGTTTTGTTTGCAACTCTTCAAAAAGATGGCTAAAGTTTACTGATTCATATAAACATGCTTAGCCACCAACAAATTAAAACCCATTTAAAATACATTTGGGAGAATATCTTAAATAATAAATTGATTTAATTCCTATAATTTTTCAAAATCAAAGTTTTTCAAAAAATCTAAAGCTGTGTTCACACCTACTAAATATTTGACGTCCTACACAACCACTATTTGTCTTAAAGAATTTTTTGCTTTTGCAAAACGTTTGGCTAGAGCAAACATTATTTAACGGGTTCTTAACTACATTATACATTAATACAATTATCATCTCAGGCATTAAGTTTGGCAAATAAATGTATTTTTATGTATTCGAATTAAAACCGGTTAACCGGTTATTTTTAAAATGCTTAACCGAAACCCGGTTTTTTTAAATAGCAACTAAAAGTCGAAAATCGATCACCTTAGTAAACATGGACATGTTTGTCTGCCAGACGGACGGATGGGCATCGTTAAATCATGTTAATAAAGTGATTCTCAGTCGATCGATGTACTATAAGATTGGTTCAAATTTCTATATATTGCACACATCGCCAAAAACGTATGTTTAAAATTGATTTTTTCTTTATTTTCGTTCTTATGTGAAATTTTAAAGTTAAAAATAACGTTATCTTTAATAAGAACCTGCGTTGTCTTCATTCTAGAGTAAAAATTAAATGTGGATGGCGACATTACATGGGCCATCTGTTTACCAGAATTTCGAAAAAATTTATTGTTTTAATTTTCTGCGAAAGCTTACAACAGGCATCTAAAAAAATCGAATATGTATCAAATTGTGCCTTAAAAAGGCAAAAATATGCGCTAAAAACTTAAAAAATGCTTAAAAAAGGCTCTTTTAACTAAATTACACAAAAATATGCAACAAACGGTAAAATATTTCAAAATATGCACTAACAAATCGATGCCAAAATTCATAAAAAGCTCTAAAACGGATAGATATATTATTCCTGCCTTCATTGATCGCACAAGGAAAAACATGCAATTACATATTTGTGGTTTCCCTGCACATAAACATAATACATAGTTTGAAAACTTAAATTTTTACCCAATAAGAACGAAGGTTGTGTGACATCATAGTTCCTACATGCCCAGTAAAAAATTTTCATATCTGCCTGATGTCGTAATCTTTATTTCTATCATTTTTGGGTTGAACGATGTTTTGCTTAAAGATTAATGTTCTAATTCAAACACCCTTTTTTATTTTGGAAATGTTATGAACGTTTTTTATTTATTTACAATTGTTAGGAGTTATTAAATTTTCTTAATTTAATTTGTTTAAATCTGAATTAGCGCTAATTTAATAATAGACACAGCAATAATTAGTTACGATTTCTAACATTTCATTAATTCTTTCATTACAATATTTTCAAATCGAATTTGAAACTTTAAACTGGCGCTTCTATTTTTTTAATAATTTTATTAAAAAAAAAAACCTAAAAATAACCCTAAATTATTTATTTTAAACATTTCTCGAAATAATTCCTTAATATTTAAATTGAGATTTATTAGTTAAAAACACTCTCTGCAGAAATGCACAGCAAAAATAAGAAAGTTGACTAAAAAGTAATACATTGGCTTAAAATAGTCTAAATAAATTTAAAAATTTCATAAAAAAAATATACTGAAATGAATTTTTTATTTAGAATCGGTAGCGGAGTTGTACAGTGAATTAAAATTGTCAAGAATATCTATTTATTCTAACCCCCAGGGTTAGTGAAATTTTATTCACATAAACAGTGTCAACAATTTTCTTCCATGAGTACTTTGCTACCGTTTCAAATTTACTAAAAATTTGTTTTGCAAAAGCATTTTCTAAAAAAATTATACCGCCAAAATGGTTTATTGGCCAACAATATTGGCGACTTTGTTATTTTTAATTTTATCCTGCAAATTTTTTTTCTAAACAATTTTCACTTAAAATTGCTATGCTGAATAGCAAAGCTTTTAATAAAAATGTTATAAAGCAACATAGTTTTTTTTTGAAAATATTACGTACCAACACTTTTTTAAAAAAAGATTAGTTAGCAACAAAATGTTTTTTAAGAATTGTTTTTTGCAAATAAATTTCTAGCGAGAAATGGTATTAACAAAATTTGTTAAAAAAAATTTTTTTTTTTTTTTTTTTAGAATGTTTTAATGTTTACTCTTGTTTAACCAAGGCACATTCGTAAGGTATGTGCATTAGAGAGAGCGAGACTATTCATAAATCAATATTGTCACAAGTTGTTTTTAATTCAAATGTATGAACCATTAATTTTTAATTTTTTATAGAGACAATTTTACAATTTTGAATTTTCTGCAAACCAAAAAAATAATATATATTAAGAGAACGACCAGTTCACCTTATAAATGTGCCTTGTGTTTAACCATCATTTTAAAAACCTGTTTAATTAATGAAACAAGTGTTTAATAACACACACATTTTAACTATTTTAAGCCAACGTGTTCATTCATTTGATTGTAATATAAATTAAGAGATTTACAAAAGTTAATTTTTATATAAATTTTAAATAAACTATGTATATAATATAAACTATTGCTTTGCATTACAAGTTCTTGGTAGATTTGTTCTTTTTAATAGAGTTTAAACAATTTTTTTTTATTCTTTTTTTAAATACAACATACATACATACATACACTTATAATAGTTACAGGTGGTCCATTTAATAATTAAGAAACGTATAAAAAAATATACAAAACAGAAAAAGCTGAGATAAAAAAAAACTTATCAAGATTAAAACTATAAAATTGTCGTAATATTTGGTTGGTTATTAAAATATAAAATAAACAAGAATAAAACTGAAATGCTACTTAAAAAAAAACACCCAAATAATTAAAAATTATATATTGAAAAAGGAATCATTTTGTTTGTTGTTTGATTTTTCTTCTTCAGTACTTTCTTTTAGAATAGAATAAATAGAAAAAAATAAACTAATCTAAGACTAAGATAAACTTAAAATAATAAAATTCTGTTAGCTCCACGATAAATCATAGCCTTTCCAATTGACATTTGGTGCCAAATAGACACGTCTTTTATTAAAGAAAAATGATACAATACCATGATAAGCTGTTCGAGGCACGCCACTCTAAAGTGGTATAATTTAATGACAAATTACGTATTTTTATTAAACAATTTAGTACATACCTTTAAGTCGTCCATTAGACCCAGCATTTTAGCTGTTCTTTTGTATTGATCTCTGGCATTGTACTGTATTCTAACGGGTCCATCACGTTTTATTAATTCACGTCGTAATTCATCGAATGTAACAATTGGATACGTATAAATTTCTTTTAAGAAGGTCTTATCGTAGTTGTCCTTTAATAAATTATTACAAAGATATTAGAAATTAAACACAATTTCGTTAAAAAATATAATATTTACCTTTAATAAATAACTTAAGTTCATTTTTGTAAACGGTACAAACTTCTCACTCAGTTTAATGTAACGTAGATATTTGTCGAAAAACATGCCACTGATAAAGAAGAAAATAGTGATGGATTGAAATTAATTGATATACAAATATTGATTCTGCAACAATATTTTTACTTCAAATGAAATTCAGCAGCAAAATGCTTGCCAACAAATTAATTCAGCAACAACATTTTTACCATAAAATATAGTTAGCATATTCAGCAACAAAATTTTAATTAGTTTGTTTTAAAGTTTATTCCGTAACAATCAAAATATAAATTATTTTACTGGAAACATTTCGCAAAACATATTTACTGAACATAATTTTTTGCAACAAACAACTAAAACAAAATTTTCACAATTTCCACTCGACACTAAATTTTTACAAACAATTTTGTGGAGGAAGAATTTTTTATATAAAAACTTTTCTCAGCACGAAAATTATATTCGATTTTAAAAGTTTGAACTATTATTCATTCGGCCTTAAAATTTTCATAAAAATGTTGCTGGAAGTATTTTTCTGCAGCAATAAAATTACACAGTATATTTTAAGAATTTTAAGAGCAAAATTAAAGAATTTTGATTTAAAAACTAACTTTGATACACCGACTTTGCCAAATGTACGAGTTCTTGATATTTCCGGACGTATGCAAACACGATTTTTCCTCTGTTCCGGATGACGAATCCAATCGTCCCAAAATCTCAAAGAAAAATTTAAAAACCAATAATTAAAAGTAAAATACTTACAAATATGTATTTTAAACTAAACTTACGACTTTGGCCACTTAACTGACAATTCTTGCCAAAGATTTCTACTCAACATCCAACCCAAACCAGGAAAGAAGTCTGTGCGATATAACAATTCCGGATGAGAGGCATCAATTAGGTTAGCTTTGCCATTATCATTCCAAGCAGAAACACACCTTTTTTAAATAAGTACGACCAAATTTGTTATATTAAAAAATTTCTTTTGATTTCAAATTGCTTTACCACAAAGAAGGATCCTCTTTTAATAAATAATGTGTGCCAGCGAAATATTCATAAAAATCTGGTGCCACATTGAGATCATCCTCCACAATTATAACGTATTCATAGCCTTTGTCAAACGTATTATTTAAAGCCCAACCATAGTGGCGGGCGATTTTATAATATCCTTTGAACTTCTTATCTTTCGGTAATACAAAAATATCAGATTGATCGGGTTGTTGTATTAGAGACACTTGTTCTTTGTAGGATAAAATTACATTTTTGGTAGCTTCATCTCCACAATCTTGGGAAACTATAATGGGAAATTGTTCCATATCGGGACGATATTTTATGAGATTATCCAAACATTTAGAAATCGAAATACGATTACAAGCAAATACCAAGACCGGTATAATCGGTTGGCCATTACTTAGATGAGTTTTTGTGGGCTGCGTAGCTGGCTGTTGAGCATTTGAAGCTAAGTTCGTTTCGGTTTCATTAGGTTGCTCTAAAATGTTTTCCTGTTTTTCATTGGAAGAGGGTGGCTCCTGTAATGGTTGGTTATTGGGTAAGGCTATTATGGAAATTTCCTTTTCTGTCACTGGCTGATTTATGTTGTATTTGCTTTTTAGTATCCCCAGTAGATTGACCATTAATTTTTCACTTTTACGATACTCTTGGCGGGCATCTTGTTCTAATTTTTGTAACCTATTGGCTTCGAAAGAAAAATTTGTATTTGTGCGGGGCACAAAATAGAATACGATAAATGTCCATGTAACTAGGAAACCGGCTATAATTAAGAATTTCTTTGAACGCATTTTATTTAATTATTTTTTTTTTTGGCAATTTTATGTTATTTTTCTTAGATTATTAAGGTGGGAGGGACAAGGGTTTTTGTTTAGTTGAGATATTCTTTGTTAATGTTTGGTCATTTGAAAATGGCACCTTGGCATGAGATTTTGTTGTTGTTGAAATTTAAGAGAATTCCAAATATAATATTTTTGAAATTCTAAACTTTGTATCACAGCATTATGGTGTTGTTGAGTTCATTTCATAGCTTGTTGTGCTACCAATCAATTGTTGTTATTACGAAATGGGTTTTTTTTAAATGCATTAATTTTTTTTAATTCCGTACAAGTTGCTTGTTAGTTTTTGTTTATCATTAGTTTTGAAAAAGTTTTTAATATAAAGTGACAACCTTTATCAATAGCCACAGCTAATAACGTTAAATTGCCTGTTCTCTGCAAATGTTATGGTTGACGTCGATGCTTAATTATAGTTATTCCCGTAAGGTTTCACATTCTGACTGCCCCATAAACAACATAAAACATTATGAACACGACGATTACTATAATTCTATGGATATTTTTATACACTGCGTGTATGTCTAACTTGATTCTAATAGTTCCAAATGGCCAGCTGAATCAACAGAGCTATTAGTACTAACATTACCATCGGTTGAACCAATAGCAGAACTGCACGTAAATAGTAAAATAATATATTTTTATTACTTTGCTGATTAACTTTTGTGTTTGTTGCTGTTTGCGATGCTGCTATTTACTGCCTTTTGAAGAGCCAGCCAGTCATCAAGTCACATTAGCTCTAAATAGTTTTTTTCCTCGCGGTGTTGCTTAACATTTCATTCCTTATCAAATTAACATTTTTTTGTTTGTTATTTAATTAGTTACAGTTTTATTATAGCTTGTTTTCAATATTTTTCTCAAAACTTGCTAATTAATAAAAAAAAAAAATATATAATTTTTCTCGTGCTTTTTATACATTAATTTTAATGCTTTTTTTAATTTAACTTTTTAATATTCTTCTTTTATATATTTTCATTTATGTTTTGTTTGTTTCTTACTTTTTATGCATTTTTTATTTAATAATTTGTTAAAAGATTTTTGTTTTCTCTGGAGAAATGCGAAAAACTTTAAATTTGTTGTACATTCGTCGAATAAAAAAAGTTCAAGTCAAAATGTCAAATGTGTGTAAAAAATTGTTTTTTTTTGCAATTCTGTGTATGTGTAAACAGCTGTTACTGATAATGGCGTTTCTGTGTGCCAGAAAGGCAAGACAGTTTAATAACGCCATGGGCTGCCAGATAGTTTACGCATTATAATATAACGATAATTTGAATTAAGATTTTGTGTCAATCGAAATAAATATTTTTGATTAGCTTTCTCTTATTTACGGCCAATTTCACCAAGTTAAGTTAAATTCAGTTATAACTGATAATTGCTGTTTGCGTTCTTGCCAGTAAACCAAATATCTTTTTCAATACGTTTGCCCATCAATATATGACGCTCCGAATTGCTCCCTACAAAGATGCTAGTAAACATCTTTTTGCAAATATAATACAACATAATACTTACACGTAACATAATTTTTTTTGCGAGTGGCTCTCCATTTTATTTAAAATTTTTCAACGTTTTTGATATTTTTTTAATATAAACTTTTCATTTTCTGCTTGCCAGAATTTGTTTTGGTTGTGTCAAAAATTCTACTATCCCCCAGGGCAGAATGTACTAATAAAGTGACCTCACAAGCGCAGCTGTTTGCAGTGATTTTCTTCGTGTGTGACATTTGGCGTCATTTTTTTTATTTATTTACATTTTTTATACATACAGGCATTTTGACATTTTCCGCCTCAATTCTAGCAACAAAATGCCTGTTGATTTTTCTATTGTTTCATTGTTGTAGTACTGAGGCCACGTTGTTAATACATTTTGGCCCCAGGGTTATTATTATTTATTTATTTATTGATTCCACTTCCTGTACAACAAGACTGAAGGTACGTTCAGACTGATGAAGTATTTGATAGCAAACATCAAATATTTCATTAACGTAGTCTGAACACAAAATATTTTTGAGTGTCAAATAAAATAACAGCTGATTTTGAGCAAATAAAAGTATTTGCCGGCAAACAAATATTTGTCCAATGTGAACATAGTGTGAACACAAAAAATCAAATATTTTAGTAATTTCTGAGCAAACATTTATTTGATATTACAAAAAAATTGTAAGAGCAAACAACGACAAATAATTTTAGCCATGTACCCGATAGATCACCAAACAGTTTTTAACGACTTTTAACATAGCGAATATTGGTACTTTGCGTTTGATTTTAATTTTTTTATGTTGTGATGAGAGGTCGGTTTAGAATCGACTTTTGCAATATACGTGGGCTGAGGACGAATTTTTTCTCTGTGTATGCTCACGTTTGTCTCCACCGGCCGGATGTTTTCGCCTTATGTGAAACTCAGGTATCTGAAAATTCCGATCCACTTGATTTTCAGATTCCTGGGTATCACCTTCTATCCCTCTTTAATCTTCATCGGGGTCTTGCTATATACATACGCAATGAAGTTGTGTATCAATGCCAGCAATCAATGGGCATGCTTGATGCGGAATTTAACTGTCTTTGGGTTAAATTCAAAATCGATGCGCACTATTTGCATTTCGGATTTCTTTATAGAAGTCCAAATGCGGGAAGGGATATTACCTTATCGGGCTTCGACTCCCTTTCCGACTCAATAGCTAAGATCCTTGAGAATTGTCCCGACAGTGAAATCGTTGTTGCTGGTGATTTTAATGTCCACAATTCTTCTTGGCTTCACCACTCGGGCCGTACAACTTATGAAGGCCAATATGTTGAGCTTTTTGCTGCGCACAATCACCTCGTGCAACTGGTGAATGAACCAACACATATTCCGTGTGTTGATGGGCACCAACACAATACCCTTGACCTGTTCCTCTCTTCGCACCCCCAAAAGTACGAAGTTGAGGTTCTAGCACCTCTCGGCAACTCGGATCATTGCACCATTTCCGCCTCTTTTCCGTTCTCCGAACTTCGGAACGTTTCACGACGGGCTACGAAACGATCAATATTTGTTTACGGAAAAGCACATTGGGCTGAGCTCAATGACTTTTTTCGGCATTTTAATTGGAAACTCTGTTTCCTAGACAATGACGTCAATGCCATGGCGAAAATGGTTGAAAACGTAATAATGCTGGGAATGAAAATCTTCATCCCAGTTAAAAAAGCTTCGAATAAACCTGGATCCAAATCTTGGTTTAATCAGTCGTGCAAATCAGCAGTCAGATCCAGAGAGGAAGCATTCAGAAATTGGCGTAAAAATAAAAACGCTAATACTGAATTGCTACGCAAAATGGCAAGGTCTTCGTGTGCCAAAGTACTTAGACGGGAAAAAGCTCTTCACGAGCAACGTCTTCGTGCTGAGGTTCTTGCTGCTCCCCGGGGTAGTAAAAGCTTCTGGTCATTCGTTAAAAGAGTAAGGGTTAATGCTAGTTCTTCAATACCAACTCTTTTAAAGGATGGCCGATCATTCACGGACCCGGTTGACAAGGCTAATTGTTTTGCCGAATTATTTGCTAATAATTCTTACCTACCAGCTAGCAGTCAACCACTACCCGAACTCGAAAAAGTATCCGTAACTATGCCTAGAATATTTTTTCGGGGTCGAGCTGTTAAAAGGGTTCTTGCGGATCTCGACATAAACAAGTCTCCTGGGCCGGATGGTATACCTGCACTGGTCTTGAAGCAGTGCTCTTCGACGCTAGCTCGTCCCTTAGCAAATCTTTTCAGCACTTTATACCGTGCCGCGGAATTTCCAATCTGCTGGAAAGTTGCTAACGTAACGCCAATTCCTAAAAAGGGAACCGCTAATAACCCCGAAAATTACCGCCCAATTGCAATTTGTTCGGCACTTTCCAAAGTTATGGAGAGTATGGTAAATTACCATCTTGTCAAATATTTAGAGTCAAACTACCTACTAAGCGACCGCCAGTATGGCTTTCGTAGAGGTCGCTCTACTGGAGACTTACTAGCTCTGTTATCGGAAAAATGGTGCCGTTCCATTCACCATTTTGGCGAAAGTAAGGTAATTGCTTTAGATATTTCCAAGGCGTTCGACAGAGTCTGGCATGGTGCACTCTTGTCAAAACTTGCTGCATTTGGTGTCGGTGATAATTTCTCTCGATTTATATCGAGTTTTCTCAGAGATCGCACTATACGAGTTGTTATAGATGGGGTTTCGTCAAACGAGTTCAAGATTCATTCAGGGGTGCCGCAAGGCTCCGTTCTTTCTCCTACTCTATTTCTTATCTTCCTAAACGACCTCCTTGGTCAAACTTCCAACCCTATCTACTCTTTTGCAGATGACAGCAACCTTTGCCACTCGTTCTCATTCGAATGCAGACCAAGCGTATCCGATGTCGCTGCTATGCGGCAGAATATGAATGATACGCTTGGCCGAGATCTTGACACGATCTCGGAATGGGGTCGAGCGAATAGGGTCGATTTTAATGCCCGAAAAACACAATGTTGCATGCTGACGCATAAACGCGCGACAAATCAGGGTGCCTCATCTGTATATATGGGTGGTATAATTATTGAGGAATCAGAATCTCTTGATGTTCTGGGCATGAGGATACAATGTGATGTCCGATGGACTGAACATATATTCAAGGTGTCGAAAGAAGCATTCAAGTGCCTCGGTTTTCTAAGACGGTGTAGGATATACTTCACTCCATCTGATCTCCTTACTATTTATACCACCTATATCCGACCGCGTATGGAATACAACTCTCATGTGTGGGCCGGTGCTTCAAAGTCTATTTTGGAGCTTCTCGACCGCGTGCAGGAGAGGGCGAAGGTTCTCATTGGTGACAGTAGGGTATCCAATTCTATTGACTCCCTTGAGCACCGTCGCAATGTGGGTTGTATTTGTCTGTTTTATCGTTACTACAATGGGATGTGTTCTGACGAAATAAGGGATCTGGTTCCCGAAACCCGTACGTTTGTTCGTAATACACGTTTTTCCTCAAGAGCCCATCCTTATGTGGTCGATTGGCAGGTGAATCGTACAACGCATTACAGAGAGAATTCGTTTTTTTCCCGCACAGTTCGTATGTGGAATAACCTTCCTGCAGAAGTCTTCCCTCTCACTTACAACATGATCAAGTTCAAATCGAATGTTCACAAACACTACTCCCTCTATCCTCCTTCCCACAACCTATTTTCCTAGTTCCAACACAATGCAATGCATTAGTAGGGGTCATCCCCTGAGTGCTGGTCCTAACAGTAAAAAAAAAAAAAAAAAAAAAATCAATTTTTCCTGAAAGTTTTCGGATTTTTTACAGTTTTAAAGAATTTTAATAATTATTAAACTTTGCTATCATGCCGCTATTAGCCAGTTTTTGCGAATTTTTGCTAATTTAGCAATTTTCACCGAATTTTTGCCATTCTTTATACTTTTGGGGGCTTTTAGTCAATTTCATGGCTTGTTTGAAATATCAAAATTTTTCGCGAATTTTCGCTATTTTTGCAACATTTTTTTATTTGGTTTTTCCCCGACATTTTGTTTTTTTAACCGATTTAGCGCTTTCAAATAAATTTTAGGGTTTGCTATTAGCCAATTTTTGCGAATTTTTGCTAAGTTAGCAATTTTCACCGAATTTTTGCCATTCCTTATACTTTTGGGGACTTTTAGTCAATTTTATGGCTGTTTTTGCAACATTTTTTTGTTGTTCTTTTCCCGACATTTTGTTTTTAACCGAACCATATATTTTAGGGGTTGTTACCAATTTTTCGCAAATTTTAGCCATGTTTCCGTTAACCATTTGTCTTCCAGTTTTGTTTTTCTTTTACATACTCCTGTTCTAACAATATAAAAGATGCTGCCCCACAGAATAAAACAAATAATTAGGCTTCTGCACGAATTTTTACTATTTGTGAAATATATTTTTATTTTTGAACACTTTCATTAAATAATTATTTGATGCAAATATTTGTTTTAGTCTGAACGCATGGCAAACATGAATTAATTTATTTTATTTGACACTATTTGCCAACTGTTTCAACAAACAAAAATTGTCAAATATTTGAGCTTAGTCTGAACATCAAACAAAATATTTTTTTGTTTCACACAGTTTGAAGCAAATATCAGAATAAATATTTTTGTCAAATATTTCATTAGTCTGAACGTACCTTGAGTCTTATATTTATAGTACAGGAACGTATTACGTTACAAAACCAACTTGATACAAGTAAATATAAAAATATTAATATATAAAAAAAAACAAAGTTCAAAAATTATAAATTAAAATTAAAAAAGTAAAAGTTATTTAAAAAAATTGAATACAAATTTTTTGAAACTATTAGCATTGCTGTTTGGTTGTTGACTTTGTGGAAGATTGTTCCAAAGACGAGCGGCATGTACATAAAACTGCCATTCAGATTCAAGTAAATGATGTCGAGGTATTACAATATTTCGATTTCGTGGCGATTGAAAAAAACGTATTTTTATCGAATATATATTTAGGTGTTTGAGTGTTGATTATTTTATGTAAAAAAGTAAGAGTGCGAATTTTTAGCAGACTTTCAAAGGATACTCCATAAAGATTATTGGCAACAGAGGAAACATGTTCAAACCGTCTTAATCCATACACATATCTTATTATGTTATTAAACAAGACATTCAATTTTCTCCTACTAACTGAGTAACAGCTTCCAAATAATTCACACCCATAGATCAAGCAAGGAATCAAGTATGATTTAGCAAGTAAGGCTCTTATTCTTAAGGGTGTGAAATATTGTGTGGACCAGAGAGCTCGTAACTTTACATAAGTTTGACCAACCAGTAAATTAACATGATCATTCCAGGTCAAATTGGCATTGAAAATGATACCAAGATTTTTCGCTTTGTTAACAATTTCAATTTTCTCGCCATTTAAAACAATATCCTCAGATATGGAGGGAATTAAGCTTATTTACATATTACAATGCATTTAGATTTGTGAGGATTTAAACAGAGACCGTTTGCACTAGCCCAAAGGTAAATTCGGTTTAAGTCGTCATTTAGGTAGGAAATCCCCGAGGCAATATTTTGAACTGGGTTACTTAAAGTGAGCTGCACGTCATCACATCGGGTTAGTGAAATTTTATTCACATCAACAGTGTCAAAATTTTACTTCCATGAGTACTTTGCTACCGTTTCACACACACCCTATATGTGTAAAAATTCGTAAATATTTCTATTACTTTCATATTAAAATTAAAATTTTTCATATACAACAGAACTTGAGTACAAATGTAGTATTGTTTACCAGAAACCCTACACTATAAGTATACATATATATATTAGCGGGCGGTGAATATTCGGGTGCGAATTTGCGAATTATTTGCTTATTTTTGCTATTTGCTTTCGAACTCACATTAGCTAAAATGTATGCGGATATTAAACGAAAAAAAAACAACCACACCTAAATCCTAAATCAATAGAAAATATGGCTCGAACCAAAAACATTTTCCACCATTCTCGTCAAAGCCAAAAATTTCTTATTGTAACATATGTATATGCGGATCGGATTAAGCAAAAAGTTTTGGCTCAAAGTTTTCGTTGCTTATGGCCAATTTCACCAATTTCATTTAAATATCAGTTCATATTTAAATATAGTTTTTCATATAATTTTATTTTATTTTAAAACGAGTTTTGAATTAAACCAAGGTTTCTTAAGCATTTTCTGAAAAATTTAAAGAAATCCCTAGTATTTGTTTCTTGATGCAGGAAATTCGATTATATTTAACAATGACAACAACCAGAGTTCTATAAAATAAATGTAGCTTGATTTCAGAAATATCCTTCTTATTTAAAAAAAACAAGCTACTTTTGTATATCTTGCTTTAAGAAATTTTTGATCATATACCAAAAACATGAAATTTACGATCATGAGAATATGTTTCTTTATTTAAGAAAATTTTACTACGAACAAAATAAGGTAAAATCGTGGAACTATTTTTGGATTTTCTTGTTTTAAGAAACGAAATTGATTACTTTAGAAAATAAAATTTTTTTCGTGTATGGAATATCAATGTTTTTGTCTCGAGAAGAGTAAGGTTTTGCCCTAAGGTGCCATTGACCTCAAGTAGCTTGTTCTTATATACATATATATATATTTCTAGCCTGTATTGAACATTTTGTATGAGAGTCCCCTTAAGGAATGACGATAACGGTTAGGTATGTAAGAAATGAATGATGATGATGAAAAATAAAGTCGGGCTGGTCATACATTTGACCCAGGTGTTGAGAAAAGGGCAAGTATCTTCTGAGAAAATGTTAAAGACCCTACTAAAAGCAAAATATTGGTCTTCCCTAGACAAAAACATTGATATATTATACTTTAAGATCGGACTGAAAATTTTTTTGATTGTAGGGAAAAAGGGTTTTTTGGAATGTTATAAAAAAAGGTTTTATTATTTCCCTTAATATTTCTAAATTTGTTTCAATTTAAAAAATATGAGAACACATTTTTTATTAAAGAAATGTTTTTTGATTTATTTTCCAGAAAGAGCAGGGAGATTTCCCCTCAACAGAGATGGTATCCCGACCAAGCTAGGTCTATTGTACCCATTTCCTTTCAGTGGGCCAAAAGAGCCTCTTCTTTTTAAAGGAATTTAACCAGGTCTTTTGCCGATATTGCACCGACTCGGGACGCACCTATTGTGCCGTGCCCTAAGTGTCTTCTATTGGACCATGCCAGCGCCGGGCAATGTTTTTAGATAGTATGTGATGAAATCAAATTAAGAAATTTATGATTTAACCGTTTAGTGTCTTATTTTTATTAATTTAAATTAAATTATTTCGGGAAGGTATGTTATTTAAGCTAATAATAAAGTTACTATAAAGAAGATCAAAAAATCCCAAAAATCGACAAATTATTTTGAAAGGATGAAAGAATAGTCTGGCATAGCAAACAGCTTATATGTCGGTAATAGTGTTATGAAAGGCAAATTGATAGCAAGTTCGTAAATACCGTTAAAAATATATGAAAAAGGAAGCGAGCAATTTTTAATTTAATTAAAATATGTATTTTAAATTTTTTAACATTTCATAAAAGTGCTTTGGGCGACGGAGCAGCGTGCGCTTTTTTCTCTTTATTTCTCAAAGGGAAACAGGCTGCATTTCTTTGTTCGCTATTCGTGCTTGTTTCGTTTTATATCGCATTTGCTAATGGCTTGTCGTGGTTACCAACATTAACCCTATGCAATCGTTTTTAACATACATATGTAGAACCTTAAATAACTCAAAGTGACTTGGTGGAAAGCAATATAAAACTCATACGTTGCCTTATGGATACCAAAACAATCAAGCTGATTCTGAAAGCTCTCGCCTTCATAAGCGAAAGTTAAGGTCCACCGATAAAAAAAAATTTGAAATGGAATGAAAATATATTTATTTGTCGTTAGGTTTTAGTTTTTATTAAAATTGTTATTTATTTATCATATAGTAGTTTAGTTTATTTTTTTTTATTATAATTAGTTAATATAATCCTGTGTTTATTTAAAAAATCTTACTTAACATTTAAACTTAGTAGACTAGTAATGCTTAATTAATTTTTTTTTATAATTGTTTGTTTGCTTGTTGTTTTTTTTAATAAACAATTTTTAATAGAGACGTTGATTTTCCATTATTCAATATATATAACATTTTACAATAATAATGATTTATTAAAAACTATTTTGGAAAAAATAAAAAATAATCTGCCAAAACTTATATTATATATTTGTAAAATACAAATCTAATATACATTCTAAATAAATGAATACAAATTATATTTATTATTATTTTTTAGAATTATTAAAAGAAAATGAAAATTATTATTGAAACAGCAGTTCTTCAAAAAATGGCAGTTATATGTTATATGCTTAAATTTGAAAATTTAAGAGACTGTTATTTGAAATTTAATTTTATTAGATAATAAGCTATATACTTTACAAAATTTATGTTTACTTTAAAAACTTTAAAAATAATTATTTAGTTTTTAAGTGTCAATTTAATAAAAATATTTTAGTTTATTATTTAACGTTATAAAAAGTTTAAAAGGTGTTTAAAATATTTTCATTAAATTAAGACTTGTTTTAAATAGAGAAATATTTGTTACTTTACAAGTATTATTTGTGATTTTATGTTTTTGTTTGTTTTTTTTTTCCATATTTACAAAAATGTACATAAAACTGTAAAAATCATGGACACTATCACGACTACGGTTGAAGTTTTTGCACTGACACCATTTCTGGCATCTTCTAATTCTTTTTCATCGACCACAAAAGCAGGCACCGATAAAGGCAGTTGTTCAAAAGTTTTCATCAAAGGTTCCTCAAAATGTCCACGACTGTTTCGTGCCAAACGTTGATTAGCTAATTTTAATTCTCGCAGCTTTTCTTCAAGACGTAGGACTTCATCTAAAAAAGGAATTCAATAAAATGACATTACAAATTTAAAACCGAGTGTTTCTAATTAATATATAAATATTTTTTTTAAAAATAAACTCTTTTCAATGAAACTTTTAGATTAAAATATTTTTCAAAAAGCTGAAATTAATTATTAAGAATTTATATATTAAGGCCTAAATGTAATATGCATAGCTTACATAAGCTTCTGTCAAAAATTAACAAAAACCTGCCATATGCATTTAAAACACACAATAACAAATTCAAAAGACATTTGATTCCGTACGGAAAGTGCCATCGCACTTAGCTTAAGCAAATGACAGATTCATAAAATTTAACAAAACATTTTCTTTGAGCACAATATTGTTTGACACATATGATTTATGTACATGTAGTCGCAAAGTTTCTTAAGTCAACATAAGCATATTATAAGCCTTTACCACAGGTCTACACTAAAGATAAATATCTTAGCAAGTTGGCAATAACGTCGGCAGAATAACAGAGCAATATTTCTTATTGCTTAGCTTATGTTAAAGGCATGGGAAAACGTATTTATGTTAACTCATAATTTGAAAAAATCAAGGAAGAAGGTGCAGTGTAAAAACTAGCGCTATCTTGCAAAAATTATTTTTATTAATATAAATTCTTTGCTATTCGACTTTTTTATTTAAATGTTTATTTATTTGTATAAGCTTGAAGTCTTTTTATATACTAATATTAATTTATTTAAATTATTAAAATTGTGGTTATTTTGTTGAACTGTTCTATGGGTTTTAATCCAAATGTTGATATTTTAGTTAGGCTTAAGTTCATCAAAAATTAATTTTCATTAAATTATTTTTATGAAGAAAGGAATTTTACAACATGAAATCAATTAAAATTTATTGATAATTTTTCATTCTTGACTGACCTGAGGTTCAAACCCAGGCGTTTTACGGACAGGTTACCCTTACATGTTTCGATTGCAACCACTCAATCTCTTCAGAGGGGCTGGCAGTCAATAGTCAAACATCAATCTTTAAAACAAATTGTAATCAACCTTTGGTAGATCGAAATTACCTTTGAATGATTATCTATTTAATTGATTTTACATGTTCTTCCTTACTTTTGTTTTTTCGTACCTTTTGTCAAGAACTCTTCTTGAAGTCCAAAGTACATTTTTTGTTTTTTCATTTTTTGTCTTTCCTTTTTCTTGTTGACCTTTTTCAGCACAACTTAAAGGACAAAATGTTAACATAGAGCTCGTGCCTTAGCTTTAACAATTATTAGTATTGTGGTTATTTTGTTGAACTGTTCTATGGGTTTTAATCCAAATTTTGATATTTGAGCCTCAGGTCAGTCAAGAATGCATCATTAGTTTGGTCAAGGTAGCTCAAATAATAATTTAAAAATTAATTTGAAGTTAGTAAGTATCGTATAGGGGAATTTGTCCCGTTTAAGGCTCTTTTGTTTGTCATAACTCGAGAACCACTAGTCCGAATAAGCTGAAACAAATTTAGATATGACAATATTAAAATACTGACTACGATACGTACCTTTGAAATTTATACCTTTTCTTAATTGTGAATAAAAGCGAAACGCTTTCATCGATTTATGTGTCATTTTGTTCATAGGTTTTGCGACTTTACGTGAAAGTAATGGGACTTGACACTATTTTTACCGTTTTGGATTTTTTATGAGTTAAAAATAAAAAATTTAAATTTTTTTGGCAAAAAATATTTCTTTTCTTCATACATTTATTTATAACTGCGAAACTGTTGCTTATGTAGCGAAACGTTGTATGAACAGATTAAAGGAATTGTAATTCTTAATTTTTTTAAATTTGTCTAAGCTTATTCTTACTGGTGGTTCTCGAGTTATGACAAACAAAAGAGCCTAAAACGTGACAAATTCCCCTATACGATACTTATTAACTTCAAATTAATTTTTAAATTATTATTTGAGCTACCTTGACCATACTAATGATGCAGAAGTTCTTCTTTCTGGGCCTACTTTGATAAACAATTATCAGAATTGTGCCCCAAAATCATGTGTTGTACTGTGTAATTTAATGAAAATTAAATGTGATGAATTTATTTTTTTTGTTAAAAAAAAATTAATATTTTTATAAAAAAAAGAACTCAAGCTTAAACAAATTAATATAAATTTAAAAATAAAATAATAAATAAAAATTATATAAATAAAAATAGTTTTTGTAATTTTATGTTAGTGTTTATTTAATTCTTTAATTTAATTATTTTTCTTCAATTTTAATTTGCTACCATTTCAAAATCTTAATTTTTTTCCCACACAATTTCCACACAAATTTGACGTTTTATGTTAGCAATATTTGTTTAATTAAAGATAACATAATTTTGACATTTACTGCAATATATGCCCCAATATTTATCTCTGGTATAGACAGGCAGTAATGTATGATGAATTTCAAGCGATTTTAAAATCCATTTCTGAATTATAGCCGTAATCAAAACCACAAGTAAAATAATGTTAAAAATCAATTTTTAGAGATACCGAACACGATATTTTTTGTTCCAAGTTATTGGTCTGATTTCTATATTATATACCAAAATTGTCCATAACCTTGACCTATTGTAGTTCAGGACATAAATTTGTTTTCTTCGAGAATAAAATTACAAGCAAGCATCGATTTAATACATAGGTATTCATTAACACGTTTCAGGACATTATTTCAACGTTTAAATCTTAGACTTAATGAAAGAGAATTCAAATCTATGTCTAGTAGAGTTTTGGAAAGTACTTTAAATTTAAGATTGCCTTAATTTAGCGAAAACATTTTTGAAAAATTTTAAAATAAATGATTTTGTTATTCGTGCCTAATTCCCAATTGGTATTCCTGATAAAAACACTGACATTTTTTGTTGATGGGATTCACTGGTTGCTAAGGCCAGATCGTCAGAAAATTTCAACCAAAAAGATTTAAGAAAAACTAAAGATATTAAACCAAATAAAACTGCTAAGCATATTAGAAAGTTTAAAACAAAAACATCAACAATAAACAGTGAGTTTATCTCTTCTTACATACCCCACTTCAATTGATTGGAATTCTTCCAACGTTATGTGCGTTCGTTTACTTTTCCAGTAAAATCCGAGTACAATCCAGTAGGTGAGTAATATGAAAATGTTACAAATTTATGTGTTCGCGAACGCATTTCAGTAAAATCCAGTACAAATTTGTAAAAATTTTGGGTAAGCGAACGCAGCTATTAATTGTAGTTGTAAGTAGGTTATGAAAAAACAAAATAAAAACAAAAACAACTTGCTTTCGCAAAAATATATAAAGCAGGTTGCCAGTCAGTTTTTTTAGGCCGTGCACTTGCCAGTTTATTTTCAAAATAATTTTCGTGGGATTACAAAATTTAATTTAATGATTTTGTTATTCGTGCTTGATTCCCAATTATTTTGATAACATTTTAAAATAATACACAAAATGATTGCTGAAAAAACCTTTAGCCGGAAGGCGTTTGTATAAAAATATTGAAAACCCATTGTCATCGCAAATTTGTGAAATATTAGATCTATCTATGTTCTGTAACTCTCGCGTCGAGAAAATTTTCGATTTAAATGTGTGAATTAAACCAAAAATGCCATATATCGAAACAAACAGCTGGTTTTCTCACTAAACTGTGTCTGTAGTTTTTTTTGGCGAGTTCTAGCTGTCACGTACGGAAATTACTCGCCAATTTACAGAAAATGTTGGAGTATTCACAAGGTGTGCTTTCATATTATATTGTCATAATGTTCTAACATTTTACAATGTTTTAAAAATATTGTTGTTGTTTTGTAAACAATAAGTGTCTTAAATTAATATAACTTTGCTTGCTATGTTTATTATGCTGTCGTAATCAATCAGAAGAGACCTGTGCTGAGTGGCTGAGCCGAGTCGCATTTGTTTTTGTACCCGTCACCATTGATTGTATAGTTTTATCCGGCTAACATCCGAATTTAGCCTGCGGCTAGTAATTTTTGCAAAAAAAAATTCTTGCGGCGTCAAATCAAATCGGCTAAGGACTCTGATGTTTGGTAAACAAACAAATTAAAATATTTTTGTGATTTGCGTCTGAAAAATGGAAAATAGTCAGGTACGATCTAAATTAATTTATTAATTCATGGATTAGAATTAAAAAAATATTTTGATTTTAGGTAAATATTTATTTTGTTATATTTGTTTAAATCAGCTGATTTAAATTCGAAATAGCTAACTAAATTATGAAGGGTTGTTCACAACAATCGTATTTTTTCCTGTTATTATTTTAAGACATATGACTTTATGACACCTTGTGAATTCCCCAAGTGTGTCTGTAACATTTTTATGAGAAAAGTTCTTTTAACACTAAAAAACAATTAAAAATGCAATATGCTAAGAATAATAATAATAACATTTTGTACTTGGCACATTTTTCCATTGTTTAATTATTTTGCTTTTAACATTTTTAGAAAATATACGACTTTTTTCAAAGCTCGTTTGAAAACAATAAACATTTAAGTCGCACTTTACATTAATTTGTATCGCCGTCGTTGAAAAATGTTCAATTTTAGTTAATTTTGGTCGCCGTCAACGATTTGCGTTACTGACGTTCTCAACGTCTGCAATGTTACATCTGCTTCGGGTGCAATATTATGAAATTTATAACGTAACGACGTAATCTCTTAATAGTTTTCGACATGAGTTATAGACACAGTTTTTCCTCTCTTTTCGAGAAACTATGGAATATTTTGTTTCACATCTTTTCGATACGAAAAGTTCTCACTTAAGTTACAGTACATGGGAACTGTTTTATTTTTAATATTTAATAAAAATATAACATAAAATAATAATTTTTATAATATAAATTAGGCTATTAAAAACATATTCAATGCAATTACATCGCCTTTGATAAAATCCCAGATGATGTGATCGGGTTAGAGAAGCAAGAGAGGTAGAAAAAAAGACACGATTAAAATACTTCCTAAGCAAAATTTTCATAGTTTCTTGCGAGCTTTAATTTTCTGACATTAGAGTGGTATGAACAGAGATCTTGTGAATAAATACTAGAACGGGATACTTGAGGTCAATGGAATCTAAGGGCAAAACATTGGTCTACTTGAGGCAAAAACATTGATATATCATAGTTTAAGATCGGACTGTAAATAAAGAAAAATTTAAAAAGATAACCCCTACGTTCGGCAACACACAAAAGAATTTCTTTTTTGAAACCTCCTTGCAAATATACTTTACATTAGAGGGTGTACGGGGCACTTTTTTTCTTGTAAATTGGTACGCTCTAATGGGCAATCATGTTCTCGCCAGAACAAAATTATAAAATGATATTTAATTTCATATCAAAGTTTTTTGTGCCAAATATTATTAAAGCGATTTTAGGGAGGGGGATTATATGGGACCTATGGTCAATGCTGGAACAACCAGTACAAACTTTGTCATGAGTTACCAGCTTTTATAAAAGTTATAGTTACTATTAATACCAACATTTTGAAGGGAACTTTTTATGACATTAAAAGCTTTCCAAGACATCCGTTTAAGTAAAAGCACTTGACTTTTCTACTTACGATATAAACATTAAATAGGATGTTTTTCAACCTGTGTTTACTGGATACTGCCAAATCTTCTTTAAAACCCTGATATAATTGATGATTCCTACGGACTAGATTTTTAATCCAAATTTATCACCATTATTTCGGTCCAGCATGTATTATCGATTTAACAGTTTGCTTAAATAACTCTTAAAATCTTTTATAAATTAATTTCTTACTCACTTCTATTAACACCTTCCAAATCATTAATCTTAATAAACATGGCTAACGAAATCTCATAAACTTTATTAGTATCCATCAAAGGCGTCATCATGGCGTCGGCAGTATCACGTCTTCTACGACCATAACCTATTTGACCATTTGAACATTGAGTGCCTAGACATTTGTCTAAGCAAACATTAACGGTGGCACGGAATTGTACATAGGAAGAGTCGGGGAATTTAAAAGCCTTAAATTTAGCACTCAAAGTATCACCATCAATGGTATTGAAATTTTCGAAGAGATAAGGATCAACAGTGCAGCTGAAACATAAAAATAAGAAACAATTTAAATCCAATTTTCCTTAAATTCATAAAAAGAAATTACCCTTTGAAAATAATAGTTTCTGATAGTAGTCTGGTATCTGTTACCTCTAAATAATTAACACCCAAGCCGTAAACAGGGGCTGACTCACGATCTAATGTAATTTCCATAGTAAGAGGTGTACCAGGTGTTACAGTCAAATCACCGGTAACACGTTTGCCATTTTGACTTACCCCTATAGCCAAACGAGGTTCAGGTGCACGTTCGGTTAGGGAAGTGGTAATTTCTATGTCCCTGAAATAGAAATAAGAAGACATTTAATATTTCTAAAATACTTTTAGATGTGTAGTGAATACCCCTAATATTTTGTTGTCTTAATGACTTTAACCCTTTTCTGTGTGTGTAATAAGCATGAGAAAAACAAATACACTTTTATACCCCATAATTATCATATCTACGTACTGTAGTACATACATATTTGTAAAATATGTACTAGTATCTACACGTTTATTATGATACCAGTACTAAAGGGAAATGATCTTATAAATGCATCCGAACGTTGTAATTTTATATTAAATTGTACACGTATTATGATCATTTGCCGGCAATTATCGATCAGTGTGGCATCCATGTAATCATTTTAAGGTTGAAATTGTGTTTGTATGTTAACGTACGGATGACGGGTTAGACTTTTCATTTGTATAGAAGCAATTATAATAAAACGACTAAAATATACATGACTTTTAGGAGATTATGATATGGATTGTAGACTTATCAAAAATGGTAACACTTCAAAAAAGTTTTCGATCTAAAGTCTAATGAATTAGGTTTTCAGACACCTGTCGTTATTCAAAAATATAAATTTTAGATGAAAAAATAGAAAACATGTATGAACCTAATGCATTTGCTTAAATTATCTCTAAAGCGTACATTGGTAGGTATTATTTTTTTGTAGACTCTTTCAACTCTATTTTTAAAATTAAATGTTCCATGTTTTCTTAAAGAATGCAAAATCTGCTTATAAAACTACTACTAAAGTATTTAAACAAAATATCTGCCACGTTTTTGTGGAGCGATCTGAATTTTTTTTTAAGAATTTAAGTGCCTAAAGTCGCTAAATAAATAGTAATAGTTTTAATATTTTTCAATTGTTAACGTTTAAACTAATATTTGCACTTATCTGATAAGTTTGAAAAATTGCCTATCGCGAATTTATACTTCGACAAAATTCTAAGCTATCGTATTACTTACTGCTAGTTCAACTTGTCTTAACTTTATTTTTAATTTTTAAAAAACTCAACTTCAATTATATACTCTGGTTTAACTAACTCTACTCTAACTCTACTCTAACTCTACTCTAACTCTACTCTAACTCTACTCTAACTCTACTCTAACTCTACTCTAACTCTACTCTAACTCTACTCTAACTCTACTCTAACTCTACTCTAACTCTACTCTAACTCTTCTCTAACTCTACTCTAACTCTACTCTAACTCTGCTCTAACTCTACTCTAACTCTACTCTAACTCTACTCTAATTCTACTCTAACTCTACTCTAACTCTACTCTAACTCTACTCTAACTCTACTCTAACTCTACTCTAACTCTACTCTAACTCTACTCTAACTCTACTCTAACTCTACTCTAACTCTACTCTAACTCTACTTTAACTCTACTCTAACTCTACTCTAACTCTACTCTAACTCTTCTCTAACTCTACTCTAACTCTACTCTAACTCTACTCTAACTCTACTCTAACTCTACTCTAACTCTACTCTAACTCTACTCTAACTCTACTCTAACTCTACTCTAACTCTACTCTAACTCTTCTCTAACTCTACTCTAACTCTACTCTAACTCTTCTCTAACTCTTCTCTAACTCTACACTAACTCTTCTCTAACTCTACTCTAACTCTACTCTAACTCTACTCTAACTCTACTCTAACTCTACTCTAACTCTTCTCTAACACTACTCTAACTCTACTCTAACTCTACTCTAACTCTACTCTAACTCTACTCTAACTCTACTCTAACTCTACTCTAACTCTACTCTAACTCTACTCTAACTCTACTCTAACTCTACTCTAACTCTACTCTAACTCTACTCTAACTCTACTCTAACTCTACTCTAACTCTACTCTAACTCTACTCTAACTCTACTCTAATTCTACTCTAACTCTACTCTAACTCTACTCTAACTCTACTCTAACTCTACTCTAACTCTACTCTAACTCTACTCTAACTCTACTCTAACTCTACTCTAACTCTACTCTAACTCTACTCTAACTCTACTCTAACTCTACTCTAACTCTACTCTAACTCTACTCTAACTGTACTCTAACTCTACTCTAACTCTTCTCTAACTCTACTCTAACTCTTCTCTAACTCTACTTTAACTCTACTCTAACTGTACTCTAACTCTACTCTAACTCTACTCTAACTCTACTCTAACTCTACTCTAATTCTACTCTAACTCTACTCTAACTCTACTCTAACTCTACTCTAACTCTACTCTAACTCTACTCTAACTCTACTCTAACTCTACTCTAACTCTACTCTAACTCTACTCTAACTCTACTCTAACTCTACTCTAACTCTACTCTAACTCTAATCTAACTCTACTCTAACTCTACTCTAACTCTACTCTAACTCTACTCTAACTCTACTCTAACTCTACACTAACTCTACACTAACTCTACTCTAACTCTACTCTAACTCTACTCTAACTCTACACTAACTCTACTCTAACTCTACACTAACTCTACTCCAACTCTACTCTAACTCTACTCTAACTCTACTTTTATTCTACTGTAACTCTACTCCAGCACTATTCTAAATCTTCTCCATACCTACTTTACCTTTCGTCTGCCGGATGACTGTAGGTACCTACAGGCGACATCTCTGCTATAAGGCGGGAGACTTACTGGCTAAGGTATATTCGCTTATCGATGGATATGCTTATGTATATTTACTGATAGCAAGGACGCCATAGATTCCCTAGCTGGTGTCTAAACGACATCGAAGTTAACTGCATAATATCAGATGTCACTAAATGAGATTGCGAAGCATTCGAAAGTTACGCTTATGTGGTTACCACTGCCGGGCTAACCAAATAGCAGATGAGCTTGTCAAACGAGATAGTAGTCCGGATAACAGATTTTTTGATCAACTCGTTGGTCTTAATGACCTGCTTTGCATCCAGCATATTGTGGCCTTGCTATGATGAACGGAGGACATGCTCACTAATTAGGCGCAATACACAGAAAACAAATTGTTCACCAATTAAAGCATTGATCAAAAATTACATCAGTTTTAATTTAAAAATGTTATCAAGTGAGTTAAACGTTTAATTGATACTCTTAATTTGCAACAGTACACAAATTCCCTTGATTAAACGTTTAATTTAGTTGATTATACGTTTAATTGATTTGATTACATTTTTAATTAAAACTGATTTTATTTTTGATTAATGCTTTAATTGGTAAACATTTTCTGTGTAGGTTATAGATTTGAACAGTGATCTAAGTGCCAGTTAATACTGAGAATTCTAATGGAAAGAGAATGGGTCTGGAAAAGGAAACTGTGCTTCATATTCTGTGTTAGTGCCAAGAAAAACCGATGTTTGTCTGTTTTTGATGATTTATATAAGATTACACTAAGGTTGCTCCTTTTCTTCATAAGTAGACGAATTGGTTTATTTATGCTGGGTATCACAAAGGGATTACTAAGTGACCCGACTGAGTTGTCTTCTTTATGGCTGCCTAAGTAATTTAAATTTTTTTAATTGTATTGTAACTTTGATCTGCTTTAACTCCATTCTGTCTGTACTATTCTCTATTTCAACTCTTATCTAACTCCTCTTTGATCTTCTGTCCGCAACTTTTTCTTTAATAGAAATTTTTTGTTGCTATAATTTTTGTTATTTTGTTTAAAATTTCTGTAATTGTTATCAAGATGAACTCCACTATTCATCTTTTAAAGTTTGGACATTTTGAAGTTAATTAAAAATTATCATTTAAATAACGCTAGATTTTTATCCGATAAGATAACAAAAAATAAATATATTGGCAAGAATTAATTTTGACAGTTTTTGCAAATATTTTGACTGCGAAATGACATTTAAATGCTTTAAGGTCTTTGTTTAATCATCAAAAGAAATTCATGATGTCATTTTCGTTTCTTTTCTGTTCTCATCTTTAAACAATTTTTAAGTTTTACAAAAGAAGCTAAAAACAAGTTTTGTTTATTTAAAAAAAAATCAAGGCCCAAATTATTTGGCAAATAAAAACGAAACAAAAAAACTTACTCCGGTTCTTGAAATCCAGCAGGTAACACATCACGTCTAACAATGCCATGATGTTGCAATTGATGCAACTGAATATGTTGATGGTGTGGTTGTTGTTGTTGTTGTTGGTAAATAAAACGTGGTTGCTCTTGGCTAGTTTCATTCATCATTAAATTAAAAACCGGACCACTGGTAATGCATTTAACACTAACAATCTCTTTGCCATTTGTGGACTCAATAATGATTTTGTGGTAATAAACTTTTTTGCCCTAAAAACGTAGAAAAATAAAAAATATTAAACAAAAATTTCCTTAAAAAAAATAAATAAATATAATGCGTGTGGCCTTTAAATATGGCTTTACTGGTAGCCAGGGCTTTAGGCCAAAAGAGGAGTGTTTTGTTTTTGTTTTTGTTTCTATTTTGTTTTATTTGTGGTTTCTGTTGTTATGGCATAATTTACATACCGTTAACTGATTAACCATACGTGTTACGCCGCACTCATAAAAATCGCTTAGCGATAAACGAAAAACGGCCAAAGAACCGTTGATTTCAGGATGACACCTTTCATCTGGATAGCCTTTAAGGCCTTCCAAATATATTTGTGGTTTTTCATTATTGCTATTAACATCGGTGCTACTGCTACTGCCGCTTGAACTGCTGCTGCTGCTGGTGGTGGTTTCTGCTGTTTTTGTTGTTGTTATGGGCTCAGGAAGGCCAATTTCAACGCGCATTAAATCTTCACTACAATGAACTTTGTGAGTGCCTGGAATTAATAATGAGAAAAAAATTCGTCAAATTATTAAATAAAAAAAAACAACTTGTTTTAAATATTTTTTTTTATAAATTTTTTAATGCTCATGACAACCATTCCATGATTGCATAAGTGTTTTTTAAAATAACAAAGACAAAAACTTCAACCTCGGCAAAAATAATGAACGTCAAGAATTTTTAATTTAAATAATGAAAACAAAAGACTTAAGCAACATACTTGCCCAGTGAAATAGAAAGACTGTCCGTCGGCTCGTTAAAAAATGAGCATGTGGGTTTTAAAATCACCATTAAGTTTCTTTTACTTTCTCACAGTATTAAATAATAAATATGCAACAAAAAGCAGAAGTCCACACATTACGAAAATACCAATAATTTTTTATCGATCACTTACGACCATAAAAGTTTATCTCGATCACAAAGAAGCACAGGGCCTAAACAATGCCTTTATTTCTGCCCGAATTTTTGCCGCTGCTGCTTAGCTCAGCCTTAATCTGTCATATATGGGTTGGGCGTTTTTTTTTTGTAGATTCTATTCTACGGCGGCTGAAGTGATGCCATTTGACTGCCTTCTAAGGGTATGGCCATTTCACTGCCACTTTCGCCTTTTTATTTTAACCGATCACGGCTGTTGACTACAGGATCCCTCGGGGGCTTAAAGCATTGTCATAAGGGTATTTGACCTTTTGGTGTATTATATCATCCGGGCAAATCAGGTGCAGGTAATATCTGGGATTCAGCAAAAATTCAAAATTGACAGATCTAAGGAGATCTTTACGATCTCTTGCGATCTTGACTGACCAGAGATCGTATCTGGTACTATGTTCGCCACGGCTTTGGTGGCATACCTCAATCCGATTATTCTTATTTGCAATGAATCTGAGACAAAATTGAGGCTCAATGTCATTAATGTGCCGAATTTTCTCTTCCTTAGCTCTTGAACTGTTCTTGGCTTATTACGTACACTTTTTCTTTTAAATCTCCCAAAAAAGGAGTCCGACGTTGTCAAATCACATGATCGTGGCGGCCAATAAACATCGGTACGACGTGAGATAACACGGCCATTGAATTTCTCGCACAAAACAGCGATTGCTTCGTTGACTGTGTGGCAAAGGTCACTATCCTTTTGCAGCTACATATCGTTTAGGTCCATATCCTCAATTTCTGGCCATAAGAAATTCGTTATCATCTCGCGATAGCAACACCATTCACGGTAACTGCTTGGTCGAACTCATTTTCACAGAAGTACGACCCGATTGCACCGCCAGCCCATAAACCGCACCAAACAGTCACTCTTTGTGGATTCCATTTCCTACAGACCCGGTTTACTAAAAATTGCGCACAATTCTCCCGATTGTGGACACATTTGGTCGATTATGCTAACAAAAAATTAAAAAATGCACAATATGCATTTTAATTTGAACGACCATTTTCGTTAAAGAATTCAACAATCTTAACGTGCTGCTTGCTCAATTGTGTACCTCTCCATGGTTGAATTCGGGCAAAAAAAATGACGTACCTCTCCATGTGGTTGGAAATTTATTATATATTTTCGGATTTTTTTGTAAATTGGCTAAGAAGTGGCTGCGTTAATAGCATTTAACTTAAAAAATGCATTTCTGTTTAAAATGTTAAAACTGTTTTGTTAAAATCTGTAAAAAGAAGAAGAGCAAAATCTCAATTTCCCTTTGTCTTTCTTTGTTTGGAGTGAACAGGCATGACTTTGAATTTTTGTTGGCGAAGCGTGAAAAAGGTACTTGCGGTAAATACGGATTTCTATACCCTTCGCCTATAAAATTCTCAATACGCATATTTTATGACCAATAGGATCCAAATTATTTGAAATATTCCACTTTAAATTTTTTCCCAAATCACAAAAACACACCAAGCAAATACACATAGCGAAATGTTTAGTAATAAAAAATTTAAAAAAAAGCCTAAAACTGTTAAATTATTATGTGGGTTAATTCAATAAATCTATGCTAGTTTTATCATTTTTGCACCAATCAAGGTCGTTGGTTGGGTGTAAAATGTTCGTATAGAAATTAACTAACAATTTTTAGTTGTCCCCTCTACTAGCAATCCATTGTTATTTTAGTAATTTTATTATGATTCATTATAAAAAAGGAAAAACATAATCCGCTTAATATTTTTGTAGATATTTGCATTTACGTGACATCATCTCCTTTTTCTACTTTTGAGCATTCTGACTTCATATTCGGATTGAGCGGGCAATTTTAAATAAAGATTACGTGTCAAATACATTTGGTGAAAAAACTGTCACATAGTGTAATTTAAGTCGGATATGGGGTTAATTATGGCAGCCGTGGTCGAATACTTTATCAATTCGAAAGCAATTTTATTTCTATTTCTTTCTGTCCATACTGAACGGATCGAATTTATTTTTGAGTGTTCACAGCACTGAAAAAATTATTTCGATTTGGTTAGTATCGACTAAATTAAAATTGATTTCGAATTGAAAATGAAGAAAACTAATATTTCTACTAAATTTTGAATCATATTTTACGAATTTAAATAATTTCTGCTCTTTGGCCAAAACTGATTAAAAACTTTAACCCTTTTAGAAGCTTTATGAAATCACCTTTGACAGTTCAGGATAAAAAAATACCAAAATTCAAAAAAAAGCAATTGTTAAAGAATTTTAAATACAAATTTTCGAAATTTTTTTTTTACAAAATAACAGAATTCAAAGCTTTATAGATGTATTGAAGATAAAAATTGAAAAATGCGATTTAATCAGAAAAGTTTAATGACACAAACTTAATAGTTTTTACCTTTAGGCTCCAAGAAAAATCTTTTTCACATCCTGTTAAAAAAGTTTTAAATATAATTTATTTAAAATACCGGAATTTTCCTAGTTACTCATTACAACTTTCTGTCCAAACAAGAAAACTCTCAGTTAATTGTAATAATAATTTTCATTCTGTTCTTAAATAAAACCCATATCATTAATTTGAATTAAAAACCTATAAAACATATACAGGTCTACTCTTATTTGTCTAATCTTTAAGAGTGAAACATCTTTCAAAAAAAAAAAAAAAAAAAAACCATGTTAATAATAAATTGTTCTTAATTACCCTTATGCAAACTTCTGGCCACATATTTTTCGCCAAACAGAACGATACTGATAGTTATGGTTGCAGAATTTGTTGTTTTTTTTTTTATAAACAATTTATTAGAAACTTTATCAAATTCTTTTAATCTTGTAAAGCAACCTCATAAATTGTCCATATACCCGCTGAGTATGAGACCAATGAACGCATAAACCAAAGTGCATAAAAATATACGCACTTGTCTATGGAAATGTGCTTGTGTGTGTAGTAGTATATATGTATGTGTGTGTGTGTAAATCTGAATAAGTTGAAACCACACACTTTTTTTGACATAAACTCCAAAGATATTTGCATATAATTCTAGAGTTGGCAAAATGTTTAAATTATGTGGAGCGTTACCAAATAACGGTCAAGCTGGAGAACAGGATTATAAAGAACTTTTTTTTTTTTATTGTGGTGATTTTCTAAAATAGAAATAAATTGTTAAACAAAATCAAAGTTTTAGTTTTCACACGAAAGAAGAAGGAAAATGTGTAACAAAGTTTGCAGCTTAAGTCTTTTGTTTTTTCATACAACTATAAAATTTTACGTAAAGATTTATAGAGGTATAAAACTATAGAGAATATAAAACCGATTTAACAAAGAAAATTCTGCAAATTGTACCTTTGGATCTAGGCTTTTTGCTTATTAAAAATTTAAGAAACTTTGTTATGGTTTAGAAAAATTTCGCAAGGCTTAAAGTTGACAGGCTCAAGTGGAATAAATCTTTCGGGACTTTTTTTTTTTTTTTTAATTAAAGCAATAAATAGTGCAAGGAAATACATAAGTTTTATGCTTAAATATGTTTTATTTGTAATCTTGCTTTGAGGTATTCGTTGCGATTTACGGTAGTTGGAAGTGGGGTTTTTATGGGTACAATAGTCCGTCAATTATCAGCTGATCATCACAAAACTTTGCAATGTGATTTCTAGTCCCATAAAAAAGAGTTTTGAACAAAATTTCATAAAAAAATAATTTTGCTGCTACTGATTTTTAAATCGGGATTTTTGTTTTATTAAGTTAAAGGGTGTTTTTTAAAACTAGATAGAACTTCAAATTGTAAAAAAATAACATAAAAGATACAATTTTAAACAAAAATAATTTTTTATTCGCAAGATTAATTCAAGGCATTAACATTTGACAAAAATTTCGGAAATATGGGCCTTTCTTAGCGACTAAAATTCTGTACGTTCAATTTTGCCCATGAATAAAGCGAACAGGCTTGGCCTACAAGGAAATAATTGGGATGTGTCAAACCACATAACCCTGGAAGCCTATTGACAGCTCCAATTATCAAAATTAACTTACCGCCCCATTTTGATTTTAATAAGTCAAGAGTTACGCTCGCCGTTCGTCACGCAGCGCCAACCTGTTGAAACCACATCTCTCCCAAATCAATTTCATTCATTCTTTAAAACAAAACGATCTTAATTGACCGTAACGCGAGCTTCGGATTCATTTTTTTTAAAGGAAAAGGTACGATGATGCCATCACCGTGTAAGACACACCAAATAGTATACTTTTTCCGGATGTAATAGATGTAGTCTTTTGTGTCTGTTTTGGATTAGTCTCACTTCGAATGCAGCAATTTTGCTAAATAACAAACCCGTTTAGCCAAAAATGAGCCGTAAGCCATTAAATTCACGAAGTCTTCCATAAGTTTCGTGAATCGATAACTAATTTTTAAACTTAATTTGAAGCATGAATCCATTCATGTTTATTTGCTAGAGTAAAGTGAACATAAGTGTCGAAAAAATATGCAGCAGTATGCTGCATAACAGGAATATTTATTAGCGACAAAATTGGCAATTTTGTCCATAACCAGGCGGCTCCGATGTCACAAAGGTTACATGAAACAACGTCAATTCTTGTTAACCAATGTAAGGAAGAACTATTCAGACTGTTGTGCCTATCTGACATTACCTTAATTTGGGTCCCTGCGCAAAGGGCAATGAACAGGCAGACGGGCTGGCCAAAACTGGAGCGGTCTTTGATATTTCGCAAGACACTTGGGAACTATCAGAAGCGAAATATTTAGACATTATCTGCATATGGCTAATGAAAGATGGAAGAAACTGTATGGCTGCAGGAATACCAAGGACACGCGGCCCTCGTACGACATGAACCGCTGTGAGCGACTTCTTAGCTTCAATCGCACGGATAATTCAAGACTGATATACGTACTTACTGGTCACTGGATGATCGGTAAGCAAGCTGTGAGACTCCGTCTCCCTTTTAATGAATGTTGCGCAGATGCAGGTCCTGGAACTGAGGAGTCAGAATTTCATCTCCTATGTGATTGTCCATTATTAAATTCAACTGGACATGGATTATTTGTGGAGTACCTTCTACAAGGATTCTCTGAGATATCGCATGTACAACTTGGCAATTTGGTAAAATATTTTAACGCAACGGGCTGGCTCTAGCCACCTCAATATTGCCTTGGTGTAACTCTTGATACGGGGTACCTACTCTTGACGAGTTGTGTGGTGTCAAAACGGAGTCACTGTCGACTCTTGTCGCAGCATTTCTAGTTTTTGTGCGTACTACCGCGTTAACCAACCAATCAACCAAGCTGCAGTATGACAGTTCAATTTCGTAAGTACTTTATATCTTTTATACATATTTGGGGCACGCCACGCCAACTCGGATGGTTTTTTTTTGATTTCTCTTATTTTGTTATATTGTAAAGTACACCTCAAAAGAGTCTTCCTGGTAAGTTTTAAAATGTTTGTGGTTTCTAGTTCAAAATACACTTTTTTTTTAGCTTTTTGTTCATAACTTTTTTAATAATGGTACCGAACATTCTTTAGCGTACGGTTCAGACACCCAGAAACGATATTATTTTTTTTAGCATTTGTGTATTTGTGTATGCGAAAGTAACAAATATTATGTTGTGTTGAGTTTTTCATTATCAAACAGTACAATTGTTGTTGTTGTGTAGACACACGTTTTATCGCTTCTTAATGCAACATAGTCATATCTCAAAAAATCAAAAATATCTCAAACTGAACCGAAGTTATAGCAAAATATATTTCATTAGGCCTGTACATAAAGGTTTATTTTGAAAACTTTGTTCGCATTTTGCCAAGTTTGATTTTTTTTTGAGATTTGACATGTTGCAATAAAGGAGCAATGTGGTAATGTTCTATAGTGTTCTTTATCACATTGATGGGGGAATGAGCAAACAAAAAATTTTTGCAACGCTTCTTACTAGCGCTAATAGTCTGTGTGGGTGTGTTGTGTACATGTTTTGTTTGTGTAAACATGATTTAATGGATTTTGGCTTTTTTTCGTATGTTTTTTTCTTTTTGTAAGCAATTTTTTGTTTTCTTTACCAGCCAAAAGGGCTTGGCGTACAACTGAAACGTGCGAATACGCAATAAAATGTTTTCATATTTATGTTGAGTTTGATAAGTACAGTATTATTTTTGAGTACAAAGATCCCGAAAAGAGAAACGTTTTTTAAGGTATTCACTACATATTTACTTGTTTCCCACATTACTACCGTACAGAACACTAAAGAACAGTATCTAATGGTCATTTTCGATCACTGCTTCAAGTATCAGTAACTCCGTAATACCCGAATGGGGTCTAACCTGTAACACGTTACCGAATAAAAAAATTTAGCTTCAAACGAAGCAGATTTGTAAGGGAGAAATGTAAGAGTACCGATTACGAAAGGCATGAATTTTATATGGCAAGTTCCCACTTTAAAGCAATAAATTTTTGACACAAAAGGCGCTTTATTCAATGCACATAAAAACTGGTGAATGTAGATATCAGCTTAACACACTGAAGGATTTCTTACAGTTATTTGTGAAGCACTCCCTTACAAGCCTGCTTCATAGTAAGGAAATGCCGTGGCACTTGATATATTATTTTTCTCTAATGAAACTTGTTTAGAGCTCCTTCACTAACTTTACTGCATCTCTGTATGTCTTATTGCGTAGCGCATAATTGTGCGCCTATATTTTTAAATGGACCAGTAGTGCTTCGCAAAATGATAAAAGTTTTTATCTTTAAACTTAGGAGTTTCTGATAGCACTTTTGTCAGGCGTTATCTGGATTTTTCAATTTGTTAGCTTTAAGAAAGATTGAGTGCAAAACTAGTTTGTTGCTTAAATCTTGTGTTTCTTTTACCCATTTTCATTGCAATATTTCAACAACAACAAAAATTCAGGTGATAAATTAAATTTTATTTATAACTCTTATCGGCAGAAGCAGCAGAAAATGCTCTAAATTACATAATTTCTCCCCAAAACTCTTTTACACAAACACATAAACACAGCCAGACACAAAAATATAAATCAGCTTTTCTTCTTTTAGCTTTATACCAAAAGAAAAACACTTTTTCCACAATTTTTTTTTTATATTTTTCCTAATTCCAATTCTAAACTCAAACAAGAGTGTGGAAAAACACATACCAACCAGTTAAACATGTTTGTAATGAGAAAACATCTGTTGATTTATTTTTACCGTAATTGTAATTGAAATCGTAATCTTCATTTAGTTTTAATGGTTTAACTATCAACTAATAAATGTTTACAATTATGACAAATAACGATATCTAGCCAAGCCTTTAAATCATATCAAGTACAATTGCACAAACAAGAAGGATCGCTAAAATAAATCAAATAGAAATACTAAATATTTCCTACTCTAGTGTAAGTAAAAACTTTTAATTGCAACTTTAAGGCCAATTAAAGAGATCTCATTAATAAGAGATGTGAAAATATTAGAAATAAAATAAACTAAATGCCCATAGTAAATGAGATTTTAAACCTTTTTAGGTAAAAAAAAAAATTACAAATAAAATAGAATCTAGAAAGAAATAAAATTCCTTGAAAATCCAATGGAAATTGTGTGAAATTTACCGTGACCTTAAACTCAAAATGTAAAACAGGATATTGGAAAGCAATGAATTCCAAAAGCTAAAGCTTAAGAAGTGCATTTTAAAAAGGGAAAGCTTTTTTTTTTGGGTATTTTGACTTGTCTCTGAGATAATTAGATTCCATTAGGTCTGTTCATTTAATTTAATAGCATAACATTGCAACCAGTGTGAGAATCACTATGAACACTCGTTTTCTGGACGTTGTCTTTTAAATAAAACACGTTGGTTTAAATGTTAATTTGAATGATATTTTAATAGTAAATAAAAAAAGAAATATATGTTTGCAATTCAGTTTTAAATAATTTGTAATAACAAAATTAATGCGCGCGCTGGTGATCGACCGTCTCGTAAGGCAACTGTGTTCCAACTCTCCCGTTTCAATTCCATCTTCATACTTTGGCTTACACGAGCAGGGTTGTTAGATGTGACGATTTTTCGTCATTTTGACGATTTGTTTTGAGAAAATACAGTAAAATTACGATTTTTTGTTATGACGATTTTTTAACATCAGTATGCGTGCATAAAACTTCCTTTAATTTTAAAAATACTTACAAGAAATATTTACAATTGTATTGGAAACTGAACGAAACGTAATAATCAATTTTTAGGACTACAAAACTTATTGGAAATTAAACCAAAAAAAATTCTTCCCCGATTTCAAACCAGGTGGCATCCATTATAAACATTACTGCTTATTCCGGTTGTCGTTATCGTCATCGACAATGTCGTTTTTTGTAATATATTTAAGTTACACACAGCTTCTTTAAACTTCTACAAAAAAAAAAACGACGCTGTCGATGACAACAACGACAACCAGAATAAGGCTGATTATTAACTCGAATTGTACAATTATATGAACCGCTAAACATTTTCTTCGGCTTTGCTGCTAATATCGACGTCATCGATACTGCAAAATATGTATTAGAAAATTTAAATGATATAAATGAGTTGTGTTTTTGTTTTTTTAAATACATTCTTAACGTTATTAATAATACAAATAAGACTTTTAAACGTGAAGGTGTTGAAATTCATAAAATGCACAATTTTTTTTGAAAGAATATTTTGTAAATCATAATCGGTTTGATAAAATTATTTTGTTGACACCTAAAATTGTTTAACTAGGGAAGAAGTTTACCTTTGTGTTTACGTGAAAGAAAAAAATTTCTCAATTTGCAATGAATGTTGAAGCTCACAATTAATTTATTAATAATTGTGTGGTATTCTATGTTGAATATTTCATTCGTATAAAAAAAGATTTGATTTAGGATATTCTGTTACAAATACTTCTTTACTTTTTTGCTATGTTTTCCTAATTTGTTATCTTAAGAGAGTAAAGATTTTAAAATTTTGACGGAAGGGGTTTTGTTATTAATATCTTTTGGAAAAAATCAACTCAATGAAGAAGTTTAATTATAATAATGCATTCATTAACTTATGTAATTTTATTAATGATAAATGATTATAAAGTTCATTGTATATATTTTTTAAAAACTTAAGCAAGTTTGCTTGTAATTCGAAATTTATTTTTAAATGTTTTGTTTAAATAAAAACTGTTAAACTCCTTTTTTAACAATAACAAATTTAATTTTTAAAGTCAAACTAAAATATCCTCTAATTTGAAACATTTAAATACTTGACAATTTTTTGAGATTTTGTTGAATGTTCGTGACGATTTTGTCAAATTTTGTTGAAACTTTTGACGATTTTTTAAGAAAAAAGTCTAACAACCCTGTACACGAGTAAGAAAATTTAAAATTAACAAAATTTTTCGCTCAATTGAAAAAAAAAAATAAAAAATAAGAAACAGAAACGATTTTCTGTCTTTCCTATTTCGATTATTTTGGACTATTTGCACAAGTATGTAAGTATGTTTGTAAGAGGTAATCTTCGGAACTGCCGGTCCGATTTTAAAAATTTTCTTCACAAAAATTTAGAATGGAACCCCCTACAGACATTGGCCATATAAGGTTCCACTAAAGTGCTTAGGATAGGGTGCAGGAGGGCTTAACCACACCCATATTTCGTTGTTATTTAGGAAAATAAAAATTTAAATTCGGCCCTTTTAGGGAGTAAAACCTGAATTTTGGTACTTTTTTGTCGCCCCGTCTATCTTTTAAGCCAATAAACGTAAAAATTAAAATTAATCACGTTCGAAATTTACCTGAAAAATACAGATATAAATATGGTACTTTTTAGAAATTCGAGCCTTTAAGGGGTGAAATTCGAAATTATTGTTGGTACTTTTTTTTTTAAGTAAATATTTTTCTCCTTTCTTTGATATATACGTATTAAATGGACTCCCACTAGAACACTAAAATTTTTGAAACTTCAATGGGTAGGGGAAAAAGTACCAAAAAGGGGAAATACGGAAACTAAAATTTCTTTTTATATCTTTTTAGTGAAACATACTTTTTTTAAGTACCGTTATTATTGGACCTAGAAAACCATAAAATTCAACATGCAATATCCTTAGTGATAAAACTCTATGGGTGAACTTTTTGGTAGTTTTTTGGTCTTTAACTGGTACTTTTTGAGTTTCCGTTAATATTGAACCTAAAAGCATTCAATTAAACAAGCAATGTCTTGAGTGCATACCAATCTGTAAGAGTGGCTTTTTGGTACTTTTTAGTTTTTTTACTGGTACTTTTTGAGTTTCCGTTAATATTGGACAGTCAATTAAATATGCAGGGTCCAGAGTAAATGAGAATCTGTCAGAAGGTTTTTTTTTGTTCTTTATATTTCTCTAACTGGTACTCACTTAGGATTGGGTTAAATGCCGCTAAACATCCTATATTAAAAAAATATTAATTATCGTTTTAGAAGAGATCCATTAAAGAAATGGTTGTCGTATTAAAAAAAAACCATTTTAGCATGAGTACACTGTTCACACTCCATTCCGTCACCAGTCTATCTGCCAGCTCGACCGTCCCCTGACCGCATGAGAAAGCGACCAAGAGAAGACATACAGAGAATATTGATAGATGTGTAGACCAGCATAAATAAACACCCAGGGTTTTTTGGTTTTTCAAAGCTAGGAATATGTAGGGACAGATGTGCAATTTCGATTTTATGTAGATCGATCTTCACACAATAAAATACAATTCTTTATATTTCTTTATAGTAAGTCAAATATTCCTTCTGGTCGGGCAACGCCGCTAGAACTGTAGTATTTTATGTAAATGAAAACCTTTAATTTAAAAATTATTCAAAAAAATTTGGTATAGACATTTTCAAAAGTTTGTTTGATAAACAATAACAGGTGTTGGAATAATTCTTGCGAGTAAACATTTTACTTTCAGACATTTTTAACAAATCTTTTGTCTCTCAAAAAGAAAGATCGCTATTCGTTCAAATAGCGTTAAACCAGATTTGGGTGGGAATCAGGGTTGGTAGACTTTTTTCCTTAAAAATCGTCAAAAGTTTTAACAAAATACGTCAAAATCGTCACAAAAATTTAACAAAATCGTCAACAAAACGTCAAATATATAAATTTTACAAATTGAAGACAGTTTATTGAATGGATTTGTTCGAAAATATAAATTTTTAGCAAGAAATTCTATTTATGATGAAGAAAGTGATATGGTTAAGTTTTATAATAGAAAAAATATATTTGTATAAATGCATAACAAAAATTTTTTTATTTCATTTATCCATATTCAGAAAAATATTAAATAATAAATAAAATCTCATTTGCTTTAAACTCGAGCTATTTTTAAATGATTAACTTTTAGCGCTAAAAAGCAAGGATTCTGTCTATATCAACAGTCTTTTTACCCGACTTGAAACGTTATATTACGTCCAATTTTAGTTCCAAACTAATGCATTGTCTTCTCTTTGCACTCATATTTCTACACAGTTTCTTGTTAAGAACTAACTTTTTAACACGCAACTATACTTAGAATAACTTACCTAACAGAATTAAATAAGACTTACCTTTTTACACACAAATAGAAAAATTCTTCACATGTGATTATGATTTCATCGAAAAATGCATTCGTATGTAGCGACGCAAATCGAAATCATAAAAACGCAAAGCGGATTTAAACAATTTTTAAAAAGCGGACCAAATAGAACAGACGCTAATTAGGACTCTAGTGTATATTTTTGCAGTATCGATGGCATTTCTATAATTGTAGAATTTGAATTACTAATGCTTCTAATGAAATCCACCTGGTTTGTGATGGGGGAGTAATTTTTTTGTTTAATTTCCAAAAATTTTTGTATTTCGAAAAATTGATTTCTAAGTTTTGGACTGTTTTTAATATACATAATTGTATTTCTTGTGTGTTTTATCGATGCCAGAAAATCGTCATAAAACTATTACTTTTAGTCAAAAAATCGTCAATCAGCATTTTACAGTTTTTTTTTTAAAAAATTGTCAAAATGACGAAAAATCGTCACATCTACAAACCCTGCTTGTCAGATTAAAGTGTTTTAAAATTGATGCCAGATTAAAGTTGCAAGTAAATTTATTGACGGAATTAAATCGTCAAGACATAAGTGACTCTACATCAAAAATCGTCAATCGTCATTTTGGTAAATTCATCGACAAAAATCGTCAAAATTACGTAAAATCGTCACATCTAACATCCCTGGTGGGAATGTGGTTCACAAAAAACACAATGACCATTGTGGATTTTTTAGTGACGTCAAAATGACGTCAGAGCTACATGTGCATGTGTTTTTTTCACATTTCGTGTACTCTAAGCTTAGATGAATATTTCATAACGTTACATATGTAGTGACAAACGTACTATACCTTAATTTGTTCACTGGCAGTTATGGAGGATGTAAACATTTTTCTTTAACTTTTTTCCTAAATCATTAGTAAATGATTTCGCAATTTTCCCAGCGAAAAAATGATGCTAATAAACGAGAATAATTTTAAAATTGTTTTTCAATATTTTAAAAATCAATTTCAAATGAATTCCAAAGAATTCTGTTTAGTTTTTTGCTGTTCATTTGGTAAGCAATTTAATGGTCTGGAATTCATACAATAAAAAAGATTGCTACTAAAAAAATATTGTAGCACAAAAAAAAAAAAAAAATGCTAAAAAGTGAAATTACTTTGTAGTCTATAATATAATGAGTTTTAATGCCATATAATTTCACTTTAGTTGATGTTGTTGTAGTTATTGTTAACCAATATGGTTAAAAGTGGAAGGTATTTTTGTTGCAAGCAACCTTAATAGCAGCAACAGCAACAACAATGATGCAACATTTTAAGCCAAAAAATGTTTTAACAGTCTTTACTCTTCGTTACAATCTCTATATAATTATAATCACTTGGAGAAGGAATGAAATTTGAAAAAAAAAGAATTGAAAATTGAAAGCAACAATTGCCAACATTGTGTAAGATTGTTTCAGTTGCAGACGCGTAAATTCGATATTGTTGCTTTTGCCATCCAGCCACCAAGCCAACACAAAATGAGTGGGTTAAGTTGTTTAAAAGAAAAGGAAATCGTTTTGTAGTACCAAACAAAGACACAACGAAAAAAAACCCCACATTCATCACAAAATTGGTTAGATATTTCGTTACTTTTTTATATTCGCATTTTTTTTTGTTTTTGCTTTTTTTTGAAGTACGTGTTGTGAAATATTTTTTTTGTATTGAATTATAGCTGCAACACAACACTTAGAGAAATATATGCCAGGAAACTTTAATACAAAGTTTTTAAAAAGTTTTAATTTTTAGTATAAATGGCTAAAAGGGAATATGTTTTAAGGTTTCAGACGGCTGAATATAAAATCTTAAAATCTACCATTTCTCTCAGTGTATTTGGCACATCATTCCAAGTTTTTTAACTTCTGGATAGCAATTAATGTTTCTTTTTTTTCTATAAGTCAGATTTTTTTTTTTAAAACTCTTAAACTCAACCATTAAACACTGAGAGTTTTTCGAGCACCATTTTTTATTTTTTTATCTTCTTGTTGGCAAATTTTTAAAAGATAAGAATTTATTTGTCTATTTTTCCTTTTCATCATATTTTAAAAATATTCCTGACGACTGACTAGAAAATCTTTAAATTTAACACATCTTTCCTTAATTTGTATCTTCTTGAGGGTAGATATTTAAGAATATAAGAATTTATGTGTCTTTTTTCCTTCTAATCATATTTTTAAAAGATAAATTTACCAGTCTATTCAGGATATCATTCCGAATTTTTTATCTTCTTGATGGCAAATATTTAAAAATATAAGAATTTACGTGTCTTTTTCTATTTGATAGACTTTTCAAAGATTCCTTAAGACTCAGTAGAAAATCTAACATTTCTCTCAGTATATTTAGCATATGCTTAAAAATTGTTCAACTATTCGATAGCAAATGTTGAAAAATATAGGAATTTATATGTGTCTTTTTTCTATTAGTCAGATTTTTTTTACATAGAAAATCTTTTAATTTAACATTTCTCTCAGTGTATTTAGCACACACTTCAAAATCTATCATCTTCTCGATAGCATCTGTAGCAAATATTTAAAAGAAAAACAAGAATGTATGTGTCTCTTTTTCTATAAGTCAGATCTTAAATCACTCTCGTATACACAGACATGTTTGGTATTTGTTTAATTTTTTAGATTTATTTTTCTGCTCGTCTTATTGTTTTAAAATTTTTTAAAAGGCTTCTTCTACTTCAACTTATAAATCATGAAATTTTGTAGCAAAAAAATCGAAAAAAATTTATAGGCTTCGACTTGACTTAACATTTTTTACATATTTTTTTGTTTTCTAACCAGAGGCAAAAATTTGGTGTGTTACTTTTTGTTAAAGCAATTTTCTTTGTTTTTTAATTCTTTCATCTGAAATTTTGCCTTCAAAGAAGATTCAACTAACAATTTTAGTGTAAAGGCATTTTACGTTAAAAATTGGAAAAAGGAAATATCTAAGAAGAGTTGTTACATTAAGTTAAGTATGAATTGCAGTATGATAACATGTTATCAACATTTTTTAAAAGGGAAACTAGTTTCACTCACGACAAATGAAAATTGAAGAGAAAAAAAAAGAAAAAGTTTCTTCTTAAAAACAACCACAATAATTTTAACTTCCGTTTAAATGCCAGACACTGATGCAAGTACAGTGAGTCTGGGACATTGATAAATGGACAGTAATTAAATTGCGTTTTGATTTATGGCTGTTACATAAGGCGAGTAGAGAACATTAACATATTGTAGAAGAAACATCAGCGGACAATGAGCTTCTTGTTATAAAACGACAAAGGAAGAAGGTAATTTTATAAATTCTCTTATGAGTTTAATTCTTATGGCGCGTGTAGAACAATGTTAGTTTGGTGTTAGAATACATCTTTCAGTACTTATTTATGCCTGTATTCATAAAACAAAAATAAAAAAATGATACAAAACAAATTTTCTATGAAAACTTTCAGTAATAAACGTTTGTTAAACTTACACAGAAAAAAATAAGAAAAACTGATTTCAATTAAAAATTTGTGATATTGATTAAAAAATTAATTCAATTTCCGCTAGTAAACAAATTAATTATATCAATTTAATATCTTTTGATATTTTGATTTCCTGCAGTAATGTTGTTGATATAAGTAAACGTTTAATTTACTTGATTAAATTTTCAATTAAAACTGATTTTATTTTTGATTAATGGTTTAATTGAAAAAAATTTGGCGATAATTTCTTCAGCGTAAGAATCATTTTTGAATACTGGGGTTTATGTTCAACGGTGAAATTAAGATCTAGCTTAGCACCATTTTCTAGTTCAGTTCTAGTTCAGTTTTAGTTCAGTTCTACTTAAGTTACAGTTCAGTTCATGTTCAGTTTTAGTGCATTCGGTTGTCAGAACATGCCCGATAACCTTTATAACTTTATATATTAGCTTAAAAAGTAGATGGATAGCAAAAAGTTTATATATAATAAAATATATAAAAAATTTATATATAAATAAAAAAAAAAAAAAAAAAAGATTCCAAAATACATTTTTACCCGTTTACCCTCCAAAAGGACCGGATTTAAAAAAAAGTACCAGACACCTGTGCGCTTATTTATTTAATGAACAACTATAAGTACTAAATTGGTTTGTATCTCTTTTTGTTTATGATATATGAAGTAAGCAAATTTTTCCCTTATAAACACACGAATTTTAAGAATTCCGCCTTAGTGGATCGATAGTGGACCGATGGTTGGTTATAGTTCGAAAAAAAATGTAGACTTACATAGTGCTTATTCTTAAAAGACAAATTGTAAAACTTCCTTTATTGTTCGTGAATTTGTACACTAAAACACGGTACACAACTATTTTTATCTAACGTACCGTCTTTGTATGCGTATTAATAGGGTTATTTTGAGTACGGGTTGCCTTTTAAAAGTTTTCTTAGCGTACATATAACGTACGAATTCTGAATTTTTAGTGTACACGTAGAGCACTTTTATTGTTCTTGTTTTGGTTCACCTCTTTTTAATTTTGTATTTGTGTATAGAATGTGCTTGTGTACTGTTCTTGGCAAAATACTATAATGCACACTAATGTGCGTACCTGTTTTTTTCGAACTCTGATACATATGTACTTAAAATTCGTCAAACCCAGCTTTTTTGCCTGTTCTTAGGTTTAAGTATTTCCGAATTCTTAGTACTTTTAGAATGTTTTAGAACTTGAGAAATTTAAATGTTTTTAATTTCTTATAACCAGTACTACAATATTTTCTTTTTAATACTCTTGAATAATTTTTAAATAATAGCGGTTTTTGTGAAAAAAACTCAAGATACTAAAAGCATTAAATTTGGTTTTTTGTGTTTTTCCTAAACCCAAAGTTTTATGTAAAATATTTTACAAAGTTCTTATATTTTACTATCGATTATTTAAGTAAATATTTCTATTAATCCTTTTTTTGTAAAATATTCAACGATTGAGTACATGATTTTGTTTAAAGATTTAATGCAGAGATTTGCCCCAACGAAAAACCCATAAATTAAAGCGGCATTTAAAGCATTCTAATCACTTATCTCGCACTTAACAAACAGTTTACTATTTTATTTTTTTAAATCACTCATCCATTAAACAAACTCTACTTAAAATTTATAACAAAAAATTTTGCATTCTAAACACAAAACATTTTGCGCATTATCTTTCATACTATTTGCTCTAGATGCATTGAAGTTTAGCCAATATATTTTTATACAATTTGCTCTACATTTTTTTTTTAGGAACATTGATGATTTCAATCTTAAAGAATGTATAAAGCGAAAAAGAAAACAAAGGAATGATGATAATTTTATTGCTAAACGACAAATGTAGAGTATCAGTAGTCTAGTTTACAAAAATAATAAATTTATTTTGTTATGGCTAATCCGTAGACTTTAAGTGGGAATTATGCTTAGCCATGACTAAATAATGTTATATATGGCCTTAAAAGGTTGGTGTTAATGTCACTGGATTTGAGTTGAATGTAAGTTTGCCTGTTAGAAACCACCATTTAAGGAATTGTCCAGTTGGTTTGCTAATAGGGATGGTAGTCTAGTGCTCACATGAGACCAGACTCTTATTTTTTTTTTTATTAAAAATAAGAATTCTTTGAAATAAATGTTTTGTATAAATTACGAATGCATTTCACATAAGCAAACGTTTTGTATAGTGTGTATAACTTTTTCTTACTACGTACATGAAATCCAACCATTTAAAGTTAATAACATTTTCGGAATTTTAAACACAACATGTTGAGCATAAATTTTCACACAATTGTTTTTTTTTGTTTTCTTCTAAACTTATTTAAAGCCTTTTTCTTACTATTTTTAACTTTTTTTCTGGAATAGAATAAATTAAGGTTTGCTTGATTTGAAAAGAATTAGAAGTGTTTCTCTAATGAAATTACAAGCAAAATTATTTAAACAGTAAACTGTATGAATTAAAGTGTTTTTTTCTTAATGTGTTTTCCTACATAGCATGAGTTAAATTAACTTGTCAGAACCGCTGTTAGATTTACACGAAAAATCACGCACAAATTTGTTGTGTTGTTTAGATAATAAATATAATTAATTGCTCTATGCTTATAAGAAGAGAGCGACTAACAAACTTTTCGTGTGAAAAGCTTAAATATTAACACTTAAAGCTTAAATATTAAAACTTATTTCTGATTAAAATTTGCCAATAATGAAAAATGGGTCATCGAAACAAAAGACTTAAAAAGCAAACCATGGGTAATTCAAGTTTGCTACTTAAGTCTTTTGATTTATTGATTAAAAACAGTACGTATTGACTTACTAGAAGTGTTAAAAATAGGGAGAACTACTTTAAATATTGTATGAATATTGAAGTTATACAAATTGTTGTTAAAAGTTTTTAGGCTGGTTTTCGAGATCTCAGTTAAACTAGGTTTAGTTAATCTGAAAACAGATTTGTGCCGTCATTACCAAGTTTGTATACAAAATATGGAACAGCTTAATTTTGATAAAAGTTGTGGTCTTTAATGAAATAAAAAAAAATCTCATTTCGCCGCAACTAAGTTAAACTAAGTTTAAACATAATCCACATCTCAAAAACTAAAGGGTACCAAAGGAACTTAACTAGAAACGTACCAGAACTGAAATAGAACAAGAACTGAATTAGGAATAAAATGGACCCAGTTTCTCAAAACTACAAGTTACAAATCTACAAGTAAAATTCATTAAAAAAGCAGCAATTTTACAATTTTTGTTTTTGTTTCAAATGTATTTTACGTGTAGAGTTGAAACTTGTAATTTTGAGAAACAGGGCCCTGAAGTAATCTAGTTTAAGTAACTAGACTAGAGCTGAGCTAGAAATTTATTTTCAACTAACATCTAACCCGCTGCTTTGTTAGCGTCTCCCCTTCTTTCTTCTTTTAACAAAAAAGTACCAACTTTTTTTACCTTTAAGCTTCTGTATCTTTATTTTTATGTTTCTAAGTTTAATATTATAGAAAATTCAAAAAGAACCACATGAAGATCGGAAAAGCAAACGAAAGAACTTTAATTTTCTGTTTTCTCCTCTTTTATACTTTTTTCTCCCCATTGAAGTATTAAAACTTTCAATATTGTAGTGGGAGCCCATAATTTAATACGGTTATGTCCATGAATGGAAAAATAGTTTTGTACAAAAGTACAAAAAATTGAATAGATTTTCTCCCCTTAAACGTTCGAATTTAAAAAAAGTACCAACATTATATTTGTGTATGTAACGAATGTGCCAAAAATAGTTACGATCTTCACTTTGTATTTCTAAAAAGTACCTAAATAATATTTGTATTTTTTTGAGATAAGTTAAAAATGTGATATGATCTTTGTTTCTTTTTTTATTGGTTTAAAAGAGAGATGGGTAACAAAAAAGTTACAAAATACAAATGGACCAAATTTCGAAAAAGTATTTATTTATTTATATATTTAATAAGGGCCACTATTACAACTTGCCAATAGTTAAAAGTCGGATTGTGTCGGACCGATAAATAGCTTTGCATTATAAAACCTTCATTTATTATGTTTTCATCTATTAAATATTATTATTATTATTGAAAATTACAGCAATAAAAAATGGAAGTTGTAATAACGCAAAGCTATTTATCGGTCCGACAAAATCCGACTTTTAACTATTGGCAACTTGTAATACTGGCCCTAAAAGTTACAAATATAATAACAAATTATATTCTAACTTAATTAACCGAGCAATAGTAACGCAGACCTTCAGCCCGTTGTAGTGAATCAGACTAGAGTCTCTCTGGTGGGAATCGAACCCGCAACCCCCGCACAGATTTACTAGCTCACTACCAACTAGCCTACCGTGGCAGATACCTTCCCGTTTCTTTATTTAATGAACACTGATACCTATAAAACTTTTTTTATCTCTTTTTAAGTTTAAACATTTGAATGTTCAAAAATTCCATCCCAGTGGATTGCTTTAGCGAGATATAACCCCTCGTTGGTCATAGTTTAAAAAAACCCGTACACTTACATAGTATTTATTCTGAACACACAAACTCTTAAACTTCTGTTAGTGTTCATGAATTTGTTCACAAACAAACTACAGTATACAACGCTTGTGAGCTAAATAAAACGAACAGTAAGATATCGTTCCGATCTTGTAGAGCACGTGTAGGGTTCTTTAAGCCTACGGATCGCCTTTTTTACTGTTCGTGTAGCGTACTTATAGCGTACGTATTCTGTATTTTTTAGTGTACTCACAGTGTACTTTTAATGTCAGTGTTTTTTTCAACTTATTTTTATGTTGTGTTTTCGTATAGAATGTGCTTGTGTTCTGTTCATGGCAAAATATGTCACGGTACACTAATGTGTAATGAGTATCTTTGTGTCTTTTTCTAACTCCGATTCGTCTTAACCAGCTCTTTTAAGACTTAACAAGTACCAAATTCATAAGGTATTTTTTAGCTAAGTTACAAATGTAATACAGTTTTTATTACCTGACCGCTTATCAGTAAATCTGTCATTAACGTTACAATTTTACACGATTTTTAATTTGAAATTAAATTTGTGTGTACAAAATTTTCTTACGCTTCAGTAGAACCGAACGGGAATTGAACTAAGATTATGTTAAATTCTAAAGGTATAATAGTAACTAATTTTAATTAAAGATAAAATTAGGGTAGTACAATTATATAAAGTACCAAATTTAGTACCTTGCAAATGTTCTTTTATGTCAATTCTGATCAACTTTGATTTAAATATGGTTAAGTTGAATGAATTGTCAAGAATTTAAATTTCTTTAATTACAATTATTTTCTCTATTGCCAATTGTCGTTTAACATCAATATTATTAAATAAATTATAATGTTGCATTCAAGAACATTATTCTTATTATTTTGTTCTTTTGCAACAAGCAAACAATGAAACTATATATAAAATAAACACTTAATTCAATTGATTGCGTTATTATTTTAGTATTTTTTTTTTGCATCCACAATCTCTATAATACTCTAACATAGATACACACACACATAGGCACTTGTATAAAAAGGCGTACTACTAGAACTAAATTTAACACAAAAACTGCATTAACGTTATGATATCGAAAAACAAAAGACTTAAGCGACAAACCTGTTGCATTTAATACGGGAGACTTTAAAGACCAAAACACATACAAGGAACGGCAGACCAATAGACCGACTTAAGCATTTTGGTATGTCATGGCAAAAGCTATTAAATACTTAACTACAGTCCAAGACAGAGTGTTTCAAATTCAATAAGGTTTTTGTTGTTGTTGTTGTTGTTGCTGGCTCTGCCTGTTGTTTTTTTTATTGTGACTGTTCGTTACCTTAAAAGGTAGACAATGTTTAAAATTCAATTATTGTTATTTACCAACATATTGAAGGCAAAAATCTTTTTTTTTTAAATCTATATTTTTATATAAAAATAATAAAAAAGGGAAAACTATGCATTAAGCTTAGAAGTATAAGCCAAGTTGTATAGACACTGCTTTAGATCAATGGTTCCCAAATGAGGATCCATAACAGTATTACTGAGTGTTTGCAAAATAGACAAAAAAAAAAAAACAAAAAATTATTTCTGGAGAATATTTCAACTGCTTGGAATTCCTTGAAAATTTTCTTGTCAGTGAAAAAAAAAAATGTTGGTTTGCAAAAAAACCTGTTTTGAATATATTACAGAATCATTTTTGGCCAAAAATAAAACGGACTAAGTTTGGTCAGTAAAATCCAAGTGAGTGAGTTTTCTACCAAAAATTTTCAAGTCTGTGAAAAATCTGACTTGAAGTTTCTTTGAAAAATTTTGTGGATGTTGGATGTTGGAAGAATTCCAATCAATTGTAGTGGGGAATGTAAGGAGAGATAAACTCACTGTTTATTGTTGAGGATTTTGCTACAAATAGAACTGTTGCGGTAATTCTTATACGCTTAACAGTTTTATTTGGTTTAATATCTTTAGTTTTTCTAAAATCTTTATGGATGAAGTTTCCTGATGATCTGGCCTAAGCAACCAGTGAAATGCGCATAGGAATAGCTTATCCCATCATCAATAAATGTCAGTGTTTTTATCAAAAATAAAAATTGGAAAATTAAGCACGAATAACAAAATCGTTTAAAATTTTGTGGTCACTTAAAAAATTAATTAAACTTATGAACAAAAAAATTTGTGGTCAGTGCAAAAACTGACTTGAATTTTTTTTAAAGCGCTTTTAGGACAGTATTAGAGATACATTATTCATTGGGGTCCTTAGAAGCAAAAAATTTTTTTACACGCTTGTAAAACAAAAACCATTGGGAACTTCTGCTATTGACTTTACTATAGTGTCTTTAAGGTTTTAGAGAGAATCTTCATTTTTGATTGCTCGCAGCCATGTAGTTGTTATGGCAACTTTATTATGACTTTATAATAGGTTTGGTTTTATGTTAAACCATTTTATTTAGTTGTTTAATGTTACTTATAAATATATTTATACATATATTTTTAAGTTTAAGTTTTATTAACTTTAAGGTAAAAATATAAAGCGCCCACTGGCGCTTTACTCAAGCAAAACTAATCCAACATTAAGTGCAAATTTATGTAAGTGGTATTTCTCTGTTTCTTTTTGCCTCTTCCAATATTGTCTAAAGTGTTTTTGACTTAAAAGATTGTGGCGCGTTCTTTGGCGTTTCGACATTTTAAACGTTTTTGTGTGGTGTGCAGCATGTCTCCTTTTGGTTGAGGCGTTACTTAAGGGAGTTTCTTTATACAAACTTTGGTTAAATAAATAAGAAAAACCCTTTTTCTGTATAAAACTTTTGATAAATATTAGTTTAACCATTAATTGCAAGATGGAAAATAAAAAAATCACATTGTAAAAAGATTTTAAATCTTTTAGAAGTTTCTATTTGTTGTTGTTCTGGTATTCAGTCTGGGCATTTGAACTGGGGAAATCTATTATGCTGCCCGATTTATACTTTAGTGGTGTGGATTTGGGTTCAATATGTTGAGACCAGGGCCCTGTTTTTCAAAACTACAACTTACAAATCTACAAGTAAAATACATTTGAAGCAAAAACAAAAATTTTAGAATTGTTGCTTTTTTAATGTAGTTTACATGTAGATTTGTAACTTGTAGTTTTGAGAAACAGGGCCAACGTAAGAACGATCAATGTGTATACAACATATCTTATATGATTTTGCTGCAGCTTGTGACAGTTAGCTTTTCTCAAGGTGAATGTAACACTTTAACCAACACAACATGCGCACCCGGGTACACCGGTACCCAATACAATTTGTATGGCAAATATGAATCAAAAACTATGACAAAAAAATCATACGAATAGTTTAAATGTTATTTTTTATTTACAAAACAATTATTTTAATATTACATTCTATACATTTAATAACGTCTTTAGAGTGTTCAGCACAAACTGGCCGTCTACGCTCAGCGCAGCTCTTCCGAGTTTTGCGGCTTCTTTTTTCTTTTTGCTTGTATCACACATGACAAGATCCCGTAACGTTTTTCTTCCTTTTTTATCCAGCTTGTCAAATTTATAAGAAGCCTCTGCAATATGTGATTCTTGGTAACCCTCAACACATTCAATGGCAATTTTGGTTGCATAATTACGCATAATTTGGGCATTTGCCCTTCGTGCCTTAATCGTCGGCTTAGCAAGCTCTTCAGATAGCTTACGCATAAAGAGGCGTCTCTCAGTTTTTTTCTTCGCAATTATTTTATTGTTCTCATAGTAAATGATGTATGATCCATAACATTTATAATGTCGGGTTTCTTTTTGACATCGTCACTTAAAGCTTTGTCTGAATACATTGTGGATAAAAGAACTACAGCTTTTTTTTTGGGTACGTACATTTTTGATGGAAACCAAAAACGGTCGAATATAGTGCCCTCGATTTATTTGCGACCATGCCATATGGAATGTAAGACATATTTTTCTTTAGTGTGCCAACAATGGTAAAATACCATGACATCAAGTGCTTCGCTAATGACAGAGAAGTAAACGAATTCAATACTAAAGTTAAGTTTCCATAGCGTTAGTATTAAAGTACGGCGAAGTCCTATTTACATATCACGTATGACCAAAAATGTGCAACTGTGATACTGAAAAATACTGTCTTGTATAAAAAACTTAAAATTTTTGACGTTATTCACTTCAAAGTTAACAAAAATCATATTTTAACATACATAAATGTCATTTAATAAGCTTTTAAAAGGTTTAACAATTTAATTGTATTTCATAAAAATATTGATTATAAATGCTAAGCAATTCGATAAAGTTGGGTATTAACGCAAGGGTTAATATGAGCCTGCAGGCAACTAGAAGCAATTACTGCATTTGTATGCCTGCTTACAAACGCTGTATCCTCTGCTAAAATTAACGTGTGCATCAGGTTATTTGTGGGCATATTTGAAGTATAAAGTAAATCCATAAGATGTCGAAGTGTAAGATTATCCAATTGATTAATGGTTGTTCGATTAATCGAGGAATTTTTCCGCCATTATTTGATCGAATAATTGAAATAGCCAATTGCGAATAACAAATAACTCGAACAATTTAAGTCAATTAATCGATTAAATTTAATTTCTTAGAATTTAATTAAATTTTTTAATCTATTTTCTTAATGTAAGAATATTTCGTTTAGATTTCTAATCTTAAAACTAAATTACATGTTGTTACATTTTGCTTTAATTTTAATTACTCATACTTTAAAACATATGTGAGTCCATTTTTAGATTTGAGCGTTTGTGACGAATTATGTTAATCATTATAAACAGGGGCCTAATTCTGGCAGTCGTGATCGAGTACTTTCTCGATTCGAAAGCAATTTTATTTCAGTAGATACTTGACGAATCGAAATTATTTTTTCAGATTTGTGAAACTCAAATTAATGCTTCATAACACTGAAAAAATAATTCCGATTCGTTCAGTATTGACTGAAATAATGAGATAATAAATTGCTTACGAATCGAGAAATTGCTCGATCATGACTGCCAGAATCAGGCCCCAGGTTTTAAAAACTGCAGTCGAAACGAGAAACTGTCGAACAAAAAACAAAAATTTGTGTGCAACTTTTCGCTTTTTGAGTGGGTTTGATAGCGACTGTTTACATTTAGTGAATCAGAAGTAAAAGCAAAAGTTTTTTTTGGCCATTGACAAATGATGAAGTAGAAGAAATGGCAATTTTTTTACTTTGCCTGCAGTTTTTTAAACGAAGCCTATAAACCACAAATTCGTAAAAAAATTTATCAGCAGTTATAAATGTGTAAACCATGTGCTGTCAGATTATGGGTAATTACCCGAGTGTCAATTTTGTATTGCCTCGTATTTTCTAATCGGCTGGATGTTGACATTTGAGATATCATTAGATCCGTCTTAAAATCCTAAGTGTTCTTGTTTGAAAACGAAGTGTCTGATTTTTTCGTGAAATAAAAAAATTAATTAAACCTATAGAGAAGAGTTTTAATATAAAGGAAATTAAAAGGGGATTACAAAAAAATTTATACATATAAGAAGTCAGCCATGTTCTGGAAACCGAATTGGAATCAAACGAATTTAAAAAAAAATCCTGTTTTAAAAGTTTATAAAAAATCCACATTTAATTTTTATCCTTACCAGCACTTCTCTTAAAATCAGGAAAAAGCGGTGATTTTTAAAAAAACTTAACGGAGACTCTCCATCGATTTCAATTTCTCTCGATTTTAAGAACTTATTAATTGGTTTAAAATATTTTTCATAACTGGCTGGCACCACTGACCTCCCTTTTGCTGTTTATTAATAAAAAAAGAATGAGTTCAAATAGAGAATATGTGATTGCCCGGCGTTTAACTCTATACGACATGGACTGTTCGGGAATTACCTTCTACAAGGACTCTCGAAGATATCGCGGGTGGGACTCAACAGCCTGCTGAAATATCTCAACGCAACGGGCTGGCTCTAGCCACCTCAGCATTGCCCCTGGGTCAAGTTTTGATCGGGAGTTCCGATTTCTTGACGAGTTGTGTGGTGTCAAAACGGAGCCACCGTCGGCTCTACTTGTTGCGCGCCGGGACCAGTGCGTGCTACCACGTTAACCAACCAACCAAACAGAGATGTTTATTTTTTCCCATTGGATAAAATTATTTGAATTTTTCTTTGAGTATTTCGAACAATTAGAAACCTTTATTATATTAATCGAGTAATTTTAAAATTCAAAACTCGATTAATTCCTTACACGAACAAAACTTAAAGTCGAATAATTGGATACTCTACTAAGTATACTTCCTTAGGGAACTCCAGCTCCAGTAATTTTCTTGAGTCTAAGATGTGATCTTTATATTTTACTAGAGTTCAAATTAACGATCCAATAAATAATTTCACAGTTACTTGTGGGTATATTAGAGGGTAACGAGGAGCCAGCCAGGTAACTACATTGTCGTTCAGGACAAGATAATGACCATATACATTGCCGCGAGTTATATTCAGTGTAGTTAGCCATCTGACACGGTAGTTCACATTTTAACTAATAGTTAAGCGACCATAACATCCTTGGAAAATGTCTTTATCACATTAAGAATTGTTTGAAAATACCGGATGCCTCTGGCAGAGATAACGAGACATTCAATGGTTACGCTTAAATGGGTTCCTGGGCTCTATAGCTGACTCGTTGTCACATGCAGGAATCATCTTGTGTCATAACGGTTCAATATGTTGTATACAAACTGTCACTTTGTCGTAGAGCAAGTAACCAATCGAACATAAATTTCATCTTATTGCTAGTCAAAGATGGCAGAAAAATCTACTTAACGAGCGTTAAAGCTTTCCAGGCATAAGTTTTTGACTTATTGTGCTAAATTCTCAATTCGTACGCTAAAATTTATTGTTGCTGGGCCAAGCTAGTTCCTATGCGCATTTCACTGGTTGCTTAGGCCAGATCATCAGAAAAAGATGTTATACAAATAAAACTTTAAAGCGAATGAGAGTTACGAACACTCAATTTTTACTTGCAACGGAATCAAAGCTTAACAAACAACAATAATGAGACACCTCGGATTCCTATTAGCGGCTGTAACTGGCTACTGGCTTATTGGAAAATATGCCCAGAGAACGGGACTGCCTTGCGTTGATGGAGAAAAAAAAAATCAGCAGGTTGTTGTCTGGTTTAAGATTTAAATTGTTTGGTGGAAGAGCCCTAATCCTGCTGACTCTGACTTAATTGAGATTTCATCCTTTAAAATTTTGTCTGCTTCGATGAGGGATAATGATGGCGGACATAAGATATGGGACGTATGTAAATTAAAAGGAACTAGTAACTGTACCCACATGAATTATGCTCCATTGCGGCAGCCAATGGAACCTTAGCTAACCTGCAATTATATATATATTTCCCTCGATCCTATAAGGAGCATAAGGCGTTAACAAACTTCTTCCATTAAGATCTGTTTATCCCAATAGTTTTGACTTCACGCCAGCTTTTTTTTAATTATATTTGCAGCCTCGTTATCAATTTGCCAACGCCATTTATGTGCTGGTGGGCCGCTTCTGCGATACCCTGCGGGTTATATTCGTTAACATTCCTGGGAAGATCCACTTCCTTCGCGGTATTTCTACTCACAACTCTGTTAAAATCAGAACAGACAATCAGAGAAGACCTGGGTTGCAGAACAGTAAAAAACTATTTTTATATATGTGGGCCCAATATAGAATTGCAAAAACTTAAAAATTTTAGTTTTACAATTTTTTTTTATTATTTTAAAAACTTGGCGAGTAATATTAGAGAACCATGTTTGGTACTATGTTTATTCTAAAAAAAAGAAAACATCTGCCTGCGAATCTCTTTTACAATATTCAAATAAAAAAGTTGTCTTCCTAAATCCCCTTTAAGGGTTAATACCATCCCATAATTTATTTACACTCTACAATGTCGTGGCGATAAGGCTCTAAAACATTCTCTAAAATACTCCCATTAACAAACAACACACAAACGAGAGAAAAGGCTGTACGAGAATTAATTGTTTCATTTTTATATGCCGCCTTTTTCGTAATTAAATTCACATTTTCTTTTAAGTTCAATTTTAAAGTTTAATTTATCACAATATTAGACAAGTGTAAACGTCCAAAGCTAATGGACTTTCTGTTCTTGTCTTTCAGCTTTCCGAGCTAAATGGCCTCAGGCCAATTAACACAGTAATTTACCACAATTATTGAGAAACCAAAAAAAAAAAAAAACAACAACAAAAAAACTGAATAAATATCTTTTTGATTTTCTGCGAATAACAGGTACGAAAAGCAGAAAAGAAGACTATTTACATACCAGCACGAATTTTAAGATGATCATAAAATAATTCGTTGACTAAGTTACTGGCGAAAGGCCTTTAAAGGTTGCCCCTGTGTTGTTTATTGCAAATTATCGTGTCTACAAGTAATTTTCAGTTTTTCTTCATTTTCGTTACGTTCTCGAATTGGTTTTTAATTTTATGTTTAATTGTCATTTTGCAAATGAGAAATTTATGTACGGGCAGTAAATGGTCAAAGAATTAGGGTCGTTCATGTTTAGAATTTGTCTTAAATATGCAAAATGTGAAATATTAAGAAAAACTTGACAAAATATTCTATTTAAAAAAAATGTTGGTAAGTAAAAAAACTATTGAAGGCAGTTTCTTGTGCTCAAAAACATATCAGATTTTTTAAAGTAATAATTGTTGAAAAAATTACTTGAATTATTAATAGAAGATTGTCAAATCAGTACGGAAACTGACTTGAATTTTCCATAAAATGATCGGTGCCGCAACTGTCTTGAGCTTTTACAAACAATTTTTCTAAAGAAAATTTTGCGGTTAGTGTCGAAATTGTCTTGAATTTTCTATAAGAAATTTCGCGGTCAGTGCAAAAACTGTGATAAAATTTAGTAACAAATTTTAAAAACAGTGTAAAAACTGACTAGAATTTCCTGAATAAAATGTTGTAGTTAGTGCCGAAACTGACTTAAATTTTCTATAAGAAACTTCGTGGTCAGTGCATAACTTTATTGAACTTTAATAGAGCATTGTATGAGCAGTGAACAAAACTGAATAGAATTTTCTGAAGAAAATGTCATGGTTAAGTGCTGAAAAAAAATTTTGTATTCAGTTTTGAAACTGACTTTAATTTTTTAAAGACAATTTTGTGATCAGTGCCGAAACTGTCTTGAATTTCAATAGAACATTTCGTGATCAGTATTGAAACTGACTTGAATTTTCTATAAAACATTTTGTAATCTCGACACTGAATTTTCTATACAAAAAATTTTATGAGCAGTGCAAAAAATTTCTTAAAGAAAATTTTGCGGTTGGTGTCGGAACTGAATTTTCTATGAGAAATCTAATGGTCAGCGCAAAAACTTGATTCAATTTTAGTAGCAAATTTTAAAAGCAGTGCAAAATCCGAGTTAAATCTTGCAGTCAATGAAAATATTTACTTCAATTTGTATAAAGTTCAAGTTCCTAAAAAACATGTACCGCCCTAAATTTTTAATTTTTTCGGTTACTTTGTATTAAAAGTATTTTGGTGCCACTTTTGCAATTAATTTTGTTCTATACCTGTTTTCACACACAGGTACTGTTGAAGTATTCGAATTCACTTACTGTGGAACGGAAGTTGTGGTATGTAGTTGGTCGTTTTTCGTATCGATATGCGTGCATCTCATGGTCATTCAATTGTTAACATTATTCAATAGGTTGTTGCCTTTGAAATTGTTTTTTATTTTATTTATTGTACATTTGATTTAGAGAATTTTACAACAAAGTAAATATTGGAACTTGTATGAAGTGGGCTTTTTGTTTATAAGATTTAAGCCCGTGTTAATTTTGTACGGATAAATGATTTTTGTCGTTATATAATGAATTTAGAAATAAATAGAAATATTTTCTTAGTGAGAGACAGCGAAAAAAGGGTTTTACATTTTTTACGGAAAATTTTCAGAGAATTTTAAACTGATTTGATTTTCTATTGAAAAATGTCAAAATCAATAAAAATATTTTGGTCAGTTCAAAGCACGTGTAAATTTGCGTTTGGTAAAAAAACTGACTTCATTGTTTCTTAAAAAATTATTGGTCAGTGTAAAACTGAAACATTTTCTGTTAAAGTTTATATTAGTAAAATACTGACATCTGAAATATTCAGTCAGTGACAATATTTTTAGAACAATTTTCGTTTAGTTTAAAACTGACAACATTTTATTTATAATAATCGGTAAGTGCTTATGTGACTAGTTTTCTTTGAAAAATCAGTTCAAACTGACAACATTTTCTATAATTTTTTTTTGATAAGTACAACTGGGAACATTTTCACTTAAAAATTTCATTTATAGAGACTGACAAAATTTTCTTTTAAAAATTTTTTGTCACTGAAAATCTGACAAAATTTTCTTTTAAAAATTTTTTGTCACTGAAAATCTGACAAAATTTTCTATTAAAAAATTTTCGGTTCGTACCAAGCTGCCATCATCTTATAAAAAATTTTCCTTCAGTACCGAACTGGCAAAATTTTCTATAAAACATTTTTGTTCCATACCAAATTGACAATATTTTCCTTAGACTTTTTTCGTTTATAGAAAATTTTCGGGCAGTAATTGCCGTTTTACTGCCTGACACGATTTTCTATAACAATTTTTTAATCTGTGCAAAACGGGCAAAATTTTCTGTAAGAAATTTATGTTCAGTACCAAACAGCTTAAGTTTTTTTTATTTTGGTGCAAACTGGCTGTTTGAAAGTGCCAAAATGCGTTTGATAGGATCAAATTTTTTTTCAAATATATTTAAGTATAAACATGGGATTTGAGACTGATTTGCAAACAAATGTAAAGAGTTTATTCTTTAAATGGCAATATAAACGACACAAGATGTTCGTAAAAAAGTACTTCATATGTGTTCATATCTTTAAACAACACGCTTGTGTAGTTTATTTGGCCCTTCACAAACAAAATAATTTTAGTAATAGAAGTATTATTCGAAATAGTGAGAAACAAAGATTGAGAAAGGTACTAAAGGGTTTAAAGTAGTTTAAGTTTAATTAGAATTTTGGTTATTTTGTTGAACTATTTATGGTTTTTCATCCAAATTTTTAATATTTTTAATCAGGCTTAAGTTCATCAAATTTAATTTTCATTAAATTATTTTTATGAAGAAAGGAATTTTACAACATGAAAATTAATTAAAATTGTTATTGATAATCATTCATTCTTGTCTGACCTTCGAACCCAGGCGGCTGGTTACCATGACATGTTTCGATCGCAACCACTCGATCTCCTCAGATGGATTTGCCGTCTTACACTCGCAGCCATCGACGACTGCTGACGTCAATAGTCAAATATCAATCCTTAAACAAAATTGTATTTTTAACCTTTGGTAGATCGAAATTTGCTTCTTTGAATGATTTTCCATTTTTTAATTGATTTTACATGTTTTTCCTAACTTCTGTTTTTTCCGTACTTGTGTCAAGAATTCTTCTTGAAGTCCAAAGTACATTTTTTTTTTGTTTTTTCATTTGATGAACTTAAGCCTGATTAAAAATATTAAAAATTTAGTTTAAGTTTAATTTTAACCTAAACAGACCACAAATAAAAAAAAATTTTTGTAAGTGCAGTACTGGCAACATTTTAATTTCAGCCAGTGAAAAACTGGCAACAATTTCTTTAAACATTTTTCGTTTTTAAAAAATTTTTGATCAGTGTAAAATATAAGAAAATTTCTTTAAGAAATGTTCAGTCGGTGCAGAACTGATAAAGATTTCTTAAGAAAATATTTTATCAGTGTAAAAATTACAATATTTTTTCAAAAAAATTTTGTTCAGTGCAAAATTGATAACAATTTTTTTTTTAGAAAATATTCGGTCAGTGCAATACCGATTTTTTTTTGAAAAAGTGGAATTTAAATAAAAAAATCAGTGACCAAAGAAAACAAAAATAAATAGTTTGATATGATCTCTTCTCACTAATTGAGTGTTGAGGTTATAAAAAATGTATAATCATATATCATAATATTCTTTCTCGGAAGCATATTATGACTGAATCAAACCCAATTAATGTCTGTCATAAAAGTATTATTATGGTTGTTATGGTTTGATATAAAACAATTACAATTTGGGTATTTTTATTAAATTTTAGAGCGATATGTTATGATTGCACAGAAAACCAAACAATTATTTTTGAAAACGCGTCTTCATATTGATGATTCCCTAACATTAGAATTGTGACATAAATGTTAATACAAATGGCATCAAAATTGACATAAAACCAATGACGAACGTCTTCATAAAATGTTGTCATATTTTATTCGTTATCTATGCTATGACTACAGTGACATCAATTCGATGCCACATTTTGTGTGTTATTAACATTATTTTCATGTTAAAAAAAAGCAAAAATTCCCATATTCAATTTGCTTAAATAGTTTGGTTAAAACCATCAATTTTTCAAAATAGAATGATTATGAAAACCATATCGTGCATGTTGCTGTTGTCTTATAATTAAGAGTTCTTCTGTAAACAACACAACGGAATACAACAAAAGTAAACCAAACAAATGTGTAAAGAGTAGGCAAATAATAATATTCTCTCATTATGACTTAAGTCAATCCTAATGACTTAATTTAATGACAGTTTGTCCCCGATGTTACTGAGCCTTCGCACTGTTGAGATTTTTTTTTTTAACTCAATCCGATTCGTCATTTCTGTAATGCCGATGTGTTATCCCGTTGATGACATAATTTCAACTGTTGATAATTTGGCCAAGTTATGTTAAGGCTGACATCACAATGATGAAAAGTGTCATGGGGTCAAAAAGGAAGACACTTGCAATAGTACTGATGCCAAAATACATCCGCGTTATGACGCCTTTTCTATCAGTTTAGGAAACATAATTGTCTACGATAACTTTAATATATGATGTTGTAGTTGGAGGACTATTTGAACGATACTTTGGTGGTTATGACAATAAAATATGCAGAGTAAACATAATGTCCTTCAAAATTGTTCGTGAAAATATTAAAACATTTTTATTTCTCTGTGTGGATTTCGTACAATTTCGTACAACTGTGTCGATGTCAGTCAAAGTTTTATATGCAAAACAAAAAGTCTTAGTAAGAAGCTTATTTTAAGTATAGATTAATATTTCCTTAATTACCAGTTTCAAATTTAAGATGAGCACACGTTAATGGATTGCAATGTCTTACCTGTAATCAAAAGAAATTAAAACATTAATTAGCTTTTTTAAAAAATTATAAAATTATAAAGTAAAATGCAAAAAGAATTAAAACTAATTCGTCCGACTTAAAGCGGTTTTACAAAATACATATATTTACATATGAACATAATTTTTTTTTGTTGCTTCTAAGCCAAATTTTCTTCGAATTTCTAGATTATTTTTTACTGAATGGCCCAGCTGGCAATTGAACCCCATCATTAACCGTCAATTAATTCAAATGGTTTTAACATTCTGACGCCTTAAAAATTCAGTTCATCAAGTCAATTACTTATTGTTATTAACAAAATTCTGGTTTTTGATAAATCATTATGATTATTGATCGTTTTTACCAGTGCGATAAAAACTCATGTAGTTTTTACTCTTTTTAGAAGTTTTTTTTTTTGATCAAAAATAAAAAAATGATTTATGTTAAAAAAAACTTCTTCGTAATTTTGTTATGGTTTTAGAGTAATTTACTTAAAGAAATCCATCGTAAAACAAAAAAATAGTAATCCAGCCCGGCAGTTCTTGTAAATAATTTTGCAAAAACTGCTTATTCGTCTATTCAAAAGTAATGCTACTGAATATTCCATGTCATTTGAATTATTACTACTGCCTTTTGCATTACCATCCTCAAGTTTTTTCACAAGTCACTGCTCAGTAATATTTTTTTTTACTTTTCTAACTGCAGGGCACAAAAATATTGCATTACAATGTTTTCTTTTATTATTTCTACCGTACATCTGGCAAACACTTGATATCATTAATCACAATCTTGTTAAAATACTGAAAGAACATTGTAAAACATAAAAATCTCATTGTTAACAAAATTAAAGAAAAGAAAAGAAAAAAAAGGATGAAAGGCGAAACTATTAAGAGCAGAAACTAAGTTAGAAAATTCATCAAGTGGGCGTTTAAGCTGATTAACGCAGTGATTTTTCATTTCAATCGCCAAATCTTTTATTCTAAAAAAACACACAGTTAATTAATTGTTGATAAGAAAATTAATGAATTTTCTTGTTTTTCTTATGAAAAGTGTGGTTTCCTAAATGCAACAAAAGCGATTTGTGGATAGATTTTGAAATAGAGCCGGTAATGTTTTCCAATCGGCTTATTATTCGTTAGCAGATCTGACAGGCCTCAATTTCATTTCAATTATCATTAAAAAACTAAAACTGATTGTAGTTTTGTATAACTAAGATATTTCCTAATAGGATTGGAAGATTTTTAATTTAATCCAGTGGCTTATTTTAATTTTTGACAGCTAGAAAACGTTTTCCGATCTTGTTTAGGTACTGCTGTTAGTTTGTTTTTATTTCCAAAGCTAAGCAGCCTTCAAGTGCCGTAAAAACAACAAGTTGTGGGATATAAAAAAATATTCGTAAAGTATTTTCAATATTTATTTACTATCAAACTTATTTTTGGGAATACAAATACTCTGAAATTTATTGTTGAAGGAAAGCTAGCTTCTATGCGCATTTCACCAGTGGCTTATAGTGCATTTACACATGTAATTTTCAAACTAGTTTATGATCGTAAGCTACTTTCATAAACTTTACCGTTAACATCAGCATTTTAGACAGTTAAGTTGTTTATCTTTGACAAGTCAAAACATTTTTAGCTCCAATATTTAAAAAAAAACTTTGATGCATACCTTTTTTCCGTTGTCCTTATTAAAAAAAACTATTTAAAAAAACTAACAATTCTTAAAAATTTGCAATTTTCTTTGTTTATTTTATTTTTCTTATTGTGTTTTTTTTACGGAAAAAAAATTTTTTTTTTTTTTCACTTTAATTTTTTATTCTTGATGAAATGTCAAATATCACTAGCGTTACCAGAACAAAATTTGAAAAAACAGAGTTGCATTAACAAAAACTGGTTGCTTGTAACTCGTTTATCTCAAAAGCTCATTACAAACGTGTTTATAATTTGTATAGATAAACAAGTTTCTCAAACTAGTTTATCATCATAAACAACTTATAACCTGTTTATGGCGTAGGTATAAATGCACATTAGGCCAGATCATCATAACTTTGATTATATACTTGCATGTGCAAGTGCAAAAAACTGAACTGGCAAATTGGTTTTTTTTTGTTATTTTCTTACGAAGACAATAAAATGAAGCAATTTATTTTCTCTTTTACCCACTTACAACTACAATTTTACCAACTTTGAACAAATTATGGTAAAAATTGACCATAATATGTAAAATATTGACACATTATAGAAAATACTGACAATCTAATCATAAATATTAACTATATTACAGTCATGAATAATTAAATAATAGTCCTAATTAACCATAATATGATCAAATCTTATAACAAAATGATTCAATATGATTGAGAAGGCAACAGTATTTTTAAAGGAGAATGCAATAGTTTAATTGCAAAATGGGTTTTGTAAGCGACAAACAGGAAGTTATAATAATTTAACAAATAAGAGCGCTATATTAGGCTGTGTCGAATATTTTATCACCGACAGATAGACTATTTCAGGAGAGGCTTTATATGGGACCTATGATAAGTTATAGACCTATCTTTACGAAATATAACAATGTTATTTCTGGTCTTACAAAACTGTGACAGAACAGCACTGTTCGTTGCGATTATACGCGTACCTAACGGTTTTACGTGGGAAAGCTGTATATGGGGCCTATGGTAGATTATGAACCGATACCCACGATATTTGACAATGTGATTTTTAGTCATATAAAACTGTGATAGACCAAATTTTATTTAGCGAAGCAGGTACCCTTGCGCCCGGCCGAAGGCCTGTTATGCCGAGACTTTTTAGTTAGCGCGGACGGTAATCGTTTACCATAGAAGAGAAAATCCATGCGCCCAAAATTTTTTTCGTTATATATTTAATATATCGAATTAAAGAACGCTGTAACTGACAAAAAATCGAATATACGTTTTTTTTGCATCAATTTTATCAGAAAAAAATACTGCGTCGATTGGTCCCGGTCCGGGTCCCGGTCCCATATTTGTGTGATGAAAAGAAATTCACTTTTTTGTTTCCATAAAAAAATAACTGTAGTTCCAGCATTTTATAGGTCTGTGAAAGAAAAATCGTTTGCTGTAAGCCTCAGAATATATAAAGCCAGAAAAAATAAAATACATTTTAAAATCATGTTCCTAAGTTGTATAGTTTTTGTGAAATTAATTTTTTTTTCTACTTTCACACAGGTTTTTTTGGGCTCTGGTTACAGCGTTCTTTAATTCTTGGGACGATAAACACCCAGAGAAAAAACAACAAAACAATTTTAAAAGAAAATTTTAACCATATTATGTTAAATATAACCAAATTATTGTCACCGACAACCATATTATGGTTTAATTAGTTTCTTTAAAATTAGTTTTGTTGGTTGTTACCATAATAAAACACGTTTTTCTCTGTGTGTATGTAGATTTTTTTATATTTAACTATTAAAGGCCTTATTCATAAAAAATTGTTCATGTTAATAGCAGATTTATAAGATAAAATTTGTATGAAAATTTGTTTAATAAACCTCTTATAAAACTGAAATATTTTTTATAAATAAGGGGGTTAGTAATTATGGTCTTTATGACATGTTTAAAAATGGCATAATGTCCATTTGCAAAGTGTCTTAATGCCTACGGACATTATGACATTTTTAAAATTGTCATAGTGTCCATTTTTGAAGTGGACACTGTGTCACTGGACGCTATGACATGCCACCATTTTATTGCAATATAGTTTTTCGTTACGGTTTACGCATATTAGAGTATTTTCCGAGATTGGGCTTTATATAGGGCCTATGATTTATAATAGACCAATCTTTACACATTTGCATTCCGCTGCTTTAAGGATGGTGATACAATATTTTGATTCATTAGTCTTTTCCTACTGAACCGGTTTTGCTGGTTTTCAATCCTAGACTGCTTAGAATAACTAGACGCAATTTGACACCAATATTATTCTATTCAGCAGCAGGGGTAGAGGGTATACAAATATTATGTTTTATGTGCAATCGTTTAGAACATACTGAGCCCTTACCGCAAAAATAGCTTAAACGACATTATTTTCAATTTTCGGTTTTTTAATAAGTGAATTTATAGGCAACACTTGCATCAACTCCTAAAATCTCATGGTCACATAAGGAACCGTAACGATTTTATAGCGAAAACAATTTCAGCTTAAGCGCCAACTTTCATACACAATTTTTATGAAATTTAATAAAGAGACCTTCTCCTGTAAAATTACCTTTTGTCGCTACAAAAAAAAACCTTTTAAATGGTAACAATTTAATTAAATTTGAACGACCTAATTCTTTACTTGTAATCGCTATCTTGACAACATCATTATTTCAGAAGCACATTTGTGTGGGCGCTAGGATCCTTTCGTACCAAAACTCTCGGAAAAAACTCGGGGCGTTGTTGTTATATACAACGATTTCAGGAAAAGAAGGAATACTTTATATTGATGGCATTCTACCCAGTATTTACCCGATGTGTGGGTAAATATCCGTCTTGATACCAGGGTATTAGAGGCCTGTACAATTTTATTTGAACACACATTTAAATCATTGGAGAATTTAATTTTATACTATAGTGACTCTGTCATAAGCAAATACTAAAGTAAAGACGAATTGACGTAAGTGTATAAATGTATAGAAGTAAACATAAATGCGAAACTGTACGGAAAGTGCGGGTATAAAAAATACTCTCAAAAAAAGAAGGCAATGAAATATAATATTCTTTATTTTTTAATGTGAGTTTGGGACATGAAAATTAATGTATTCAATCAAGACAAACAAAAGGTGCTAAATACTGTTTGATAAAACTGCGCAGTGTCTGTACGGCGATGGTAAATTGGAAGATGACCCACTATTAAATTTGCGACACCAATGATCTGGCGGAAGCCCTGTAATCATCCTGAAGCTTGTTATTTTTGGTCATATTTAAAACATGTAGATAATGCATGTAAAAATATTCCAACAACAAATTTTTTCTTAAAAAGGATTCTTCGCATTCGTACGCCACATACGATGCACAATTAAAGATTACAAATTCTTTGTATGCGAGCGCTTCATATGGCAGATAAGTTACCATCTGAAATTCTCGCAGACTGCACTATTAGTATGGGCAATTTTTTTTTACTGTATTGAAAGGTTTTGAAAGGAACAAGTACTGTCTGTAGTGTATTTCCTTGAGTTATTGTACCTCTACAACACTATTTAAATTGTGCGAAGAACAGTAGAGCATAGTATTTGCGATTGTAGTTGCAAACGTTTTGTACGCAAATTTGATTTTTGTTGTACATTTAATTTTTTTAAATAAAAAAAACTTTTTTGGCCGATATGTGATTTAAATATGTACATATACTGCCGTATTCATAAAAAATTAAAATGGATTTGAAATGCATTTTAAGATAAATTTGTATGAAAATTTTGCCTTAAAACACATTTCAAACTTATTTTATTTTTTATGAATACGGCAGATAAAGTATAACAACCTAGTTCCCATTATATCTGGGAACTTTAAAGATCAACTGCGTTACTTTTTCTTATTCTAATAAGCAATACTGCACAAAATGGAGAAGAGCGGAGAGACAATTTTATAATACACTCTTGATGACGTACTACTGTCAGGATTTAGGAATGTGCCTTCACGGATTTAAAACAAAGCAACTATATTCATGAGTTTTAAAACCATTTCTTTATAGCCACCATAAAATATAAATTGCTGTTAGTTTAACAATTTTCCTAGTAAATTAGTTGGCATTTAGTTTTTATTAGTTTAACTTAAAAATCTACTACAATTTCGCTTTGAAACTTCTAAATGAGTACAGAAAATTAAAAGAAATGTACAATTTTTTTTAATACTTTTGCTATTATTTGAATTGAAATATTCATTAAAGTTTGTTTGAGTTATTTATTTTTGTGTAACTCTTGCATCACGCTATTGTAAGTACATAATTGCAAAGAAAATATGAAAAAGTAAATATACAGTAAATAAATGGGGGGTTTAAAGGGGGGGAGCAAGTATATTATTGTATTAACAAGGAATGCAAGTATAACTTAATATTGCTAATCAAATAGCCAACAGTTTTGGTAATAGAAGTAATCTATTGCAAACAACCACATTTTTCGTAATTCATTTTATACATTTTATTATAGTTGCTACTTAGTTTTTGATAGCAGTTACTTTTGTATACCAGTTACTTCAGTTTCAAAGGGTAAATTTAAGTTTGTCATCCCGTTGGTATTTTTTAAATAGTGACTTAAGACCCCATAAAGTATAATAAATATTGGATCCTTGTGAGTATGCGAAGTTGATTTAACTCTGTCTGTCTGTGCGTTTTCCGGGCGTTGAAAAAGAGGTTCCTAAGAGGCTAGTTAAGCTTAGGACCAGAGCGTAATATAGAATATCTTTCATAATTAGTTTTAAGAATTTCGCTATTAAGATTCACCAAAATTCATTAACAATTTACTACGATTGCTTAAAATTTCTAGCCAATTCCTAGCTAACTTTGCAAAACCCTTTGGCAGATTTGCTCTAATAGTAGTCTACTTTCATTTCGCGTTGCAAGTGTTGAGGCTGTTTTTTTTTGTTGCACATTTTCGATATAGTCTATTGATCTGTACATTAAATTATTATTTTATTTTATGCTTTTAGTCAATATTTAAAAAAAAAATCTTTATTGCATGTTTCCTTTGATTCTTGAGGTATTTTGTTTGCATATTTAAAAACAGTTTATGCATAAATTTATTGTAAATACGTACCATATACGTCAAAAAAGGCCATATAAGTAGTTTTGCATTATAGACAATTTTGGTCTATTTTGCTTTTAGTTCGTTTTCACTTGTTCTAAATTTGTCATGGTTTACTTACATTTTTTCATTACATCTACAAACGATTCTTTGAAAATACAAATCTTTGAAATGAAATAAAAATCTACTGTTTTTCTAATATTTTTTTTTTTATAATTTTACAGTTTTTTTTTTGCTTTTAACTTAAAAAATGCGGAAGTAATTTCATTTTTCATATTTTAAAAGTCTTTAATGTGCGAGATACAATTAAGTTGCATCTTTGAAGTTGAAATTTATAGTTGGAAACTATACTTTGTTTTTAAATTTTTTATATCATTCGGAATATCACTTTTTTTTTATCATGTTATTTTTTTTGCATTATTTTATAATGCAACAATTGTATTGTGTTGTAAATGAACATAAATAAGTATCGTTGTACATAATTAACATAAAAAAAACAAAGATTCACGCCTTGTTGCATATATGAAACAGTTTTTGTTGCAAGATCGTCTGTTATGAATCTGTAACTATGTATAGAGTAGCACAGTGTGTTACTAATATAATGCGAATTAGTTTTTTTCAAGTATTATATTTCTGTGAGCCAGATATATAAATGAAATGGAAGTGATGGATTTGATGTCAAGCGAAATGAAGGTTTTATTAAAGAAAAATAATCTTAATGAAAAGAAATATTTCCTGATGTAATTAACTTAAAGTCCAGACAGTAGAAAAAAAAAACGAAAGAGAAAAAAAATATACATATAGATAAGATTTCAGTCAGAATTGTGATTAAGAACGCACTAAAAAGTTATAGTGTGGATGAGAGTCAAAGTAGTTTCGTAGCTCTGACAATAAATTAGAAAATACTAGAGATAAAATTACAAATACGACTTAAGGCAATACTTTAACATTACAACAGGCAGTCATTTAGAAAATTCTATAGTATTATTATAAAGATTGTCCATAAGCAACACTGTAAATAGACTAAAAGCAAATAGATATAGACAAGATTGCAGACTGGACAACACGCCCGAAACGGGAATACAAGAGGACGCAATTTAACGATAAACTACAGGTGGTTATTACACTTGAAAATATGGTTGATATTATAATAAGGTCTATGGACACGTAGAAATGGTGTATTGATTTCATGAGTCACATTATAAGGGAATTGGCAAATTTCGAAAATTCCTTTTAGCTAACTTATGCAAAAAAATACACTAACAAATCGATGCCGAAATTCATATAAATCTCTAAAATGAATAAATATATTGTTTTTGCGCTCATGGGTCCCACAATTCCATATTTACGTGTTTTTGACAATTTTTACATTTAATTTTCTTAAGAAGTTATCAGAAGTTTTTGACATTGCCATCATTAGTTCTTCGCCTTTATTATTCGCATACATTTTATAATAAATATATAAGCGAATATATAGTTCGCAAAAGCGAATGCGAAATCAAATATTCGACGCAGTACTAATATGCAACTTCATTAATAAAAATAAAATTTTAATATTCTCAACTAGAATTCATAAAAAATTGTCACCTAAAACATTTAAAAAACCACATAAATTTAATGCAAAATTTATTATAAATTAACATCGAACAGATTATAAAAATGTATCTCTATTTACACAGAAAAAAATTAAAAACCAACTTCAATTAACATATTAGTTACAAATTTGTGCTATTAAAGGCCGTTTCACACTATCCCTAATCTTCATTTTCAAAAAACAATAACACCTTATCATGACAGGGTTGCATTTTCGTAAATTACTAAAGACTTTGTGGGATTGTGTAAAATGGCTTTAATAAAATTCCGTACTGATTTTCCGCATGCAAACAAATTGATCATATCAATTAACATATTTGTAAGTTTAAGCTTATTTTTCTGATGAGTTTCAATTAAAAGGCTTATGGGCTGGTGGCATCTTCAGACCGTATTTTTTCCAAAATTATGCCGGTCAGGCAGTTACTGTGAATGGTGTTCGCTATCGTAAGATGATTACGAACTTTTTATGGCCCGAATTGGAAGATATGGATGCGGACTTTATATGGTTTCAACAGGACGGTGCCACTTGCCACACAGCTAACGAAAGAATGGCTCTTTTTTCGCGACAAATTCAATGGCTGTGTTATCTCACGTGGTGGCGATGTCAATTGGCCGCCAAGATCATGTGATCTGATACCGTTGGATTTCTTAGTTTGGGGTTATTTGATAGAAAAGATGTACATCGATAAGCCAGCAACAATTCAAGAGCTAAAGGATGAGATAATGAGGCACATTAACGGCATAGAACCTTAATAATGCCTCACCATCATCGAAAATTTGGACCATCGGTAGAGGTCGCGGCGGCCATTTGACCGATATTTGAACCATACCAATATTATCATAATAAAAAGAAATGACAATAATTTCCTAAATAATTTGTATATTATTTAAAATCAACATCGGCCCTTAAAATTTAACCACCCTTTATAAACGAAATGTTTCTTTAATTTTGGTTTATGTGATTATTTAATAAAAGTTATTTTTTCACCGAGTTTTTTTAAAAACTTGTTTTGTCAAAATGTCACATATTTAATTATTCTGTTTGATTTTATGCTTTGCTTTGAATGTGTTATTGCGGTTAGTTGCATAAATATTGCAAATTTAGTTGAATGTTCAAAAAAACTATATCGTCGTACTGATACATCGGCAAACTCGGAGTATCACCATCCCTATTTGAAATAGGTGCCATGCTAATTTCTTTCCGGAAAGAGTCTTTTTGTCCATAAATTATCTTAATTAAATTATCTTACCTTTACTACCTTATAAAGCAAAGATTTTTTTGCGATTAGGTCCTTACTTGACCATAGGACATACATATTTAAATCAGACAGATGTCGATATGTATCTAGATAATATTTGGCACGAGGTATTGTTATATAACATAATTTTGTGTTGCAAGGGCCATGCTTGCCCATGGGTCCCAAAATTAGTTCACTCTCGAAAAGTTTCTGTAAATACTGTAGTGCATTATATCAAATGTTCTGGCTTGACCGACTACACTTTTTTACCTGTTTGAATAATGTTTTTGTGTTTTTTAAGCTCCTTAAGAAAAAACAGTGTAATATCGTGTTCAGATATGAACTTTAATTGACTTTTACACAATAAATGCGTGCTCCATTATTCATACAAAATTGCAATTTACTTATTGCTCAATTAATACGCAATTGTTATAAATATTGAGTAAAATAAGAATGCAACACTGTCACAAGTCACTGTCACTGTCACTAAACAAAGCGTTTTGACATTTTTGACAACAACGAAACAACAAAAACAAAGGTCTATCTATTAGGTCTGCGCAAAAGCCAGATGTTTATATTGTCTTTTCTTTAATGATGCAAAAAGTTGTTTACATTTTGCTACAGTTAATTTCCAATTGCTAAATGAGTTAGCTAAATTGAGTAGGTGTGAACAGAAAGATAATTATGTCAATAAACCGAATATTGATTCAATAAAAAAGGTATATCTGAACAAGTTATAATAAAGAAAACTTTCCGCGCAACCCGTTTGCTTAGCTTATCAATTTAATATTCGACACAGAATCTGAAAGATTCCTCTGACATACAAAAAAAAAATTAATTTAAATTAAAAAATTTGTGATATCAATTAAAAAATTTGCACCAGTAAAAAATAAATTTATGGCATCAATTAAATATTTTTTTAAATTAACAACATTTTCTGCACTTAATTTTGATATAAACTTGATTTTATTTTTAATTAATGGCATAATTCATAAAAAAAGAATTGTCGAGAATTTCTGAGTACATATTCCAAATTTAACTTGAAATGTGTACATTTGACTTTATTTTTATTTACATTTATAATGCTTGTGGTTCCATTTAAGAATCTGATATTATCAGATATATGAATTGAGCGTTCTATTTATCACTTATTGTGCCAATTTAAATTAAATTATATTTTTTAATGGATTTTAATTTATGCAATTTTTCAAATGAGTTTAATAACTTTTGAATAAAAATGACCTTGAATTTTAATGAAGAAATGTGTGATCAAGTTACCGTAAATAAATGTATAAACGAACAAATTTTCTTAAGTGATACTCTCAAGACTTAAATGAATCTATAATTTGTTTTGAGGAAATGGAAACTAAATTTTTTTTCACAAAAAATCTTAATATTCTTTTAAGATATTTTTCTTATATTTTTTTTTAAACTAAACTTTTTTGGTTTTTTAGTTTTTATAATTGTATGAGTATAATTATAGTTGTAATGACAACTCTTTAAAAAAAAACTTATAAAACTTTTAAATTGTTGCTTGATTCGCAGAACTTTTAAACATTTAAATTTTTTTTAATTTAATTTTAAATTTATTTTCTTAGTTGTGGCTCATTAACGTTGTCATTGTCATTTTATTGGTCGTAAATGTCAATGTATTGGAGAAGCAGTGCCCTGCAAATAATATTTAACCACCTGATCCATTTTGATTAAATGGACTACTCCATGGACTGGTCCGATGTAATGCAAGCATGGACCATGTCATTGTTAAAAAGTGTTTGTAGTGAGACGACATGTCTCCGTTTTTTAACGACATGTTTTCCTTTTTCAACGAAGTTCAAACTAATCCTCTTCGTTATCCAAAGCTGGGTTATATGGTCCTGCCCTGGGACATCGTAATGTTAAATACACCATGTTTTTTCCATACGTTTGGGTTACTATTGGACTAGTCCTAGTCTCTTGTGGGCTAAATTTTACACCCGTGTTTGGACTAGTTTTATGATTTGCAGGGTGCAAACTTCAAATGCTTAGGAGTATGCGACAGTGAGTGTGTGTGTTTGTATGTGAGAGAGAGAGCTTAGTGCTCAGATTATATTTTATCTTTTCTTTGAGTGTATGAGTTTTTTGATTTTTTTTTTGCAATTATTGTTGATTTAAAGTATTTATTTGAACTTGTTTTGTGGTAAGTCTGGTTAAACGACAACATTTATGGTGTTTCTTTGTGTTTTTTTTATAATAATTTTTTTGTTTTTTTTTTTAACGAAATGATACGCTACAAAAGGTCATTTAATGTTTTCTAAAAACTAAAGTTCATATTCACAACCCAAATTTTAGAGATTGGAGTTTTATTTTTTAGTCCCCAGTTGGCGTTTGGCTGATTATTTTTTCTAAAAATCACCCAAATGTATTTTTTCAGATCAGTTTGGATGATTAACATGTGATTTATCACTTTAGGAATTCATTAATGATTTATTTATATGTATATCCAAAAAATGATTTCTAAATTTTTTGAATTTAAAACTGATTTATCACTAGAGGGAATGATTTGTCAATATTTTTAACAATTTTAATTTCTTTTCATTCGTATCATCAAAGTCATAGGGAAAATGTAAATTGTTTATTAAACTTCAATAAAGTCATGGTTAAAATAGAAATTGCTTATAAAGCTTCATTAAAGTTTGTAACCCAACCAAATTGTATGAAAGATCAAGCGAGACTGACGGATTTATTTAAGATATGAGTGCACGGTATAGTAGCTTTTTCGGGCCGTGTTAAAAATACTAATACAATTTTCGGCCGTATTCTTGTCGATGGGCAATGCTCTTAACAATAGTCATGAAAATATAGACTATAATCTTGGCTATCATGTTATCTAAGGACTTGTGAAAAGTTTCGTCCTTTGCCTTGATTATATCCTTTTGTGTAAATTTGGCTAAAGTTTTATCTAAAGTTATGTTTTAAGTTAATTTTAAAGTTTTTTTTTTTTATTTGTTTTTAAAAAGGACTTATTGATGGTTTCATTTATAATCATTTTTGTGTATAGTCATGTTCATAGTTTTGTCTGTTGTCTTTTCTATTGCATTATCTTAAGCTTTGTCTATGGTCTTAAATAAATTCTTGTTAATAATCTTGTTTTAATTCTTGTATATGATCATGGCTTGGCTATAGTTTTTTCTATAGTCTTGTGTAAAATCTTGTCGATAGTCTTGGCTAAAGTCTTGCTCACAGTTTTGCTTAAAGTCTTGTCGTGAGTTTTATCTATTGTCTTGAATATAGTCTTGCCTATGGTTTTTTCTATTATCTCGTCTATAGTATAAAATTATTTTGTCTATATAGACTTTTCTCAAGTCCCATCGATATCATATTAGAGTCTGATCACCAGTCTTATCCTGACTTCGAATTTTGTACAGACCCCCTTCAAAGTCATTGCAGATCAATTCTTTTTATTTTCCACACTTTTTCTCCATTATCTCTATATTGAGTTTTTTTTCTCCATTCGCTTATTTAGTTAATACCAGAATTACTGATTATTTCCATTAGTTTTTTTTTCTATACAGGCCATGATCTCATGATGTAGTGTGTCAGTTGGCGTTGATATTTTAGAATGATTGTTGCCTAATAAGCTGAGATGACTGGTTGGTATCTCGTTTTTTGTTTGTTTGTTTGTTTTATTTAACTCTTATTATAAATACTTATGTAAAGAAATTTAAAATAAAATAATTTAATATAAAAAGTTTTAAAGTTTTTCTGTTTGTTTTTTCTATAACTAAAAACTGGTATGAAGTGTAAAAAAAAGTGTAAATGGCACGAAAACTGAAGAGCAAACGCAGAAAAGGAAATAAAATATGTGGGTTGTAATACATTTTGTGGGGGTTTTTTTCATTGACTTTTTGCTTCACTTTGTTATTGATCGACAACTTTATAAGGTAAAGAGTTGGAAAAAATTAAGTTGTAAAATGTAAAGTGATTCATAGTGGAAAAAAATGGTGTTTCATAACGAAAGGAAGGTTTATCGTGTAGGTTTTAAGACAAAAGTATAAGCGATTTTTAAAAAAATTATTAAAACAAAAGCAGGAAATTAAGTATGTAATTAAAAAACAAAAGACTTAAGTAGAAAACTTTATATTATTAAGATTTATTAAAGCATTGCCAACGACTTTTTACGACAAAAACTGCAAAATTTTCATAGTTAAACATGGCTCTTAAAGATTTTATAACGCAAAAATAATAAAAAGATATAATAAAATTAAAAAATTAAAAAAAAGGAATATGTATTTTAATATTTAAGTTGTTAGGTTTTGAAAACAAACACTGTATTTTTAAAAACTTAAAGGACGATATTGCAAAACAAAATGGGCGAGAATAATTTTTGTGTAGATTTGTAAATGCCCATATCAGCTTTATTAAACTTACTCGATGTTTGACAAGCTTATAGGATTTATGGTACATTTTATTATTTTACGAATTGCGGTCAGGTTTTAATCCTTGTCAGATTCCAAAGAAGACGTAGTTCAAAATTACTTTTTACTTTTTTGAATTGGCTTATAGTTTGCAAACTGGTTTTTTTTTACAATTCCGATAATTTTTTTCATTATTGTAAAATATTTATTATAGTTTTCACAACACTAAAACACATAGGGGGCAATTTTGTTGTTCACTTCACCTTGCGTTGAGAAAATTTTCATATAAAATTTTTTGAATTTTTGAAAATTGAAAAAATTTGATATGAAAATTTTCTCAACGCAAGGTGAAGTGAACAACAAAATTACCCCCATAGTTTCGATTCGTTCAGTATCGACTGTCAGAATAAGAAGTAATAACACTATCAAATAACCGAACTAATCGAATCGATCACGAGTACCAGAATTAGTCCCCAGGTTTAAGCTGTTTTGCTTATTTCAGATTCTAAAGGGTTAAATTTTAAGGGCGGATGTTGAATGTGAGCCACACCGAAACATCAAATTTTTTTCTGCGTTTCATTTGACATTTCTCAATTTCAGACTAATTCAATTTGCTCGAGATACACATTAGAGCAACGCGTTAAAGTCATTCAGGCTTATTATGCAAATGGGCGTTCAAATCAAAATGCACATCGTGCACTTCGTGAATTTTTGGGTCAATTTAATCGTCCAAATGTGCGTACAATCGGAAAACTCGGGCACAAATTTGAGCAAACCGGGCTTGTAGGAGATGTGAAAATACCGGTGCATGCTCGTACAGCTCGTACTGCAGAAAATATTGCTGCTGTTCGCGATAGTTTGGCTGAAGAGCCGTCCACCACAACTCGTCGTCGTGCCCAACAATTTCACCTCTCACGCTCGTCGTTGTTGAACATTATACATAAAGACTTGCATTTATGCGCTCACTGGGTGGAATTGGCTCAAGAACTAAAGCCTCTTCACAATTCCAAGCGTCGTCAATAATCAGAATGGGGGCAGAAATTACAACAGTGGATGATAAATTTTAGAAAAAAATCATCCTCAGTGATGAGGCACATTTTCACATCAGTGGATTCTCCAATAAGCAGAATTGCCGCATTTGGGCGAATGATAATCCAAGAGTGACTGTTTGTTGCGGTTTATGGGCCTCCGGCATCATCGGGCCGTATTTTTTTCAAAATGAGGTCGGTCAGGCAGGATGATTAACTTTTTATGGCCCGAATTGGAATTTATTGCTGTGGACGATATGTGGTTTCAACAGAGCGGTGCCACTTGCTACACAGCTAACGAAACAATGGCTCTTTTGCGCGACAAATTCAATGGCCATGTTATCTCACGTGGTGGCGATGTTTATTGGCCACCAAGATCATGTGATTTGGAACCGTTGGACTTCTTTCTTTGGGGTTATTTGAAGTAAAAGGTGTACGTCGATAAGCCAGCAATAATTCAAGAGTTAAAGGATGAGATAATGAGGCACAATAACGGCATAGAACCTTAATTATGCCTCAGTGTCATCGAAAATATGGACCACAGGATGGAGTTGTGCCGCCGAGGTCGCGACGGTCATTTGGCCGATATTTTGTTCCATACATAATTGAACCATACCAATATTATAATAATAAAAAGAAATTACAATATTTTCCTAAATAATTTGTGTTTTATTCATAATCAACATCTTAAAATTTAAATACGCTTAAGTAGCCTTCTCCAGGTGTTAGCAGGTCTCTCCCTTCTTCAGCTGCCTTGATGGTTTCATTCAATGGCCCTTATTGAAGCTCAATTTCCTTTTTGCAATTTTTATGTAGATTGGTGTTTTGTGGATTGTGGACACATTTGGTCGATTATGCTTTCGAAAATAATCACGAAGTGCATTTTGATTTGAAAGCCCATTTTCTTAAAAGGTATTACTGTTTCTGTAATTCTTATACGCTTAACGGTTTTACTTGGTTTAATATCTTTAGTTTTTCTAAAATCTTTATGGATGAAGTTTCCTGATGATCTGGCCTAAGCAACCAGTAAAATGCGCAAAGGAATAGCTTATCCCATCAACAATACATTTCAGTGTTTTTATCAAATAATAAAAATTGAGAATTAACAAAAGCATTTAGGTTTCAACAATCTTAACGGGCTGTTTAATTGTGTACCTCTAAATGGTGGAATTTGTCACACACTGAAACAAAGAAATGCCAAATTAAGTTGGGCAATAAAAATGTAACGTTAAGGTGTGACTCACAATTAACATCGTGCATTCTGGCTAGACGGCGCTTAAGAACTGTATAATAGTGCCGACTTCACTAAAATTGGATATAGTTTCCGCTTTAGTTTTGACAAAAGTTCAATTCTTTTGATATTAATATTAAATTTAGTGTTAAAAATATTTTAGAATATAGTCCTGCCAAAATCACTGATAAAAAATCTATGTATGTAGTTTGGGTTCTAGTCTTAACTTTAATCTTGAGAATGATTCTGACAATAATATCGAGTTGTGTACCAATAAAAGTCTAAATAATAACCTTGAAAAAAGTTTTCACATTAGCCTTGTCTATAGTTTTGCCAGACATACATATGTTGTATGTCTTGACAATAGCCCCAGCTTTCTGAAACTTTGGTATAAATTATATGCATATAGTACAAACATCACCTTTGTCTGCCTTCAATAAATACTTGTCACAACTAAATATAGAATAACTAAAAAAAAAAAAAATCCGATATTCACAAATGCAAATTCTCTTCAAGCTAATTCCTTAAAGGCATCATGTTTCTTTCCCCCAGACGCATCAGAAAAAGTGCAAAAACAAAAAATTTTGCTTTCTTTAATGCCTCAAAAATGCCAACAACAATAATTTCTCATTCATACAGTTGCCAAATGATTATTTATCTTGTGTGTGGCATGATTTGACCAACGGATATTTTTGCATCAATTGGCTTAGCTGATAGACAAACCATCACATTATAAGTATTCCTATTCAGCTTTAACCTTAACATAAACTTGTATTTACATTTTGCTTTACACAAAAACAAAAACAAAAAAAATATCTTGCTGGGCTAAAGAAATAACGAAGAGAGACAAACGCTTTTGTTGCGACCCAGCCAGACAGCCCAACAGACAGGTAGACGGACATGGTCTGGCGGCAATTTTAAACAATTTTTCTTTAACTTTATCTTGGGCTGGTTTTTGTAAATTTGTTTTTTTTTCTGTTTTCAAAGTTTCTGACGTTAAAGTTCAGACCCTAAAGGTTGTTTCGCTTTGGGTTTATTTTATTATTTATTACATTCATATATTTTTAATTCGCAAAAATTGACTTGATATGAGTTGTTGGTTTTATTTTTAAAGCAACTACTTAGTTGGGAAGTATCTGAATTTTACTTATTATCCTCAATAAAATTTTAATGACAAGGTTATCTAGATCTGTTCGTATTAAAGTTTATGTGTAAAATTTCTGTTGGAAAGCATTTTTCAATAAAATAGAAACACCCAATTTTTGTATTTTTAGAAAACATTATTTTTTTTCTTTTAACATGCTAATTATATTTTTAAAGCTTAAAAAAGATTCTTAGCTTTTTTTCATTTACAAAGTTGTATTTGATAATTATTTAAATATTTAATTTATCTTTATGAATAGTCATATGTTTGCAAAAAATTAACCCATTACTGTCTATGGTATATTTTTTTTTTTGTTATTTGCCTAATTTTTAGTTTTCTTGCTCCCTCTGAAAATTTAGGCAATTCTGGTGTCAACATTTGTCAATGAATCTTAATAAGAATATCCTAAAAATTACTAAAGATATAATAGAAAAATGTTGCCCAGGCAAGTGATAAACATAATATAAGATGGCTCAACACTTTTTTCTGGTATGTACCTACACAAGCTAATGTGTAACCTGTACCCATCCCAGTTGGCTAGGTCGTGCACGAATCATTGATGACTCGTTCACGACAATGTTGATTCCTGCACGACACGTAAGGGACAGCTAATGCAAATCGTCGATGACATTTTCAAACAAGTGTCGCGTAAATTGTGCACGACACAAAGAGAGACAATGTCGCTCAACCTGTCGTTGATGACCTCATGCACGACATTGTCGTCCATATAGTCTTTAATGGCCACATGAACGACATTGTCGTTTATATTGTCTTTGATGACTATATAGACGACAATGGATTTAACTTTTCGTCAACGACTGCGTATAAGACAATATCGATGAAGTTAGAGGCGTTACAGCTTACACGACAATATCGCCTATAAACATAAACGAATAAATAAAAATATACAACAGCACACACATTTTTTAAAATCATTCCTTAGTCTTTGAGTTTTCAGACTTGATTTTCTTCACATTGCTTTGGTTGTTTTTATTATTATCGTTATTTTACAGTAATTTTTATTTTTTATTAGGAACAAATTAATTTTGTTTGTTTAGAAGACAGCTTTCATATTGTCCTTTTTAATAGTTCATAGAGGATACCTTACAAGACACTGTCGGTCATGTTGTCGTGCATACACCTAAATACAGGACAGCTTACAATACACTGTCGCTCATACTGTCATGTATAGTTGATGATAGAGGATACCGTACAAGACAATTTCTGTCATGTTGTCGTGGATTAGCTTTGACAAAAGACAGTGTCGTTAATGCCATCGCTTATAAACTTCTTTAAAAGACAGTGCACTAGACAATGTCGAGTATTTTGTCGTCCACGACATTTTCCTCAAAATTTTATTTCAGAAATCATAAGTGATAGAGGACATGTCGTGCATAAATCGTTGACAACAATATCAATAATATAATTCACATATCGATTCCTTTCCTCCAGATTTCGGTTTTAGCGATAAAAACACAATTTTCAGGAGAAGGGTTTCTTTATAATATTTTATAGAGATTTTGTATGAAGGTTGGCGCTTAAGCTAAAATTGTTTTTGCTATAAAATCGTAACGGTACCTTATGTGACCATGAAATTTTAGGAGATAATGGAAGTGTTGCCAATAAATGCGTTTATTAAAAAAAACGAAAATTGAATTGAATCCCAAGAAAAACATTGAAAATAATGTCGCTTAAGCTATTTTTGCGATATGTTTTTTTTACTTTTAGAACTTTTCTATATTGAGTACGTTAAAACCTTAAATAATTATATTTTAGTTTTTCTTTAAGAATCTTCAACATTTTTATTTTACTTCAAGCAATTTTAGAAGTCTCTGTAGTTTTTATTTCTTTTGCAAGTTTCTGTCAGCATTTTGTAGGATATTTCTTTGAAATATAGTAAAATTTAAGAAATCTTTATGTTTCTTATTGCCTTCATTATTTTTATCATTGTTTTTGGCACTTTTAGTACGTATAAGACTTTTTATATTTTTTTTTAGATCTTACAGTGATTTTTGAGGTTTAAGAAATCTAAAACTTTTTTACATTCTGTATTCCTTATTTTTCTCAATTCATAACTTCTTGTACTTGAAGTGCATTAAAAACTTTTTAAACTTTTATACTAAGTGACTATTTTACAGTTTAATTACTTTGAGTAATTTTGTCTCTTGTTAGTAGTTTATCTTAGTTTAGGTTCACAATATGAAAGTATTCTTTCAGGGAGCGAATAATAGCATGCTCTCTTCCCATCTCACTTATAAATTTAGACTTTCTTAAAGAATACTTTCATAGTGTGAACCCAGACTTACGTAAGTACATTGAGTACTTATGTATATTCAAATTCATTTATTTACATGTTGAAATTCCAAACATTTTACTTAGGAGCTCGTCTTGCGAAGCCATGTGGCTTATCTGCATAATAAAACGATAGAATTGTTTTCATTTTTAATATTTTTAGTACCTTTAGTTCTATTGCTACAATTAACACCTTCTTACCTTTTAGTTATTTTAGAATATCAAGTACTTTATATTCTTGTTGTATTAGTATTTCATTTGGATGACTCTTCATACTTTTCATATCTTTTAAACATTAACTGCCATATTAAAAAAAAAACTTTTAATTTAATAAAGGTTTACAAAAAGGTTTCTGTGGAAATTTTACTGAATTAACGTTGGTTAAATTTAATAATCGTTTATAAATACGAAGGTTGGTTTATTAAATGCATTTTATGACTTTAAGTTTTTAATTAACTAAAAGTACTAAATGTTTAAAGTAGTATTCGAAAATAAACATTATGTACTGTTCTTGAGTGTTTGCTACAGTAGAGAATATAAAAATCATAAACGCTTAAAGAGCTTGTTTAGTAAATGCCTTAAAAAACGTTTCTGTTTTTGTGGTCTTCGAACACAATAAATATACTGTACTTCACCAACTCAACATAGATATGAAAACATTTCATTGCGCTCTGTTTTCGTTGTGTTTGTTTCAGTACATAATGTTCGTTCGTTGCAGTTGTGCTCAGTGTCCCTTTGGCTGATTTAAACAACAAAACATTTTTTACAAAAACCAAATTCCTTTAAAATTAGCCAACAAAACTTTTTACAAAAACAAAACATGTATATAAATTTGTCTATAACTTGTTGCTTTTTGATTTGGTTTGACACCGACTGCTTGCATTTAATGAATTAGAAGTAAAAGCAAAAGTTTTTTTGGCCAATCACAGAAAAAAATTAAAAATCATCTCTAATCACCAAGTGTTTAATTCATAGAAACAAGCAACCCATTTGTTGATTTTGCAGCCATTACCAAAATGATCATATTGATTACCAAAAATTGTAAAAATTTAATATGTTGATTGCTGGCTTCTTCAATAAATGATATTTTTAATTTTAATAAAAAAAAGGATTAACAACATTGCCTTTTCAAACAATGAGCTGATTCCAACAATAGTTTCACATGTTAAAATAATTTTATTTTAAAAGAAATAACAACTAAAATGTTAATTTAATCAAAGTTATATTTTTAATTTTCTTTCAACAAAAAAAAAAAAAAAAAAAAATTGATTTAATTATCACATTATTAAAATTTAAATAATTTTTAAATATTTTTAAATATTTTTTTTTAATTGATAAAAAACTACTAATAATTTTTTCTGTGATGCAAAATGAAGAAGTTGAAAAAATGGCAGTTTTTCTGCTTTGACTGTAGTTTTTTAAATGCTGCTTTGTACATTCCTCATGGGTGAGGTATTGCATTTTTTTTTTAATTTTATTTTAGACCAAATACGCAAAAAAATTACCAATTCATACATGACTGTGAAAAAATTACAAATTTTTGATTTCTTATTCATAAGGAAATTCATGAATGCGTAAACGACCATATGTATATGAATTTTGGCTTTTGTATTTAAATAATAATATGAAAATATTTTCTTATTAATTAAATAAATTGTCTTCCATTAAAGTGATAGATATATACATATTTTCATTGTCACTCACTATTATCTAATCCAAACGGCGAGAGAGAGAGAGATCGTATGCAAACAATATTTTTCAATATTTATTGAATAATTACTTAGCAACTTCAAATTGTTGCACATCACTTTAATTAAATTGTTTCGTAGCGTGGAACGCATGATTTTTTTATACATATGTATCAAGAATCATGTACTCATACATTTTAAATAACTTTACATTCGGGTAATGGAAGTCCAACTGTAATTTTTGCTTGTTTTAAACCAACATTTTTTTTCAAGTTAAATTTAAAATAGATATAATTTTCTACCTCAAATGTTGGCTTATTTAACGAATTAATCGAGAAAAAAATATATAATAAAATAGCTTTCGGCCAAATAGTTGTGTAACAAATTTCAGACAAAATTCAAATGAATGGTTTGGTTTTGTTTTATAGTAAAAAAAAAAAATCTTGAAACTTGAACTAAAACTAAAATTCACTATAATACAATACAACAGTGCACAAAAACACAAAATCAGTTTTACTAATTATAATACAACAATAGATGTTTAACATGAATTAAAGTAGAAAAAAATTGAGAGAAAAGCCGGGAGAGCAAAAAAAGAAAACAACGACTACAGCATTTGATTCGATTTGCATAATACTTAATAAACAGTTAAATGATCTTCATGCATGTCTAGTTTTAAGTATTTGCTAAATTTAATAGTTTTTGTTGTTGTTGTTGTTGTTGCTATTTTTGTTGTTTTCTTTAGCTGATTCTTCTAAGAGTTTTACTCAAGTACCCTGCTTTTATAGAGGGATTATAGCAAGTTGTTTAATTGTTTAGTGGTACTTAATTTACAAAATCCTAAATATTTATATATACATTTTTTGTTTAAATTGAATGAAAAACAAGTAAGAATGCTTTATTCAGCTGTGGTGAATATTTAATACCCTTCAATATACATATTTGACCTTAAAACCAATAGAAAGTGTTCTAACCCAGCCCCTTAGAATTGCAAAAAAATAAAATTAAAATAAAATTATAAAACGGTTGTTCATTTAATACACATATCCCTATTTAAGCGGCAAATCATGTATGTGTTAGTGGCGTATATAGAAAAATTCAACAGCAGTGGTTTCTTGCACCTCGCTCAGTGATTTCTGTACCGATCTAGCTTAATTTCAATAAAAAACTTAAACGGAGTATATGTAACATAAAAATATATAACATAGTCTTCATAATATCTGGGGTCTTCGGAAAGCCAATTTAATCAGACGAATAAACGAACATCGCCAAATCAACTTCGCTACTCTTAGCGACCGAGAATATACATATCCGATAATTTAAAATATTTCTTAAACAATAAGGAAATAATTCACGGTGTTCAATAATGTTAGAAGTGGATATACTTATGTAAGCCCGTTTTACCAATGGATAAGCAATATGGGCTAAATGGAATAAGAACTCAGTTTTCTGATTTTATTAAAAAATGGCTTATAACAACAGTTTAGCACATTTTAACGAAATCTTGTTAAATAATTTTAAAAATCCCAAGAAAAACTTAGGCAGTTGTATATTTTTGAATGTCGATCTCAAGATTTTAAATCATGAATTGAATGCTAAGTACTTTTTAAAAAAAATCCAGATAATGTCGAAAATTAAAATTTATCGCTTATTTACATAACGGCTATAAGCATTAAACGATTTCTGCGTCTAAACTTGTGCAATTACAGTTTGCTTTTTAAAATAGCCGAAATTGTTTTGTGTATACGCATTTGCCTGTCTAGCTTTTCCGCATTTATGCATCACAATATAATACAAAATTAATAAATTGCATTAAAAATATTCTCATAAAAGCATCGTTTCATACTGGAATCGAAAACAATAAAAAACAAACAACAATTATTTTATTAGAGCTAAATTTGCTAAATTTTTGTTAGACTTTGAGTGCGTTCATGTACTTTCGATGCAAGTAAAAAAACTGTTGTTCATGATTCTGATGAAATTAAGCGAGTTTTTTTATTACCTCAGTATATGCATATAAGCGAGTTTTTTTTTATAAATATTTATTTATTCAATTAAGTCTATGGATACATACTAAATATTAAATTAACCAAATTTTCTTAATAAAGAGACAGTTACTTGTTTAAACTTCTAATAATATTTCGTTTGATAATATCAACGTTTAAAGAGAACTCGATATGGTTGAACAATTCATAAAAATGCATTTCTCGAGCCTTAAAAAAAACCTTTCTTATGATACCCAATTTGTATATGTTGGTAAGGAAACAGAATCTCAAATTAACAAAACATACAAAAATAGACCCTTTTTCAAAATGGTCCAGCTCACGAGAGGTCAAAGCTGGAGCCGAAATATTTAAAATGGTATCTTAAAAAAGTCCAAGGTTAATTTTTAGGAGGGCACATCGAGCACGAATTGTACTTCCATACAACTTGACTCGCTCTAATATACATATAATTATTGTTCGATTAATCGGTATAAATTCTTCGATTAATCCTTTAATCAAAATTAGCAATTTTAAATTATTCGAACAATTAATTGTCTAAAATTGTTCGATTAATCGAACAAGAATTAATTGACTGAACACCCTAAAAACTACTAATTCTGAATATTTTAAGTACTTTATTTGTTAAAGTTGCTATCAGTTAGTTTAGGATTTTTTAAAAAAATTAAAGTTCTAAGCGTTAACAACTTCAATGGTACCAAAGCAATGGTGTAACGTACCGATAATTCTAACATTAAGAAGTACATATGAAATATCGAAGGAATTCCAAAAATACTTAAGATTTAAAAAAAACAAAATCCATATTTTGATCCGAAAAGTACTTAAAGACCATAATATCATAAATATTACAAATTTCATGTATTTAAAATTATTGCAAAAAAACGCAAAAGATCAAGAGTACTTATCTTTTTCTTGAATAAAAAGTACATACAAAAAGCCTAAACGTACCAATATATAAGAAGGGCTTACAAATCTCAGATAAATACTTTTAGAAGTAAAAATAAAAAGAACTAAAACTATTGAAAATTATACAAACATGTTAAACGAGTACTTCAAGTTCTTCAAATATTTAAGGTACTAAAAAAAATTTAAAAGCATTGAAAGCTTTTATACTTAACTTACTTAGGCCCTAATTTTGTAAAACACAACGCAACGACAAAGAATTACATTGAAAGCAAAAACAAATTCATAAATATTTTGTAATTTTGTTGTTGCTTTGTACAGAAATTTATTTACCGTTTTAAAATTTTCAACGCCACAAGCAATGAGGCGTATGAAATCTTAAAAACCAATGTGAATTTCTGTTAGAGGCAACAACAAAATTACATAAAATTTATAAATTTGATTTTGCTTTCAATGCAATTCTTTGTCGTTGCGTTGTGTTTTACAAAATTAGGGCCTTAATTTATCAAAAATAAGCTAAAGCGCCAAGTATAGTTTTGAAATAAAGCTTTTATTACGTGTTTACAATGTTAGCCACCATCATCTTAATGTTTTCAAGCAAATGATTGTTCTTTTAAAAATATTTTGTTATAATGTTTATTCAGAATCTATAAAACATTGTCTTAAACGTCTCTTACAATTTCATAAAAATTTTTCATTTAGAACAAGTCAAGGTGAATTTAGCGGGAAACAGAATAGTCGCTGTAGTACAACGTTGCGAATAGCGCTGCAAGCTGTCAAAAGTTAAAAACGGAAATTTCAAAGTACTGTCAACAGAATACGTAGTTGTAGTAATCGTTGCAGTTGAAGTTGAAGTACAAAATTAAAATGTTTGAACTTTGTCGCGCTACAAAGCATACGTCAGTTTCAGCAACTACTACAACTTCTATATTTTGTTCCAGGCCTTACGCCTGGTGACCTTATCTTGCTACGTAAGCAACAGCTGATAACTTAACTTGTGTCGAAATGGTATACCGTTCTGGTGGTTCTGGGGAATCTTTACTAAATCCTATAATTTTCGCTTTAAATTATGCAATTTAAAATTTTTTCAAGTTTTTATATTTCAAAACACACAATTTAAAATTAAAAACAAAATGAAATATTTGAATGAATATTCGACACACAACGTCTGTTTAACAATTTCGAACGTCAACGTTCGCATTGAAATTTAAATTTAAAATAAAAACAAATTTTCGAATCTTGTTTTTGTTTTCAATATTATTTTATATGCAAACGTAAACGTTCGAAATAAAAGTACTAAAATACAAAAAAGAAACCAGACATGCTAAATGTTTTAAAAAGCACTAAAAATAGTATTCTCAATATAACAAATAATTCTAACTAGCGTTTAGTAGTGAAAGGTGTAATAGTACTAAAAGGTGTTAATACTTATGAAAAACTGGAGGTTTTGGAAACTGAAATCTAAAAAATAAAAGTGCAATTAACAAAAAAAAAAAAAATAAAAATAACAATGGGAAAAGTATGGCATTTCATTCAAGATTTGAGGTTCCTATTAGGGAGATCGATCATTCGACTTTTTTCAATAACCAGTTTTCGAATATTCCGAATAGTTGCTATTTAAAAAAAAACCGGTTTTCGGTTCAGGATTTTAAAAATAACCGGTTAACCGGTTTTAAATTGCATGCATAAAAATAAAAAAATAAAATTAGTTTTCGTACAAAAAACTTAATAAAAATAAAAACAAAACAATTCACGAAGGTAAGGAACCAACAAAATACATTGATATGACTTAAGATATGTTCAGACCTAACAAATATTTGACGATAAAATCAAAAAAAGCGTGACCAGTAAATTGATTGAACTTAAGCTTTATTTTTAACAATTTCTATTTATTTGCTAAACTTTCTGTCTAAGATGATAATTTTATTTATGAAGTTTAGAAACCGTTAAAAAATGGTTGCTCTAGCCAAACGTTTGGCAAAAGCAAACAATTCTTTAAGAAAACTAGTGGTTACGTGTAGGAAGTCAAACATTTAATAGGTGTGACCATAGCTGTAGCAATTTTGAAGATATTTGAGATATTCTCCCAAATTTATTTTAAATGAGTTTTAATTTGTTGGTGGCTAAGCATGTCTATATGAATCTGTAAACTTCAGCCATATTTTTGAAAAGTTGCAAACAAAACCTCTAATCCAGGATTATAAATTTCAATTTTTTTTTTGTTTCAGCATTAAAGAAACAAAAGTAATATGAACATGCTTTTTGTAGGAAACATCTGTCAATTCGTCGATCACAATTTAAACCCTTCCATGAGATTGTTTGATTCCTTCAATTTTGTTTTAAGTTCTTGGTAGTTTAATAAATAAAGCTGAAGAATTTTTCCTTATCGTTGATTTCGACGGTACGTAGTGTGTAGTTTGAAGCATGAAGATATGCTAGAACTACTTAAGAGTTTTCAGCATTCATTATTGGCAGCATATTTAAGTAAAGTATTATTTGCACTCTCTTAAAACAGTGTCAAGTTTTACTTAGCGTATATTTATGTCAAACTTGTAAACTAATAAAAAGTGATTAATAAGTCGTGACGTTGAAGAACCTTTGCAACTTATCATTTTAGGGCCGTTTAAGCACAATTTTCTTTTAAGTCAATTTAAGCTGAACTTTTTTTGTAGTACTTTAAATTGTTTTTGGTTTTTGTTACAAGAACACACACTTATATAAGCGATTTGTATTTACATTGTTCATAATGTTTTTTTTACAATAATTAGAATTGTGGTTATTTTGTTGAACTATTTATGGGTTTTAATCCAAATTTTTAATATTTTAATCAGGCTTAAGTTCATCAAATTTAATTTTCATTAAATTATTTTTTATGAAGAAAGGAATTTTACAACATGAAAATTAATTAAAATTGTTTTTGACAATCATTCATTCTTGACTGACCTGAGATTCGAACCCAGGCGGCTGGTTACCATGACATGTTTCGATCACAACCACTTGATCTCCTCAGATGGATTTGCCGTCTTACACTCGCAGCCATCGACGACTGCTGACGTCAATAGTCAAACATCAATCCTTAAACCAAATTGTATTTTAACTTTTGGTAGATCGAAATTTGCTTTTTTGAATGATTATCCATTTTAATTGATTTTACATGTTTTTCCTAACTTCTGTTTTTTCCGTACTTATGTCAAGAATTCTTCTTGAAGTCCAAAGTACATTTTTTTGTTTTTTCATTTTGTCTTTCTTTTTCTTGTTGACTTTTTTCAACACAACTTTTTTTTTTACTTTTGTTACACTTTATTTTGACATTTTTTATTAAAAGTTTAAGTTTGCCAAATATTCAATGAGAAAAATACTTAAATTACGGGTACATTTATAACAAAAGTAAGCAAAACGTATATAAACTACACATTACTAAAATAACCGGTTTATTCGATATCGAAAAGTGGACATTTCAAAATATTCGACTCGGGCAAAACTTAAATAACCGATAAAAACCGGTCGAATACTATTCGATCGATCTCCCAAGTTACTATTGAAAATGCCAGATCCTGGCTACTCAGTTTAGCTAAGTTTGATTTGATAATTAATCGCTACAGGGGGTCTGCACCTAAGATAATATCTGATATAAAATGTGAGAGAACGTTGACAGAAAGAGAGAACACATTTCTTCATGTTAATCTTTATGTTTAACAAGGTTAACATGTATCTTATAAGATTTCATACTCGACTGATTCTCGTACAGTAAACTTGTGTCGGTTTTATTCTTTTTTTTAGTTTTATCTTTTATTTTAGTTTAATATATTGTTTTTAAACACTTATCACAAGATTTCACTATTTGCACTAAAAAATTAATGATAGCGTCTTATTATTGTTTTATATGCATGTATGCATGTATATATGTATGTATGTGTATTTTTGACAGCTCATCTTATAAGATAGTTGTTATTAGATTTCTCACAACAACTGTCTCATAACATTTATTATAATATTAATACTAACACTATTTGAGAGTCCTCACGTAAGATAATACTCTCTGATATTAAATTGGACTTTTGCTGATTAAAATTCTTATACTATCTTATCTCAGAGACTCTGTGTTAAAACATTAGTAATTTAACGATATGGTGCGATGTCAAATGTGTAGTTGTTTTAAAAAAATTGGCAAACCCCTAACAAAGCAAAATTTTTGTTCGAAGTAACAATAAACTTCGTAAAATATTTAAATTTAAATTTAAAAGAACATGAATTCAGCTGGTACGTGTGGTTAATTTATTGTCATGATTAATGATTAATTATTTAAATATTCAGAAGCTTAATTAATTTAATTCTTGATTAATCGATTAATTTTTATTTCTAGACAAAATTGATTTTCTATTTAGGAAATTAGGTAACTTAAATTTTGGTTGTTTAAATACAAATTTGAATTTAAATTTCCATTGTTCCAAATACTTCTATTAAGGGCGAGGCGAGTATGCCGGGAAGCTTAAAGAGGTCGTCCATTAACCTGAATTTTCTAATAAATCAGACAAAATAGCAAAATCCCAAACAGAATAAAATAAGACTTAAAATACTTATATGGACACATCCACAGAAATGTCATGCTTCGCCACCAAGCAATTAATCTATTAGTTAAGACCCATGTTGTTTTTTCCTCTCTTTAGTTCCAATATACAAAAAAAGTTAAATAATATAGTCACCTAAAAAACAAAATAAAGCAACAACACTTTTAATGAGTTTACAGGAGTAGCAAACAACTTCACAATATCAATAACAACAAGGTGTATTTGGCGTTTGAATTTCTTTAATAAAGTCGCTATTTTTGATCGCAGGGATTAAAAAATTTTTGTGAACTTGTAGTTTAATATAAACGAATAAAAATTAATCAAAAAGTAAATTTTGAATTTTCTGATGATACGTTCTTTTGTAATTTAGGTGACGATATATAAATTATTCTTTGAGAAACAATGTAAAATGCTTAGTGGCGTAATGTGACAAAAAGTTGACTTTCCTGTGGAAATACCCATATATGTACTAGTTAACTGTAGTTGAAAAGCAAAATAACAGTACTTAATGAACTTAAAGTACACAGTACATAAAGTACTTTCTAAAAAGGAAGTGCAAAGTAAACTAAGTAAAAACTAAGTATTTAGTAAATTTTAATTACAATGCAAACTAAAAGTACTAAATAAACTTGAGTACTAAGAAACAATTTCAATATTTAGTAAACTTGAAGTACAAAGTAAAGTCAAAGTACCAAGTTAAATTTACGTACATTAGTAAAATTAAAGTACTAAGCAAACTTAGAAAACTAAGTAAACTCCAATCGATTAGTAACCTTAAATTAAAATAAAGGACTTAATATTTAAACTTAAACTGTTATTTCAACGTAAACTTGAAGTATTAAGTAAACCTTAAACATTTACTGACTGTTTTTAGAACACGTGCGCAAAATACGTTCGTTTAACTTACATTTAAAACAAAAACAAAATCTCTAAATTTGTTTTTGTTTTTAATTTAAGTTAAGTGGACGTATTTTGCGCTAATGTTCTACAAACAGTCAGTTAGCTTACTTTTAGCACTTTTTAAACTTAAAGTACTTTGTAAACTTTTACTACTAAAAGTACTAAGGAATATGAAAAATGAGTGGTTTGAAAAACGAGCTGATTTGGGCCAAATATTTTGCTGCTTAAATCACTAAAACTTACATATGAAAATTATTGTAATGCTTTTTCTTCTACTTCTTCAATCTGCATAGTTTTCAATGAGATTTAATTTGGCGCTTGACAGCACAAAAAGTTTGACAAGTATCCTACATGTCTGCCATACATAAATTTTTTTCAATATTTCCACAAACATGCTTCAAATTAAACAAACGTAAAATATTGACATGTTTGCCAAGCCATGTCAAAAGGGCAAAATACCTTTAGTAAAGTTAAAGGACTTAACAATCTTAAGGTACTTAATTAACTTAAAGTTCTGAGAAAACCTAAAATACTGCAATATTTTTTTTAAACAATTTCTAAATATTATTTAGGACATTATGACTCGATAAAACATCTTGATAATATCCCAAATGTATTTTGTAAACTTGCGATCAATTTTACCAAGTTCATTTATAATTAATTACTATTTTAACTGTTAGTTAACAGTATTTTTATTTGACTTAAAGTACTTAATAAACTTAGAGCCTTTTTTGCAACCTTATGGATAAAGTTCCTAATAGTTGACATGAACAATAGCTATGGTGAACGATTATGTGACCCTTAAGTTTTCTTTATTATAACAACTGTCTGAAAAGAAAAATTTGATTTATATCCTGTGGCAACATTGCAGTAGGTACCGACTAGTTCTGGTCGTTTAAATACATAGTGGCAACGACTAGCTTTGGTTTATTTCCTTAAATTGAAAGTAAAAGTATTTTTTTGTGCTTTATTTTTGCTTTTTATGATAAATTGTTTGGGTTGTTTTTGTGTTAAATTTTGTTTTTTTTGAAAAAGTTTGAGTAATTAAATTTTACATAAACTTTTCATTGAAGTTACCATATCTGCTTTAAATTCACTTGTAAAGTAAGTACCGGTTCACAGACGACAAGTTTGACTCGTCAAGTCTTAAGCTTTTAGCAAAGAAGGGAAAAGAGAATGTCACTTATTTTCCCCTCTCTACTAAAAACGCAAGACTTGATGTGTGTGAACCAGCACTAACCGTTAGGATAAACCTGCAGTTAGCTTTTAAGTCACTTTTTAGGTTAATGTTAACTTGCAATAACCAAAAATAGTTTATCTATCAGATAGCATTCTAAAAATAACTATTTGTAAGTTGTAAATATGGCCTTTAAATTACTTAATATACAACAAAAGTTTTATATTTTTTTTTAAAAGTCATAAAATCCCAGATTCATTAAATTTTATTTAAAGTTGCAAAAGCTGTTCACGATTACTTTGAGTATTTATTTTCTTGTTTGTAGGTTATAAAATACTGGTTTAAGATCCACCTTTCAGAATCCATTAATCATACTGCCTCAAATTTTGTGTTTAAGGTCTTAACCTACGAATGTCCAAACAAAAACTTCTTACTGGTTCATATTAGGAAATTTTAGAAAAATATGTCCTTCCTGCCATTAGAAAAAAATATTAATTTGGTTAGAAGACTTTACTGTGTGAACAGTGTCCCGTAATTCTAAATAATCTACTTATAAACGCTTAAATGTCCAACATTTTTATTTTATTCCACACTTCTCGAATTGTTTGAAGAAATAAAAAAAACTTTAAATAAAGAGAAATATAAAGCCAGAAACAAGGTTACGTTGGAACAAGTATCTACACGATATATTTTTTATATTGTATTTCTTCTTATTTAATTGTGTATAAAATATGACATCATATTTCTTTATAAAAAAACCTCTTTAAATAATAAGAATAAAAAAATATTAAAAAAAATGCCAGAAAAGAAACCAGCGAATTTTTCTTAGAAAAAAAGACAATAAAATAACGTAACTTACCTTTTGCATGAGTTAATCCATTGAAAAATGTTAATCCAATTAAGGAAATATTTAAAAATAAACGCCAAAAATTTAAACTAAACATGATTTTTACTATAAAATAAAAAGAAATAAATTAATTAAAAATTTTAAAAAGCACTTGGATTTCCTTTTTTAATTTTATAAAGTAAAAGAAAAAATAAATTACAAACTAAAATTTGCAAAATAAAGAAAAACTGTTATGTGGTTTTATTTTTAAAATACCGGAAACATTTTTTTTTTTGGTATCAAAGGCACTTTTTTAGGATTTTTTTCTTAATATTTTTTTTTAAATTTTGGTATTTTCTTCTTTTATTTCCTTTTTGTGTTTTTTTTTTGGGGGGTTTTAACACTTCATTATTTTTTTCTTTCCTATTTATAATTTATTTTTATACAGCAAAACAAAAAATGTTAAGTTTTCACTTAAAAACAACACACGTTTTTCCCCACTTAAATATTTTTTTTATATCTGTATCTTTTACCAATTATCATAAAAACATTTTAACGTACATTTTTTTTATTTGTGATTCAATTATTTATTTATTCTTCTCTTGCTAATTTTATAATTCAATACTGTGTAAGACCGTTGAACGCGTTCCGTTAGATTCTGCCAACAACACGACTTGAGCCGTTGCCTGTTTAACGCCAACTAAATTCAAAACGTTTTTGAAAAAAACCAACTTGGCCTGATCGTCTCTGTTTATGGTTGTGCGAGTCACAAAATACACGTACAACAATAACACACTCACACTAGTCATTTGAAACTAGTTTTAATTGCACAGCTGATGATTCACATTTTGTTATTATTGTTTTTTTTTCTTCATCGTCGCGCTCTCCGCCAATATTTAATGGGGATTTTTAAGTTTAAGCCGTGGTGAATTTTTATTAATAAATTGAGAGAGACAGGCAAAATAAAAAAAAAATATTGCAATTTTATTTAGAGTGCGTTTAAAAGATGTTGCCAGTTGTAAATTTGTTTATTGTTTAGCTTTTTTATTGGGTTTTTAAAAGAAAAATTATTAACACGTGAATGTGAATATTTTTTTAGCCTAAGCGCGTATGTGTCTTAAGTTTTTTGTTTTGCAAACTTGGAATATAATTTTTTAAAGTTTTTTATTGCAGTAAAATAAATTAATGCAGTAAATTTTATAGCTAATAAATATAAACTACAAGACTCATTTTAATTCTGGGACCAAAAAAGTAATTTGTTTAGTTGCATACCCTCGTTTAATGCAAAGGGGGAAGGATTATTATGCGTTTGGTTTGAAAACAAACTTTTAGTATTAAAAATTAAATAAAAATTATTAGAATATTTATCCGTCTATTTGTTCAATTTCTTTGTAATAAAACAGCTATACAAATTTAAATATATGAAAAACCTTTTATTGGCATGGAACTGGTTTACACATTTTCAAAACATTAAGGGTCCTCATGATGTCGCTTAAAATTGCCATTTGTGCAAATGCGCAAACTTACGAGTCTTGTTTCATGAAGCCCCTTTTTTTACTTTTGTGTAATTTTAAACAATTAATGTCAGTTTGTAAGAAACGTCAATACAAAAATAAATTAAAAATTAAAATTCAAAAATATAAAAATTTGTGTTTAAATTTGTTATTAATATGTATGAGAAATTTGCTTTTAAAAATGCTCAAAGAAAGCCAAAAGACCAATTTACTGAAATTATTGCTAGAATTTATTGTTTGTGATTTATAGACACTGAAAACGACGTTAAAATCATTCAAAGATCTGTTTGTATAAATGCACAATTGAACAGCGCAAGTTTACGAGACAAAATTGTTGGGCAAATTTACCAAGTTTGTGTAAATGAATTCTCATACAATTTTTGACAGTTCATTTACGAGGGCGTAAAAATGCACAGTTTGCACAGATTACGAGACTTATAAACGATATCATGAGGACCCTTATTGATTCGGAAATTTTTGTTTTAACTTCGCACAAAGTTGTAATTTTTTTTTTAAATTTAAGATCTACCAAAATAAAGCTAAAATTTATCAATGTGGCTTGGTGCTTAGTATATTCGACTTAAACTTATTCATGTTGAAAGTGAGAGTAAAGATTTCAGCAGGAAAGTTATTTCTCGTACGAACAGCCCGAATGTATCCTGTAAAGAATGATGTACGATGCATCAGCCAATCGACCACAAAATGATGGTCTATTGAGTAAAAAATGCAGTACGAACAAACGTACGAGCTTCGTGAACCAGATCTCTAATTTTCCGAACACATGCCATTTGATGAACGATAAAGATGGTTAAAAAAACATTGCGTAGGTGCTCAATGGAGTAAATAAAATTGAATACCCTTCTGTCTCCAATGAGAATCATTCCCTTCTTCTGCACGCGAACGAGAAGCTCTTAAATGACCTTTAAAGGTCCAATTAGAAGTGATATAACCATAATGCCACAGCTGTAACGATGACCGTAGAAACCAAAATTGAATTGGTTTGTATGGTAAGTTTATGTAGTTTTGGTAATACAGTGGTTATGGGTGTACAGTTTTGGTATGGTTATGTCACGTCCAATTGATCCTTAAAGCACCGGCCTACAAATGAGAGTTGTATTCCATACGTGGTCGCATATAGTTGGTATAATCTATTCAGGATTATTATGAAAATGGGCGTTCAAATCAAAATGCATATCGTGTACTTCGTGCTTCAGTGATGAGGCACATTTTCACCTCAGTGGATTCGTCAATAAGCAGAATTGCCGCATTTGGGCAAATGATAATCCAAGATTGATTGTCGAAAAACCAATGCACCCACAAAGAGTGACTGTTTGGTGTGGTTTATGGCCTGTATTTTTCCCAAAATGAGGCCGGTCAGGCGGTTACTGTGAATGGTGTTCGCTATCGTGAGATGATAACGAACTTTTTATGGCACGAATTAGAAAATATGGATGTGGACGGTATGTGGTTTCGACAGGACGGCGCCACTTGCCACATAGCTAACGAAACAATGGCTCTTTTTTTCGCGTCAAATTCAATGGCCGTGTTATCTCACGTGGTAGCGAAGTCAATTGGCTCCCAAGATCATGTGATTTGAGACTGTCGGACTTCTTTCTTTGGGGTTAGTTGCACAATAATGGCATAGAACCTCAATTACCCCTTAGCGTCACCGAAAATTTGGACGATCGGATGTAGCAGTGCCGCCGAGGTTGCGGCGGCCATTTGGCCGATATTTTGTTCCATACATAGTTGAATTATACCAATAATATAAAAAAAGACAATAATTTACTAATAAATCTGCCGATCCAAAAAAATCGGAAGATACAGTGGTGGACAATACGTTAGCACATTAGCGAAATACGCTCTTGTATACCAAAAATGTTCTCGTAAATTTTTATAACTTTAATCCTTCTTAATCACTTATAAAGGGCGTTCTGCCTTAGAAACTTTTTACATTATTTTGCCCCATTTTTATGCCTTGCCACAACTTTGTTTTATACCAAAATGCAACAAAACTCAAATAATGACTGGATAGTAATTTAGCACAAATTAAAAAAAAATTATTTTCATTAAGAAAAAAAGAAAAATTCATGGTACTTAAAATTAATATGTTGTAGGAAATCCCTTATTTTTAATTACAGCTGCACATCTCCTGGGCATACTGTATACCAGAGCCGTACATCGTTCGTGTGGTTTTGCGAACCATGCTTTTTGTATTTCCAACTACAAATCGCTTAAGTTTTTAGGCTTAACTGCTTTAATTACACTGTGAAAATAATAAATAATATTAAAATAACAAGAACAAAAAGAAACAACTCATGACCAGTGAAAGGAGAACCAATCATATAAATGGTTTATGAATAAGGAAAAGGTAGAATAAGTAATGCATTACAGTACAGGCTTCACCGGTGGTGTGACACATTTTTTGGGTCTTTCTAAAATTTGGGTTTTGAATTTAATTCTTGAACTTGTTTTATTGACATAATACTACATTTTAGTAACTGGCACTAAGCTCGTTCATTGAGAATAGATCTGTGACTGGTAAAATGGGGTCAATTGACCCCCTCCAATGACAACCACATGTAAAAGTGATATGTCTTATTCATATAAAGTGTTAGAACTAGAACCGGTCTCTACCACCAAGAACCTATCACGGGACTACTTTAGTGTCAGTTCGCTTCCCTCAAGAGATATTTTAAAAACTGAATTTAAATAACTACATAATTTAAATTTTTGTTGGAATAATCAAAGAAATACTTTTTCATATGATCAAAAGTAAGCCTTTGTCTGCTAACAAGCTTTTGTACATGGAAAATAATCTCTCAACGGCAACCGAAGTTGAGGCATACTTGAAGAATGCCAATGCATTTGGAGAATATTTGTATTCTAGTTCAGATCCCACATTTGATTTCAGATCAAAAATAGTTTAACTTTGTTATAGTTTTTGAAATCCTGTATATTTTGCAAAACGTTTTGGATTTATTTTAAATTAATCGGGCTATTCCTATTCCTTCCACATGTTAATTTTACTTTCTGCCATATCAATTAATTTGAGTTGACTATTAAGTGAACTAAATCCTTCCAATTTAGTTATTGTTTCACCAATATATCCAAAGTTGGAAAATACAAATGCTAATTGATTTTTGATATTATTTAACTTTAATATTTCTTTTACTTTTTTAATTGCATAAGCATCGCTAGCAACAAGTTCTTCAATAACATTCTTAAATTGCTCAAAGTATTTTGTAAAGAATTCTGAAGCATCTATCCAGGTTCCCCTTTTTTATTAATACTGGCTGCGCTTCATTTCATTTAAAATTGCAACTTTACAAATATTTTTTTCCCGTATGAAACCAATAAATCAATATTATCGAATTGGCTTCTTATTTCCTCTGCAACTCGGCGTAACCCCTGTGCCAAGCAAGTAACATGTACAATTTTGGATAACTTGTTTTAGGATAATTGACAGCCTAAACCAAGTAAGGTGCTGCATCGGTTAAAAATTGAAGGAACTTTTGTCGAAATCTTGTATTTTAAGCAGGGCTCAAATTTGTTTTGAGAATTTATTTTATAATATGGAAATTAAAAAAAATACACTCAAAAATTTTAAAATATGCAAAAATATGCATTCAAAACCAAAATATGCTTTTTCACCAAAATATGCAAACACAAATCGATGCCATTTAAACGCAAATTTAATGATTCGGAAAGATAATTGGTCGACATCGATTTTAGAATATCGACAAAAAACATGCATTTGCATGGAAGTCGCATCCCTACTTATTAATCACTTAAATAATCAAAAAGTATTTGTCCTAAGTCTTTTCGTTAATTCACTGATTGATTGTCCGTCTCTCTTTGTTTTATTCTCAACTCAATGTTTGTTTCTTAAGTCTTTCCAATATTGCGAATATCAACAAACATGTTTGTTTTCTAAGTCTTTGACATGAAAATACCACAGTAAAAATCAGAGTTCAGAGAAAGTCATATGTGATCGCTCATATTCAACCATTCTTGAATTTTTTACATATATGAAAAATGTAAAATATGTAACTTTTTTCACAGTCATAAATGAATTGTTAATATTTCGGCAAATTCATTCATGTTTTTGAGGAAAAATCCAATATTGCCTTTCTTCAGTCATGTAAAATGAGTTTTAAAAACGATTGTTGTTGTTCGACAGTTTGCATGACTACAGCTCGAAATTCCTGTGTGTGTATTTGTTTGTGTAAAATATTTTTGGCAAAGGCAACCAGCCAAAGTGTCTGTTGCATTTTTTGTAGGAAAAAATTATTGGAAAAAAATTAAAAGAACTGCACATATCGTCATCTTAAATGCAGAATAACATAACATTTCATAAGTTTACGTGCAGAGCAAAAAAACTTTGTAAAATGTTAATTATTTGAGATTTAAAATCAATTTTAAATATTTCAGATAAAAATGCGATAACCCATATATTTTTGAAGAAAAATATCATTTTTATTATTTTTTAAAATGTGTTATTATATATTAATTTGTATTTTTTGGAAACAAAAAGACATATCGTAAAAGAAAGTATATTAGTATTAAGTGAAACAAACATATAATATATTAAATTATTAAATATTTGTGTTTAATTACCGGAAAATGGAATATATACCTATATATAAATATATGATAATCGCACGATTAATATGTAGCATCATAAGGATTGCGTTGACATGTTAAATAAGTTTGCTTTTCTGATGCAGCGCAGGCAGTAATGCATTTAACAATGTGGAGAACTTATATTGTTATAGATATTATGACATACCTATTATTTATAATTTTTTTTATTGATTTTAATTACTTATAAGTAGTGGCTTAAACTAAAATATGTACTTCATTAAATTTAGCTATGAATTGATTTTAAAAATACATCTTTTTCATTCTTATCTAAACGTATTTTGATCTCCATAAAATTAATTATCTTAATGAATTTTTTTTTACAATGAACAAATTTTGCAAATAAATATTTGACTCATATTCATTCATACCTATTTGTCTCCAGTTCACGAATTATTTCAAAATAACTCTGCATCATATACTTTCAAAGCTAATGCAACAAGTTAATTTTAATTAGGTTATTTATGAAAAATATAAAAAAAAAAGGAAAGAGTAGTCCAACTAAGAGTAGTTTTTGATAGCAGCTCCGGTATTTAGTAAACGTAAATATTGGACAAAGTAGTACTTCTCCAAAGAAAGATATTATTAGAATTTAATAAAGCTGAAGAATTAACAAAATATAGCTAAACAGTCTATATTCCACTACTTATTTAAAAAAAAAATTGCGTTTATTCTAAAAATTTATAAAAATTGTCTTTTTTAAGGATATTGATGAAGGGCCACTTGGAAGAATGCAATTCTAACACAAAAAACCCCGAAAATTTTAAATAAACTAATAAAAAATATTTCTTTTGTATTATAAACTTCATATTGTATGGTCCCATACAGGTTTATTATAGGGAAGTTCGACTATATTTAAATTTATTAAAAAGGAAATACATATGTACATACATATATAAACTCAAAAATCTAAGGACCTGCAGATGTTGTCATTTATTCTTGGAAATTCTTAGCGTTTGGGAGTGCAATGGGGTAGGCTACACAATTTCAAGATTACTAACGGTTCGGTTCTTTTAATTTTACAGCACTTTTTTATTTTTTCTTATGCTATACTGAAAATTATTATTATTAATTATTATTTGATCACAAATTTCACTAGCACCGTAGTAACAGTAATCAAACAGATCACCCAATTTTGATGTTGTAAAAAAAATGTGTTCTTATAAAAATAATTAAAAACTCTGCTAATTTTTTTCTTGAGTGTGATTATACATTATGTTGTTAAGAACAATGATATACATATGTATTTGATAACACTTAATTTTTCATTTTGTAAATAACTTGGTTATTTTTTTAGATAGAAGTTTAAAATTTTATAAAAATATGTTGTAACGGGAATTGTAATCAACAAAACAAGTCAATTTCAAATATTCCAATAATATCTTCATTGTTTTGCATTTAAGCTACCGATATGTGTCTTGTTTGTGAAAAATAAAAATTCTTTGATGCCTTTAAAAAGGTCACTTTTTCGTTTCGTTAAAAAGACGTACCTAAAGGCAGAAATATTAAGAGAAAAAATAGCCACAAGAACTTGTTGGTATTTTGTGCTTGTAAAAATATTTTGGTTTCTGTACCAATCGCGTCGGTGGGTTTTTTTTTTTTGAAAACACTTTTCTTAAGTCAGTAAAAATATTAAAAAAAAAAAATGAAAAGGTCTTGTTCTGCTACAATTTATGTGTAAATAACCTCTACACATAAAAGCAAATGCGACAGTAGGTAAAGTATTTGGTCAAGAAGATGTGTTTTTTTGACGGATTAATGAAACTTTATTGTTTCGCACGAAATTTATTGCTTACTTTTTTATGCTAGAATTATATAACAGAGCCCAAAGAGTTAACCTTACTATTTTGTGGTAATTTACTTGACGTAAATTTGAACTGTTATAATGACTTTATACATTTTTGCAGGCAAACACAGGTGCGCATTTTTTGCATATTTTGTAAAAGGTTATGATACCAATAGGTAGAATTAAAATGTAGGCACAGATGTTTGAATAATTTGTCCTGTTGCCTTTTCTTATTGTACATTTTTCATTAATCCGTCAATAAAACATCTTCTTGACCAACAACTTTACCTACTGTCACATTTAATTTTATGTGTAGAGGTTATTTACACATAAATTGTAGCAGAACAAGACCTTTTCATTTTTTTTTTTAATATTTTTACTGACTTAAGAAAAGTGTTTTCAAAAAAAAAAACCCACCGACGCGATTGGTACAGAAACCAAAATATTTTTACAAGCACAAAATACCAACAAGTTCTTGTGGCTATTTTTTCTCTTAATATTTCTGCCTTTAGGTACGTCTTTTTAACGAAACGAAAAAGTGACCTTTTTAAAGGCATCAAAGAATTTTTATTTTTCACAAACAAGACACATATCGGTAGCTTAAATGCAAAACAATGAAGATATTATTGGAATATTTGAAATTGACTTGTTTTGTTGATTACAATTCCCGTTACAACATATTTTTATAAAATTTTAAACTTCTATCTAAAAAAATAACCAAGTTATTTACAAAATGAAAAATTAAGTGTTATCAAATACATATGTATATCATTGTTCTTAACAACATAATGTATAATCACACTCAAGAAAAAAATTAGCAGAGTTTTTAATTATTTTTATAAGAACACATTTTTTTTACAACATCAAAATTGGGTGATCTGTTTGATTACTGTTACTACGGTGCTAGTGAAATTTGTGATCAAATAATAATTAATAATAATAATTTTCAGTATAGCATAAGAAAAAATAAAAAAGTGCTGTAAAATTAAAAGAACCGAACCGTTAGTAATCTTGAAATTGTGTAGCCTACCCCATTGCACTCCCAAACGCTAAGAATTTCCAAGAATAAATGACAACATCTGCAGGTCCTTAGATTTTTGAGTTTATATATGTATGTACATATGTATTTCCTTTTTAATAAATTTAAATATAGTCGAACTTCCCTATAATAAACCTGTATGGGACCATACAATATGAAGTTTATAATACAAAAGAAATATTTTTTATTAGTTTATTTAAAATTTTCGGGGTTTTTTGTGTTAGAATTGCATTCTTCCAAGTGGCCCTTCATCAATATCCTTAAAAAAGACAATTTTTATAAATTTTTAGAATAAACGCAATTTTTTTTTTAAATAAGTAGTGGAATATAGACTGTTTAGCTATATTTTGTTAATTCTTCAGCTTTATTAAATTCTAATAATATCTTTCTTTGGAGAAGTACTACTTTGTCCAATATTTACGTTTACTAAATACCGGAGCTGCTATCAAAAACTACTCTTAGTTGGACTACTCTTTCCTTTTTTTTTTATATTTTTCATAAATAACCTAATTAAAATTAACTTGTTGCATTAGCTTTGAAAGTATATGATGCAGAGTTATTTTGAAATAATTCGTGAACTGGAGACAAATAGGTATGAATGAATATGAGTCAAATATTTATTTGCAAAATTTGTTCATTGTAAAAAAAAATTCATTAAGATAATTAATTTTATGGAGATCAAAATACGTTTAGATAAGAATGAAAAAGATGTATTTTTAAAATCAATTCATAGCTAAATTTAATGAAGTACATATTTTAGTTTAAGCCACTACTTATAAGTAATTAAAATCAATAAAAAAAATTATAAATAATAGGTATGTCATAATATCTATAACAATATAAGTTCTCCACATTGTTAAATGCATTACTGCCTGCGCTGCATCAGAAAAGCAAACTTATTTAACATGTCAACGCAATCCTTATGATGCTACATATTAATCGTGCGATTATCATATATTTATATATAGGTATATATTCCATTTTCCGGTAACACAAATATTTAATAATTTAATATATTATATGTTTGTTTCACTTAATACTAATATACTTTCTTTTACGATATGTCTTTTTGTTTCCAAAAAATACAAATTAATATATAATAACACATTTTAAAAAATAATAAAAATGATATTTTTCTTCAAAAATATATGGGTTATCGCATTTTTATCTGAAATATTTGCATGTAAACTTATGAAATGTTATGTTATTCTGCATTTAAGATGACGATATGTGCAGTTCTTTTAATTTTTTTCCAATAATTTATGCCTGCTAAAAAGCAGCACATACATTTTGGTTCATCATGGTGCTGCAGCCAACAAATAATTTTACAAAACAAAACACACACACATGCTTTCACGTTGCCCAGCGGGAAAAATTGCCAGCGCTTTCACTTTGCAGGCCTTAAAGAAGGTTTAAAACTGTATTTTTAATAAACTTTTTCTTATTCCACTCTGCATTATTTTAAAAGTTCTTTTAGAATAGTTTTTATTAAATATTTTAGAAATTGAGATTTTCTATTCTAAGATAAGGCCTGTCGAAATCGTTTTATTAGTAGCTATTTTGGAATTTGTAGCAAGTTTAATTATTAAATTACTCACTTCACATTATTAGCAACAACAATAACACTGGGATAAAGCTTTATTCTTAATTATTTTTAGAAGACCTTTAAAGTAGATCCAATGACATACTGTGTAAATTAGAAATGCAGTTGGAATGCGACTGAAAAACTTTATATCGCCAATAAGGCATTCTTTAAGGCCTCTTTACTTCTTCATTTTCCCGCTGTTAATGGACGGGCAAATCGCGTTTTTTTTTCTTTATGAGGAATTTGAATGTGAATTTTTTTAAATTTTTCATATCTGACAAATTCACATATGAATTTTTTTGTTTGCTCATTTTTCATGAATGAGGAAATTCAAAATATTTTTTTTCCTCACCCTCATGAATGAGAAAAAGCAGTACAATTTAAAATTTTTCACGCTCGCTCATGACTGAAAAATGAGCG